>CM061534.1:40275982-40761226 GCA_030545055.2 Neoaliturus tenellus
TAGGCGTATGTGAAGCATATTGACGGTGGTGCGCAGGCCCGGACTGGCCCACCGGGACACCGGGACGTGTCCCGGTGCGCCCTCCCCCTCACGCGCCCTCAGCGCCCTCACGGTAGGCTTTAGACCGCCGAAGGCGCCCGACGTAATAACAAAAATATTCACACCAAATACAGTAAATGATTCAAACCACCTCCTACCTACCTTCCTAATTATTCAGTAAATTTGTTCAGAATAATTTGAAATTATTCAGAATAATTATTTTTCAGAAGAATTTAGGGAAAAACAATTAGATGAGTAGCAATGGCGTCACTGATTTTTCTGACTAACCTAACATTTTTCTGAGGCATTGGTTATCAATATATCACTATTTCACTGTTTCCCGCCAATAAACGAGTGTCAAGAAATGTTTACAGGATGTGGTAGATCTCGTTTTATTAAACTTCCTTCGACAAAAAATATATATTAAGGCTCCGGTCTACCTGAGTCCGAATGCCGCCTCGCGGGCCGCGACCGTAGCGCTAGATGAGTTTTATGGCTGCAGACGTTTACGGGAATCGTGTTCTAAAACTAATGAATTATGATATAAATTACTCATAACTTTTTCTAAAAGTAAAAAGATGGATCTCGTCTTCTCTGGTTTTAATTTTTTTTTTTTTAATAATATTATTATTATCACTCCGTATACGAAAGTGACAACTTGCCGTACAGCTGAGACCTTCTAAAGTAGTCATTTCCCAAACTGTCACCGTCAGCTGATTTTACTGACCTGTACGGAAAGTAATGTTTGTAAACATTACAAACATAGCTAAACAAATGTTTACAAACATTACTTTCCGTCCAACGTAAACAAACTTTTCCGTACAGCAACAATCAGCTGGGTTTAAAACAAATTAAATTTTGAATTCCAGCTTTGTTTACTTTGTCCAATGGCGAAGAATTTACAAAAATAATCCTCCTTTAAAACTTTCACATTGCGTCGTGATGACAAGTATCGTTCACAACTCGTCCGGAAAGCCCATTTCCAGGCTCGATAGTGTTTTCCACACTCGGCTTCGCCTCGCGCGTGAAACACTATCTCGCCCAGAAATGGGTCACTTTCCGGACTAGTGGTGAAATATACTATTTTATTTTAGGCTATAACTGTCTAAAATCATCTGTTTTTCTCGATGCAAATGCAAGGTAATTTTTAGATTCGTGTTATCTTCTGCTAAATGCAGCCTACAGCTATGAATAAGATGTCATATTAAAGAAGAATGACGGTGCTAAATTTCCTTTGTTGCACTTTAATAATTATTTCGTCAAAACTAATAAAAAAACTTCAGTTAAGAATCGGGAAAAGAGATGATTTTAGACGTTATAGATGAAATTAGAAATTTTAATAATAAATTCTAAAACCAGAGAGAAGACTAGACCCGTCTTTTTACTTTTAGAAAAAGTTAAGAGCCAATCTCTATCTTAATTGATTAGTTTACACGATTCCCGTAAACCTCTGCATTTAAAAGACTCGCCACTGGAGAAAACAGATGATTTTAGACAGATAAACGGAAAATTAGAAATTGTATTTAAAAATTCTAAAACCAGAGAAAACGAGATCCGTCTTTCTACTTTTTTGAAAAGTTAAGAGTCAATCTCTATCTTAATTAGTTAATTTTAAAACACAATTCCCGTAAACCTCTGCAGCCATCAAACTCGACTAGCGCTACGGCCGCGAGGCGGTATTCAGTGACGTCTCAGGTAGAGATAAGAATAGGTAGGCAAGATTAGAATAGGTAGATAAAGAATGGAATAGCATAGGCACATTATACATAATTTCATAACTCCTACAATTTTGTGATCCGATTATAATTTGCTGTAAATTCAACGTAAAAAGTTCAATAAGCCTAAAATTATTGCATTTTAAATGAAGTAAATAAATATGTATTGTAACATGCCTAACTGAATGAGGTTTTTGACACAGTCCCTTCAGGGTAAATAATTTAAGTCAGCATATATACAGGGTGTATCTGAATTCTCAACCGACCTTTTCAGGTATTATTCCTAGACCAAGAACAAGTCTAAATATAATATTAAAAATTTCCAAAACTTCATAGTTACCCATACAGCCGCCATTTTGTATTTTTTAAATGATAATTTTCAGTTTAAGAACTGCTTGACGTAATAGTTTGAAATTCGGTACACATCTTATTTAAGTAAAGACCTAGGTGTGAAAATAAATAATGAACTTTATATCACTTATATTTTCAAAATGCCGGCTGTTTAAAATCTTTAACCTTAAATCGCATGAAAACTAAGGTAGAAAAGTCTATGTTCTTATATTTATACAGTATTGGAAAATTTAATTTAAATTTCAACGATGTAAAAATTATGGAAATCGGTTCATAAGTAAGCAAGATAGAGCGACTTATCTGAGACTAGTCACAGTCGTACCGCTTCACTGGGAGCAGTTTTGGTGCGAAATCCATTGTTGAGCTTGGGCGGCGACTGCGCTTTTCGCGCGGCAACCCGCTCAGATGCGTGACTATTTGTATTAAAATCGCTCTATCTCGCTTATTTATGAACCGATTTTCAGAATTTTTTCATCGTTGGATTTTATATTAAATTTTCTAAACAACACATACGGACATTAACTTTGCTACATTATGTAGTTTTCATGAAATTTAAGGTTAAGGATTTTAAACAGTTGTTATTTTTAAAATATGAAGGATATAAAGTTCATCAATTTTTTTCGAGCTAGTATTTACTTAAATAAGCTGTGGACCCAATTTCAAATTATTATGTCGAGCGGTTCTTAAATTAAAAATTATTATTAAAAGAAATACAATAACTATGGAGTTTTGGAAATTTGAAATGTGATATTTTGGCTTGTCTTTGGTACAGGAATAATACTTGAAAAAGTCGGTAGAGAGTTCAGAGACACCCTGTATATAGGCATATATTTGGGCGCCCTCGGCGCCGGTTGTCCACCGCCCTTTTCAATGAGCCAGTCCGGGCCTGGAATTAGCGACCACAGAGAATTCTTTGTTCGCCGATTCGTATCGATTGTAAAATGATAACTTTGTTTCGATCGCGATCTGAGAACCAGGCAGATGTTTCATCGGTTTTGTTTACAAGGTTTCATATCCTTTTTATCATACAAAGGTTAGCGTTATTTGATGGATCTCACAAGTACCTACGCCTATATAGTTCCCACTTCATACTAACTTATTTATTCTCTATTTTGTTACATAAATATAACAATTTAAGATAATTGCTTATAACCTCGTAGAGTTTTTTTATTTGTCAAGCTATTTCATCTATAATAGACAATTGTGAATGAGGCTTATTAAAATGGCCACGAACAATAAATAGAAATTTAAACCCTCAGTTGACGCCTTTACATTTGAGATACAACAAATGCACGACCCTGACACGGTATTGGTGATGGTGAGCGCAAAAATCAGGGCCGGTTTGACCATATAGGTTACCACGTTCGCTACCAGCCACCGCATAATATGCGGCTCAGGCTACTCCCTCAGCCCACCAACAAAATTATGGACTTCCTGTATACCGGCCCTAGTGGCTGTGTCTCACGCCACAGACCACGAATAGAATCAATAGAATCTGTCCACAGGTGTCCAACTGGCCAGGAACGTCAGTGATCGTCCCAGCCACAGACCAAGCGCCGCGCACATGCGGCGGACAATCCCGTAGACCGTGCCTAAGCTATCTAACCTTTAAAATAGACCAAACAATCAACGTACCGTAACTAAATTGATTAGCTTTCATCCACTGCCTAATTATTCAATCAATACATCACATGAGTGAGAAACCAACGTACAAAATCAAATGGTTTAATTCATCATTCGTAATTCAATTGTCTTAAGAGATTATAGGCATTTACGTCGCGCGAACCCTGTAATTAACCTCGCTTTCAAACAGAGTGTATCCCTGGTAACTTAACTCTTTTTACTGTTAAGTACAAACTTAAAATTAATTAAATATTCAAGTGACCCAAAAGTACGTCACAGAATATTAACGTCAATTAATCGATTAAATTCGATTTTATCGCATTAAGACATGTGTGGAAAAATAGCTGTATACAAAGTCAATGGCTGTATCATACGGACAAAAGAATAGGTTCAACATTCTAAAAAAAGATCGATTCAAATGAATCAATTCGCCAGATGAGCCGAATTTTCCATTACCAGCTGATTAATAAATTCCAGATTGAGGACAGCTGATCCTCAAAAAAACAAACACATACAAAAAATTGCTCCATTGATATTTTTAAGTTAAAATTAAATATTGAATTTATTTAAGGAGATATATAGTGACATAGATCAAGAAATTCTCACTAATGTAAGTTAAAATTTTATAGATATTAATTTTACATGATAAGCTTTATCAACAGTGTAAAAATATAACTAACCTCAATCTGTGCTAATAGTACATAAAAATGGTAAACAAAACAGTATTTGCCACTTATATGAAAACTCTAGTTTTTCTTAATTTATTTATTGTATTCAGTGGAGGTGCAAAATGCACATTCCTTAGCTATCAGAACGACTTTCAGAAAGAGTTTGTCATCAAATGTCTTGCTTGTCAATTGCATTTGAAAGGCTTGAAAGTATGTTTTATAAGAATGAAATCAAAGAA
This sequence comes from Neoaliturus tenellus, assembly GCA_030545055.2. Lineage (NCBI taxonomy): Eukaryota > Metazoa > Arthropoda > Insecta > Hemiptera > Cicadellidae > Neoaliturus > Neoaliturus tenellus. The sequence goes on from CM061534.1 coordinate 40,280,618, forward strand.
AGGAGGTTACTCACAATTAAAACATATTGAAAAGTGCAATTCACTTACAGTAAATAATTAAGGATTTTTCTACTATATCAATTTTTTTTATATTGATGTCTGGAGATGTTGAATTAAACCCAGGACTGCAAGGTAATCTAACAGAGGTAAAAGACAATAGTTTCAAAACTTCAAGTGAATTATGTCCTTATTGTAATCTCAAATTCAAACGAATGGATTCTCACATAAAAGGAACTCATAGAGACTGTATGGAATTAACACAAGTTAATATTATTATTGATTCTAATAAGCTATCGGAAAATAAGGCAACAAAAAAGCATACCTCAAGTGAAAATTTAAAAACTAACGTTCAAAAACAACAAAATAGTTTGAATGGGATTTATTGTGAAAAATCTAGGCTTGAGGGAGAAAATAAAGATTTAAGAATACTTTTGACTGATTTGAATTATAAAACCAATTATTAGAAAGGAATATGTCGAAACTAAGATATGAAAATAACATGGTTAAATCAAGTTTGGACCAATTGAAAAATCAAAATAAGGAAGATACCAGTAAATGGCTTGATGACTCTATTTTACAAGCCTACTTCAATTCAATGGCAAACAGTATCAAGGACAGGACTGAAATATTGATAATGGATGTTATGACTAGTCATTTAATTAAACATGGGGAGCAAAGTTCTATTGATCAACACTTAAAAGATTTGTCTTATTATGATAAAAAATTTGTGTTTTTGGCAGTAAATGACAGTGAAACCCCTGATATGGATTTGAGTGGTAGCCATTGGAGTTTGATGGTCTGTCTACCTCAGGACAACAAAGCTCTATGCTTAGACTCAGCTTCAATGACAAACTATGATTCTGCAAAAAGAATTGCTAAAAAATTAAATATTAAAAAGGAAAATATAACAGTCTTAGAATGTATGAAACAGAAAAACTGTTTAGAATGTGGAATCAATGTAATTGTTAATTTGAGACTCATTCTGTTTGATATTTTAACCAAACAAAAAATAAGTGATTCTTATAATATTGATTCTACTTTGATGTCAGAAATAAGTACAATAAAACACACTATAATAAGTGATCAACCTACTCAGTCAAAAACAAATCAAGATGATCAAAAGTCAAGTTCTCATACCATACCTAATGAAATTAGTGGGTGTCCAAATAAAATTTCTAATGATGAATCAATAACACAAACTTACAATAATGGGGACCAAAAAGAAAAAGTCGACTTGACAAATTTATCTTATAAAATTGAGATCTTTGGAGATAGCCATGGTCGTAATATGAATAATCTTATAAGCGAAAAACTTTATTCAAGTTATAAGGTAAAAAGTTTTATCATTGACTTTAGAAGTAGAGTAGCTTCAATAGTCAATGGTTTTATCAAACCAAATGGTAAATTTATAGATATAGCAAAAAATGCACAATCAGAAGCAGGTAAGATGACAAACAAAGATTTCCTAATACTTATAGGTGGGACTAATGATTTAGATGTTAATGTTAATTTGGATATTATGTATAAAGAATTCACTAAAACACTAGAAGCATCAAAAAATACTAATGTTATAGTTTCCAGTATTCCCTTCAGATTTGATTGTCCATTTTTGAATGAAAAAATAAGAAATATAAATTATAATTTAAGAAGAATTGTTAATGATTATAAGCATGCTCAGTTTTTACCATTAACAGGCATGAGCAGAATGTACTATACTCAACATGGTCTACATTTGAACAAGCTTGGAAAAATTAAATACTCAACTATGATTAGAGATTTAATTCTTAACTCCAAATTGTGTTTTCATAATAATCACTCTGTAACCAATAAGACTAATGATAATAATTTTTTAGGGATAAACTGTTTTTTATAAAACGATTTACTTTTTTAAACTGGAATATACGTGGCTTGATAAAAAAAATTGACATTCTAAATATAATGCTAGAAGAACAAAATGCTGACTTTGTTTGCTTAACTGAACATTGGTTAAAAAAATATGACTTAGAACACATTTATATACCAGGTTACAACACTGCAGCGTCATATTGCAGATCAGATGTAATTAGAGGTGGAAGTTTAATTATTATTAAAGAGGGGATAAAGTTTAAAATATTGGAAAATATAAATAACTGTTCAGAAGAAATGATTTTTGAAATTGCTGCTACCAAAATTTATGAGTATAACATAATTATTTTATCCATATACAGAAGGATATGGATAAACAGGCCTTATACTAGAGATTCAAGAAAATTGAAACAATTTTTTTACAAGCTCGCTGAAGTTCTTAATAAGGTTATACAATTTAAATGTGAAATTTTTATTGCTGGGGATTTTAATATTGATCTGAAGGAGCAAAAAGGTGATGCCTCAAAATTGTTAGAAATAATGGATAGTTTTGGACTACGTAGAACTATATATGAAATCACTAGGCCAGGAAAGATTAATGAAGGCAGTTGCATAGATAATATATTCACAAGTCTATCTACAGATGAATTCCAAGGTAATATATTGAAGACACTATACTCTGACCATAGTGCTACAATATTAAAGTTTGATGTGAAAATAGAAAATAAAAATTTAACAAATAAAGACTTTTCAGAAAATAAATATGTTAGAGACATCTCTAATTATAATACAATGGCATTTAAGGAGATGATGTATAAAACAAATTGGTTAGATATATACTCGAATAAAAATTTGGAAGAAAAATTTGAAATGTTATATGGTAAAGTCATTGAGACATTAAATATAGCTTTTCCTTTTAAGAGTATAAGGATTTGTCATAAAAAAGAATAAATAAATGGTATACAAGTGATTTAAGAAAATTAAAAGGAGAATGTTTGAAATTATACAAGGAATTTAAAAAGACTGGTTCTAAATGCATTAAAGATAAATATAACAAATTATTAAAAGTGTATAAGAGTAATGTCAAAATAGCAATGATAGAATATAACAGTAACAGCATTGAAATGAATCAAAACAATAGATCAAAAGCTATATGGAATGTGATAAAAAATATAACAGGAGCTGGTTCAAGAAAAATAGACAATATTTCTAATATAGATTTAGATGCAGAAGTTTTTAATCAAACATTCATAAGCAGCGCAAATAATGTTATAAAAAATATCCAACAAAAAAATTATCAAGACTTTAACCAGTTTTTAGAAGCAAGCAATAAAAATGAAGATAGTAAGTTTGAAATTAAACATGTAACTGTTGAAGAAGTTTTCAGTATAATTCAAAGTTTAAAGTCTAGTAACTGTCCAGATGTTTTTGGTCTTAGTCCCAGAATTTTAAAAATAATATCTAAAGAAATATGTGAGGTTATGACAATTTTATTCAACAACAGTCTTGATGAACGGAGATTTCCAAAAATCTGCAAGCAAGTAAAAGTGATACCGATACATAAAGGTGGGAAGAAAGAATATTGCAATTATAGACCAATATCCATTGTGCCGGTATTATAAAAAATTATTGAAAAAATAGTATGCAATCAAATTTTTTAATTTTTTTGAAGAGAAAAAACTTTTTAATAAAAGTCAATTTGGATTCAGGAGAGACTTAAATGCAAATATTGCTGTTAATAAATTTATTAAGAATACGATAAATAAAATCGAAGAGAGAAAAATGGTTTGCTTTCGATCATTTGATGTGTCAGTTGATCATGAAATTTTATTACAAAAATTAAAATATTATGGATTTTCAGAGGATACTTTAGAATTCATAAAGTCATACCTTGAAGACAGGACACAATATGTTAATTTTAATTATGAAAATTCTACAGGAATAAATATTAAGGTCGGTGTCCCATAGGGATCTTGTCTACGTCCACTATTTTTTAACATTTTATAAATGACTTGCCGTTTAATCTTGAAAATGAAAATTCCTCCTGTTTTTTATATGCAGATGATTTGGGTATTAATATATCAGGAAACTCAACAAATGACCTAATCAAAAATCTACATTTCACAACAATGATAGTAGAAAATTGGTGTCAATCAAACCACTTAAGTTTAAATTTGGCTAAAACTAAAAATATTGAAATAAGCTTTTCAAAGAAATTTTTTCTATATAATAATATGGCATCCTTAAAGTTTTTAGGTATATTAATTGATCCACAATTAAATTGGCAAGATTACATATATCATATTTTAAGAAAATTTTCAAAAGGTATGTACATCATTCGCCGCCTTCGAGGGAACGTAAAAGAAGAAGTACTGCTAATGGCATACTATGGTTATTTTCACTCCCACCTCACATATGGAACTTCTGCTTGGGGAAATGCGCCAATGGCAAAACAAGTCTTCATCAAACAAAAACAGGCCATAAGAATTCTAAGTGGAGTGAATAAAAGAAGCCATTGTAAACCTTTATTTCAAAAACTTAAAATTTTAACATTGCCGGCTATATATATATTGCAAACGATTTTGAATGTGAAAAAAGAAATTCAATATTTGTCAAGAAATTCAGACTATCATTCTCATTGTACAAGAAATAATTCCAAATTGAAAACTGAACTATAAATTTTCTAAAAGTCAAAAGAATATAAATCAAATGGAAATTAAAATATTTAATAATTTACCAAAAAGTTTAAGTGAATTACCTGAAAAAAAATTGAAGAAGAAAATAGAAGATATTTTAATTGAAAAATCTCCTTATAATGTAGAATAATGTTTAGTACGAAAATTTTGGACACTATAAGCTTTCTAAATTAATGTATCTTTGACTCATTGCTATGTGTACCTATGTGTATCACCAATTGCAATACAGTACACTCTCGTTCATCGGAACTAAAGTGGCGGACGGCCGGTTCGGATGTCAAAAAATTCCGATGAAGCGGAGTCCGTCGTGAGTCATCATTTCCGCCCGTACGGTGACCTATCGTGATTGTATTCACTCTTGTTTTTAAGATAACACAAGAGATTTTATGAAAATAAGGCACTCAAACTTTGAACATACTGTAGTAACAATGAACCTATAGCAATAAAAACAACGCAGGAAATAAAGATCCAATATCTTTATTCTCATATTCCAGCAGTCAACTGACTTCCACTTCCACGTAACACAGGTCGCGACTCGAGACAGACTGAATAACAGTTTGGGAAGCGGTCGAAGCGGATGTATTGTTCACTTCCTGCCCCCTTCCTCTTCCTATTTTTGTGCGAATACTCCACGGCCTCGTAAATCACATCGATGGGTACAGATTATGGAATACGCCTGATGACTTTTGATGCAAAATGTGATACTTCACTGTTGTGCGGATAGAAGGAATGGAAATTGAAGGCGCCAAAACAGAAAAATTATTTATTTCGTAAGAAAAAAAAAATTAATAATGTCCAGATTTTCAGTTCTGATGAAGCGGAGTTCCGATGTCGCCGAGTCCGATGAACGAGAGTGTACTTTAAATATTATTATTATTATTATTAAATCAGGGGGTTTACCCGAGTGTTGCCGAACACTGCCGAAGCACCGCCAGTCCCAATACTCTTTTGATTTTAATTCAACTATAGTTTTACTACACTAAAAAATACTAAAATATACAGGACAATGTGTCACACAATAAAAAACGCCATCTGGAATGTTTAGTAAACAAACACTAATGGCAGCATGTGAGCAGACCATATGGCCAACTTTGAAAATCTGTAAAAAATCAAATTGAGGTCCTACCCAGAGACCAAGCGACTCACATGTGTGTCACACATTCCTATAGACCGATAAACAGGTTTTAGGTCGATTCAGTGGACCAAAGGGGCGTGGCGAGTCATTTAACTGAACCGTGACTGCGTCCCATATATGTGTCGTCGGTACACTGGATTTGACCTGAGCGTCCCATATATGTGTCGTTGGTACATTGGAAACACCTTGAGTGACACATATATGTGACGCTGGTCTATATTTAAGGTTTTCTTTTAACATTATGACACATATGTGTGACGTTCGGTAGCCAACGTGTTAAATAACATATCAAACTCTCTCCTATTAACGTCTAACTGAACAGGTGTTTCCTTAGTTTTCTTCTCTACATGAAGGTAAAAGAACTGATTAGTCAAGCAGGTTAGGTTATTTATATGGTTTATAAATAATAATTTTATGAGTAGTGTCCAGGATTACCCAGCCTGTCCGGAGTTAGCCGGTTTTACCGTACATCATATTTAAACAATAGGAATACATTTCTCAGTTGAAATTTTCAATAACATTTTAAAAAGTAATTTAAATTATTTTAAATTTAAATGATATAAACTAGCTGTACACCCGTGCATAAAAACGACAAGAAAAGTATAACTGGTTATTTTTAATACCAATATATGGGTGAAGGTTATTCGCTTCCCCCATTCACTGTGGGTTCAATGGTTGTGGGTTCACTCACTCACTCTACAGTAAAGCACCGCAATGCAACTGGCATTATCATCTCCAGTAAAATAACAATCAGTTCTGCAATCTCAAAGGTATCTCAAGTACTATACTCTTATCGATTCATACTAAATTGTAGGTCAGACAAAACTAAACTTTTTTGATAACAATGAAATAACAAATGACACCCGAATAAGGTTTAGAGAATCTGTTAAAGCATAACTCTTAGGCCTATGTGTACACAAATTGCATGACATTAAATGAGTTCGCTACCCTATATGGATTACCTACACACTACATTATTACTTGTATGAATCAACACATGAAACTTCATTCTCAAGAGGACAATACTGTATCTCTAGCATTGGTTTTCTGACTTGGTTGTTCACCAGAATGGGTTAACACATGAACATTTAAATCATATTGTTTATGGAAAGATTTCTCACACAATGGACACTGATAAGGTCGCTCACCAGTATGGGTTAACACAAGAACCCTTAAATTCCTTTTTGTAGGTAAGACTTCTCACACATTTGACACTGATGAGGTCGCTCACCTATACATATACTTATGTCTTGATGTATAATAGGCGTCACCATTTATAATCTATATTACTAATTCTGTAAGGAATTTCTGGTGAGCAGCAAAACTCTTTTATTTATGAACTGATTTTGATTATTGAGGGGTCAAATCACAGGGCTCACTAGTACGGGTTAACACATGAACCTTTAAATAACAATTTTAATAGTAAGTAAGATTTTTCACAAACAGGACACTGATGAGGTCACTTACTAGTATGGGATAACACATGAACCTTTAAATGACTTTTTTGATAGGAAGACTTCTCACACACTGGACACTGATGAGGTCACTAACCAGTATGGGTTAAAACATGCCTTTTTAAAGAAGTTGAAGTTAAGAAGGATTTTTCACATGTAGGACACTGACGAGGTCGCTCACCAGTATGGATTACCATCACATGGTCCTTTAACTTTGATTTTTCAGTGAATGATTTCTCACACATTGGACACTGATAAGGTCGCTCACCAGTATGGGTTAACATATGGTCCTTTAACTTTGATTTTTGAGTGAATGATTTCTCACACATTGGACACTGATAAGGTCGCTCACCAGAATGGGTTAAAACATGAGTTTTTAGAGCAGTTATAGCCGAGAAGGATTTCTCACATGTTGGGCACTGATGAGGTCGCTCACCAGTATGGGTTAACACATGAACCCTTAAATTACTTTTTTGTAGATAAGACTTCTCACACAATGGACACTGATGAGGTCGCCCATCAGAATGAGTTAACACATGCTTTTTTAATGTAGATTTACACGAGAAGGATTTCTCACATATTGGACACTGATGAGGTCGCTCACCAGTATGGATTACCATCACATGGTCCTTTAACTTTGATTTTTGAGTGAATGATTTCTCACACATTGGACACTGATGAGGTCGCTCACCAGTATGGGTTAAAATATGCCTTTTTAAAGCAGATATAGCCGAGAAGGATTTCTCACACATTGGACACTGATGAGGTCGCTCACCAGTATGGGTTAAAATATGAGCTCTTAAGTTAGATTTATCCGAGAAGGATTTCTCACATGTAGGGCACTGATGAGGTCGCTCACCAGTATGTATTAACACATGCCTTTTTAAAATAGATGTAGTTGAGAAGAATTTCTCACATATAGGACACTGATGAGGTGGCTCTACAGTTTCGATCGAAAAATTATTTTTAAAAATTAACTGGGAGAAGGATTTCTCACACATGATAAGGGGTCTCACCCGCATGGGTTACCAAATAATACTTTCTTTTAATTATGTTGCATCATGTGAGTTAATCAGCTTTAAATTTAACATTTGCCTATGTTAATTGTAATATTTGTATCCACCAACAATTTTGACTGTAGTTATAGAACAATGTTGCTTTGTGATGAAAGATAATAAGTTCATTGCTAATCTTGCTTAAGACTTACTAGAAATAGAATTCAGTTTAATTCACCCTTTTTATTGAAAATGGCCCTCTGGTATGTTACATTTGTTTTTATTTAATTTTTTTTTGCAAGTCCTCTTCTGATAAATTAATCCATCAACTGGCCCATGGTTTTGGTATGAAAAATATTCACACACATCTTCAAAGACTTCAACTCACTATATCAACCACAAGTTAAACAACCAATTGTTCAGCTTACCCTTTACAGAGAGTCTCTTTTCATTAACTAGCTTAAATTGTCTTCAGAGGTCAATAATATATTCAGATTAATGACATTGATTTTTTTAATGTAGCATTAAGTTATCTGTTGAGTTTTCTCTGCAAGTTGAAATCTGTGAAAAAATAGAGCAAATTAGTTTTATTTACTTCAAGCAAGGTTTGCAATAGGCCTACATAGATGGATTCATAGGTAAATATATCTTTTCATTTAATCAAGCATTTCAATAACCAGTAAAGTAAATAATCACAAGTTAATACTTTGGTACTTCGTTACCCACTCAACCAATAATTAGTATAATGATGTTTATTGTAAATTCATAGCAGCCAGCTAGCTTAGACAAGAAGCTCCATTACCTAAGACTAGTCTCTTGTAAACAAACTACATAGAAAACTGTTGGCAATGGCAACTGACATTTCAATAGAAAAGTAAACATAAACCTATGATCCTACAATACTACTAGATTCAAGATTCAAGATTCAAGATTTTTATTAGTCATAAGGCATACAAAGTTGATGCATTGGACATTGTCAGTAAATAAATATAACAATAAAAGTTCGCATGAAAACTAACTAAGTTAAAAACATCCAACTTAATTAACAAATCAAAGGTGAGCAGTGTGCAAAAATTCAGACGTCATCCGTTGAAAGAGTTATTTGACTTAAACACTAAAAAAATATATATAGTATTAACAACTAAAGTTTTTTGAAAACATAATAAAAATAAGCTACAAAATATGTAAATAACAATTTAAAGATTGAAAACTTAACAGAACATCTAAAATATGAAAACTTAACAGAACATTTAAAATAACAATTTAAAATTAGAAACTTCACAAAAAATCTAAAATAAAATTTAAAATTTAACTTAACACAATATTTTAAAAACAATTTCACTTTTAAAATCTTGACAAAACATCTAAAATTACAATTTAAAATTTAAAACCAAGCGAAATCACACAAAAGGTCATTATGACATTTACCAAAAACATCGACAGAAGAAAACATAATACTATGACTTTACATAAATAAAATTTCCAGATCACTCATGTTACACTGAAGGTAAGCATTGATTGAATAAAAAGCCGTTTCCTTCAGCCATTTCTCCATTACTCTCTTAAATTTATTTATTTCTACATATTGAGCTTTTTTTACTATATCACTATTTTGAGACAGGGACCACACATAGTGGGTATTTTAACCTGAATATGAATGAGAGATGAGTGTGGTGTGATCTTGTAAAAAAGCAAAATAGTAAATGTCGTCACCTATACATTTGTAGTCAATATATATTTTTCCGTCTTTGATTTGTGGAACTGAGTGTTGGTAAAATAAGCCTTAGCTCAGGATTCCCTGTCTAATGGTCAGTTCCCCTAATCAATTTCAATTCCCTGACTTCCCCTGACCGTAGAAACCCTTCAATATGATTGTACCAGTTTGATTTGATTTGATTTGGCCAGTTTGATGATTTTAAGTTCCTTGTAATCATTATTGTCAGCTTTTCGTGCCCCACTTGTTGAAATAGCATGGAAAATTTGGACATATTGGGGATGTAAATTAGGACATTAGGTGGAAGGGGGGGGACACAATTTCAATAGCTCAGGGGAGGTAAATTTCCAAATCTGCCTCCGATTACACATGGTAAACACAACCACAAATTACAACATTGCAGGGTGAGAGGGGGTGAGTTGGGACACAGCTGTTCAAAATTCCATCAGACTTTTTTTGTGAACCTCATTAATTTGAATGATTAGTATTTGTATAGATAAACACTAACCACAAAAGATCTAATAATGTAATCAACTCAATGTGTACATGATTTTTTGTTTAAGTTTGAGTTTACAAACCACGAGGATGATCGAACAATGGAAGTTGTGTTTATAAAGGATAAAAAATGAGCTGTCTTAATCGTTTACATACAAATTTTATTTATGTATAAAACAAATCATCAAAAAAAAAAAAAAAAAAAAAAAAAAAAAAACAATCATATTACTCGCTTGGATAGTAAAGGGACATTTGATAAAGGAATAACTGTGGGCTGTAGACTGACTAAGCACTAAGGATGCAGTTCCATTCCAACAACTCTCTGAATGAAAAAATTGTGTCATTGCCTTTGTTACTAGCCTGATGATTTATATTTAATGATTTACCTCCGCTAAGAAGCAATTTGCTTGGTAAGTAACAAAATCTAAGCAAACAAGGCATCCCACAGATTAGACAAAAATTATAGATAAAATTCTTGTGGTTACATATACATAGGTCTATATGAACAATGTTATATACTTATGTCTTGATGTATAATAGGTGACCCCATTTAGAGCTGTAACAGGAGTAATTTGCAAATACACTATTAAAATACCATAAAACCGGCTAATCCCGGACAGTTTTTACCTATAATTTAAAATTAATACCACCAATATTTCTAATAATTTTAATTTAATAGTTTTTACCTATTTTTAGGTTATAGCTCCTTCTATATGTGAATATCTTCAATAAGATCATTACCATCGTAAATAGTGTGTATTCCCTGTACCTCTTATTTAATTATGTTTCAAAATAAAATTTATAAAAAATAATTAGTGTCGGGGAATACCCCCAAAGTATTGTAATGTCGGACACACATTGAGTTAGCATTAAAACTGATAACATAACGTTATCAGTATGCATACAGTCAGTGTTTTACATCTCCAAATGTCTTTGCAACACTGTCGTGTAAAAAAATTGTTTTTGAAGGATCATGTAAAGGAAAGTTTGGAGGAGAAATGAAAACTGACACATTTCGTGTTGTGTATATTACACTATAATTGATAAATTGAAAAAAAAATACGTTGTAAATTAAAAACCTTTAAACGTAAGGTAGATTTTAAGGAAAGTTATGACAAATTCACAAAAAAAATAAAATTTGCATGAAACTGCAGCTGTCCCGGCCGGCCGGATCTGAGGGTCTGGAATTGAACTGCACTATACGAAATGTAAACTTTTTCGTTAAAGTAACATAAAATTTTAAATTATTTCATTTTAAGCACGATTAAATTCTGCATGAAAATATAATTTCCCGAAAAGAATTGGTAAAAAAATATAAAAATTACATTTCTTAGTTAGACATACATTTGTTTTTTTGCCAAAAGAGCAAAGTAAAGAGTTTCATTTTATCGTCCCAAGACAACTTCGAATAATTAATAATGACAACATCTTTAAGTTTTTGAGGGTAAACTTCCTTTGTCCACTCATCCAATTGTAAATCGAAGTCTTTTTCCTGTTGCATAGTGTATGTTTTATTTGCTAATACACTATTAAAATACCATAAAACCGGCTAATCCCGGACAGTTTTTACCTATTTTTAGGTTATAGCTCCTTCTATATGTGAATATCTTCAATAAGATCATTACCATCGTAAATAGTGTGTATTCCCTGTACCTCTTATTTAATTATGTTTCAAAATAAAATTTATAAAAAATAATTAGTGTCGGGGAATACCCCCAAAGTATTGTAATGTCGGACACACATTGAGTGAGCATTAAAACTGATAACATAACGTTATCAGTATGCATACAGTCAGTGTTTTACATCTCCAAATGTCTTTGCAACACTGTCGTGTAAAAAAATTGTTTTTGAAGGATCATGTAAAGGAAAGTTTGGAGGAGAAATGAAAACTGACACATTTCGTGTTGTGTATATTACACTATAATTGATAAATTGAAAAAAAAATACGTTGTAAATTAAAAACCTTTAAACGTAAGGTAGATTTTAAGGAAAGTTATGACAAATTCACAAAAAAAAATAAAATTTGCATGAAACTGCAGCTGTCCCGGCCGGCCGGATCTGAGGGTCTGGAATTGAACTGCACTATACGAAATGTAAACTTTTTCGTTAAAGTAACATAAAATTTTAAATTATTTCATTTTAAGCACGATTAAATTCTGCATGAAAATATAATTTCCCGAAAAGAATTGGTAAAAAAATATAAAAATTACATTTCTTAGTTAGACATACATTTGTTTTTTTGCCAAAAGAGCAAAGTAAAGAGTTTCATTTTATCGTCCCAAGACAACTTCGAATAATTAATAATGACAACAACTTTAAGTTTTTGAGGGTAAACTTCCTTTGTCCACTCATCCAATTGTAAATCGAAGTCTTTTTCCTGTTGCATAGTGTATGTTTTATTTGCTAATACACTATTAAAATACCATAAAACCGGCTAATCCCGGACAGTTTTTACCTATTTTTAGGTTATAGCTCCTTCTATATGTGAATATCTTCAATAAGATCATTACCATCGTAAATAGTGTGTATTCCCTGTACCTCTTATTTAATTATGTTTCAAAATAAAATTTATAAAAAATAATTAGTGTCGGGGAATACCCCCAAAGTATTGTAATGTCGGACACACATTGAGTGAGCATTAAAACTGATAACATAACGTTATCAGTATGCATACAGTCAGTGTTTTACATCTCCAAATGTCTTTGCAACACTGTCGTGTAAAAAAATTGTTTTTGAAGGATCATGTAAAGGAAAGTTTGGAGGAGAAATGAAAACTGACACATTTCGTGTTGTGTATATTACACTATAATTGATAAATTGAAAAAAAAACGTTGTAAATTAAAAACCTTTAAACGTAAGGTAGATTTTAAGGAAAGTTATGACAAATTCACAAAAAAAAATAAAATTTGCATGAAACTGCAGCTGTCCCGGCCGGCCGGATCTGAGGGTCTGGAATTGAACTGCACTATACGAAATGTAAACTTTTTCGTTAAAGTAACATAAAATTTTAAATTATTTCATTTTAAGCACGATTAAATTCTGCATGAAAATATAATTTCCCGAAAAGAATTGGTAAAAAAATATAAAAATTACATTTCTTAGTTAGACATACATTTGTTTTTTTGCCAAATGAGCAAAGTAAAGAGTTTCATTTTATCGTCCCAAGACAACTTCGAATAATTAATAATGACAACATCTTTAAGTTTTTGAGGGTAAACTTCCTTTGTCCACTCATCCAATTGTAAATCGAAGTCTTTTTCCTGTTGCATAGTGTATGTTTTATTTGCTAATACACTATTAAAATACCATAAAACCGGCGAATCCCGGACAGTTTTTACCTATTTTTAGGTTATAGCTCCTTATATATGTGAATATCTTCAATAAGATCATTACCATCGTAAATAGTGTGTATTCCCTGTACCTCTTATTTAATTATGTTTCAAAATAAAATTTACATACACATAGAGGTAAATCTGTTAAATAACGTATCAAACTCTCTCCTATTTACGTCTAACTGAACAGGCGTTTCCTTCGTTTCCTTCTCTATATGAAGGTATAAAGAACTGATTAGTCAAGCAGGTTAGGTTATTTATATGGTTTATAAATAATAATTTTATGAGAAGTGGCCAGGGTTACCCTGCCTGTCCGGAGTTAGCCGGTTTTACTATACACCATATTTAAACAATAGAAATACATTTCTCGGTTAAAAATTTCAATTACATTTAAAAAAGTAATTTAAATCATTTTAAACCTAAATTATTTAAACTAGCTGTACACCCGTGCATACAAACTACAAGAAAAGTATAACTGGTTATTTTAATTACCAATATATGGGTGAAGGTTATTTGCTTCCCCCATTCACTGTGGGTTCAATGGTTGTGGGTTCACTCACTCACTCTACAGTAAAGCACCGCAATGCAACTGGCATTATCATCTCCAGTAAAATAACAATCAGTGCTGCAATCTCAAAGGTATCTCAAGTACTATAGTCTTATCGATTCATACTAAATTGTAGGTCAGACAAAACTAAACTTTTTTTAAAACAATGAAATTAAAAATGACACCCCTATAAAGTTTAGAGACTCTGTTTGTGCATAACTCATTAGGCTGATGTGTATGTGTAAACAAATTGCATGACATTGAATAAGTTTGCTACCCTGTATGGATTAACACATGAAACTTCAGACATTCTCAAGAGGACAATATCTCATGCATTGGTTTTCTTGCTTGGTTGTTCACCATAATGGGTTAACACATGAACATTTAGATTATATTTTTTATGGAAATATTTCTCACACATTGGACACTGATGAGGTCGCTCACCAGTATGGGTTAACACATGAACCCTTAAATGACTTATTTGTAGCTAAGACTTCTCACACATTGGACACTGATGAGGTCGCTCACCAGTATGGGTGAACACATGCTTTTTTCAATTTAGATGTACACAAGAAGGATTTCTCACATGTTGGGCACTGATGAGGTCGCTCACCAGTATGGGTTAACATATGCCTTTTTAAATTAGATGTAGTTGAGAAGGATTTCTCACATGAAGGACACTGATGAGGTCGCTCACCAGTATGGGTTAAAATATGAGTTTTTAAAGCACTTATAACTGAGAAGGATTTCCCACATGTTGAGCACTGATGAGGTTGCTCACCAGTATGAGTTAACACATGCTTTTTTAGTGTAGATTTAGTTGAGAAGGATTTCTCACACATTGGACACTGATAAGGCCGCTCACCAGTATGGATTAACACATGGTCCTTTAACTTTGATATTTTAGGAAATGATTTCTTGCACATTGGACACTGATGAGGTCGCTCAGCAGTATGGGTTAACATATGGTCCTTTAACTTTGATTTTTGAGTGAATGATTTCTCACACATTGGACACTGGTGAGGTCGATCACCAGTATGGGTTAACACATGCTCCTTTAACTTTGATTTTTGAGTGAATGATTTCTCACACATTGGACACTGGTGAGGTCGATCACCAGTATGGGTTAACACATGCTCCTTTAACTTTGATTTTTGAGTGAATGATTTCTCACACATTGGACACTGGTGAGGTCGTTCACCACTATGGGTTAACACATGATCCTTCAAATGACCTTTTTGATGGAAAGACTTCTCACACACTGAACACTGATGAGGTCGCTCACCAGTATGGGTTAACACATGATCCTGCAAACGACCTTTTTGTTGGAAAGACTTCTCACACATTGGGCACTGATGAGGTCGCTCACTAGTATGGTTTAAAATATGAGTTTTTAAAGTAGATGTATTTGAGAAGGATTTCTCACACACGATAAATGATTACACCAAATGATTTTTTTTAATTACGTTACATCATGTTAGCTTATCAACCAATTGAATTTTTAAAATCATCTGATTCTATTATTAGTTAGTTAATTAAATTGAATTTAACATTTACATATGTTAATTATAAAAAATTTTTCAGCAACAATTTTGATTGTAGGTATAGAACAATGGTGCTTTGTGATGAAAGATAATAATTTCATTGCTAATCTTGCTTAACTTACTAGTCAACAAATTAAGTTTAATCTACCCTTTTTATTGATTTTTTTTAGCAAGTCCTCTCGTAACAAATTAATCTCTCAACTGGCCCATGGTTTTGGTATGAAAAATATTCACACGCATCTTCAAAGATTTCAACCCACCACTCAACCAACAATTGTTTAGCTTTGCCTTTACAGGGAGTCTCTTTCAATTTACTTGCTTAAATTGTCACCAGAGCTCAGTAATATATTCAGATTAATAACAATGATTTTCTAATGTAGCATCAAGTTATCTGTTGAGTTTTCTCTGCAAGTTGAAGTCTGTGAAAAGAAAATACAGCAATTTGGTTTTATTTATTTCTAGCAAGGTTTGCAATACATAGATAGATTCATAGGCAAACATAGGTAAATATATCTTTTCACTAAATCAAGCATTTCAATAACCAGTAAAGTAAATAAGCACCAGTTAATACTTTGGTACTTAGGTACCCACTCAACCAATAATTAGTATAATGATGTTTATTGTAAATTCATAGCAGCCAGCTAGCTTAGACAAGAAGCTCCATTACCTAAGACTAGTCTCTTGTAAACAAACTACATAGAAAACTGTTGGCAATAGCAACTGACATTTCAATAGAAAAGTAAACATAAACCTATGATCCTACAATACTACTATATCACTATTTTGAGACAGGGACCACACATAGTGGGTATTTTAACCTGAATATGAATGAGAGATGAGTGCAGGACGATTGTGGTGCGATCTTGTAAAAAAGCAAAATAGTAAATGTTGTCACCTATACATTCATAGTCAATATATATTTTTCCACCTTCGATTTGTGGAACTGTGTGTTGGTAAAATAAGCCTTAGCTCAGGATTCCCTGTCTAATGGTCAGTTCCCCTAATCAAATTTCAATTCCCTAACTTCCCCTGACCGTAGAAACCCTTAAATATGATAGGACCAGTTTGATTTGATTTTGTTTCGCCAGTTTGATGTTTTAAGTTCCTTGTAATCATTATTGTCAGCTTTTCGTGCCCCCACTTATTGAAATAGTATGGAAAATTGGACATATTGTGGATGTAAATTAGGACATTGTTGGGGGGGGGGGGCACTATCAATAGCCCAGGGGCGGTAAATTTCCAAATCTGTCTCCGATTACACATGGTAAACACAACCACAAATTACAACTTTGCAGGGTGAGAGGGGGTGAGGTGGGACACAGCTGTTCAAAATTCCATCTGACTATTTTTGTGAACCTCATTAATTTGAATGATTATTATTTGTAGGGTTGAACGTTACCCACAAAAAAACTAATAATGTAATCAACTCAATGTGCATATGATTTTTTGTTTTATTTAGAGTTTACAAACCACGAGGATGAACAAACAATGGAAGCTGGTTTATAAAGGATAAAAAATTAGCTCTCTTAATCGTTTACATATAAATTTTATTTATTTCTTTTAAATAAAACAATTATCCCAAAAAATACAATAATATTACTGGCTTGGATGGTATAGGAATATTTCATAAAAGGATAACTGTGGGCAGTAAACTGGCTTATCACTAAGGAGACAGTTCCGTTCCAACAAGTATTATATGTATGATTTAAAATAACTAGTCTCTGAATGAAAAATTTGTTGCATTGCCTTTGTTACTAGCCTGAATAATGATTTACCTCCGCTAAGAAGCAATTTGCTTGGTAAGTAACAAAATCTAAGCAAACAAGGTATCCCACTGATTACACAAAAATGATAGATAAAACTCTTGTGTTTACATATAGGTCTATATGAACAATGTTATATACTTATGTCTTGATGTATAATAGGCGACTCCATTTAGAGCTGTAAGAGGGGTAATTTGCTAATACACTTTTAAAATAACGTATAACCGGCTAATCCCGGACAGTTTTTACCTATTTTTAGGTTATAGCTCCTTCTCTATGTGAATATCCCCAATAAAAACATTACCATCGTAAATAGTGTGTATTATTTATTATATCCCCATGCCTCTTATTTAATTACGTTTCAAAATGAAATTTATAAAAGTGTTCGGGATTACCTCCCAAAGTATTGCAATGTCGGACACACATTGAATGAGCATTAAAACTGATAACATAACGTTATCTGTATGCATACGGTCAGTGTTTTATATCTCTAAATGTCTTTGAAACACTGTCATGTAAAAAAATTGTTTTTGAAGGATTGTGTAAAGGAAAGTGGGGAGGAGAAATGAAAACTGACACATTGCATGTTGTGTATA
The DNA here is from genome assembly GCA_030545055.2 of Neoaliturus tenellus. Taxonomy (NCBI): domain Eukaryota; kingdom Metazoa; phylum Arthropoda; class Insecta; order Hemiptera; family Cicadellidae; genus Neoaliturus; species Neoaliturus tenellus. Next base: position 40,298,734 of record CM061534.1, read on the forward strand.
TTACACTATAATTGATAAATTGCCAAAAAATATGTTGTAAATTAAAAGCATTTAAACGCAAGGTAGATTTTAATGAAAGCTACAACAAATTCACAAAAAAAAAAGTTCCCATGAAACTGAAGCTGTCCTGGCCGGTGGGATCTGAGTGTATGGAGTTGAACTGTACTACATGAAATGTAAATTTATTTCGTTAAAGTAACATAAAAGTTTAAATTATTTCATTTTAAGCACAGTTAAATTCTGCATGAATATATACTTTCCAAAAAAAAAATGGTAAAAAAATATGAAAATTGCTAGGTAAATCTGTAAAATAACATATCAAACTCTCCTATTTACATCTAACTGAACCGGTGCTTTCTTAATTTTCTTCTCTACATGAAGGTAATAGGAACTAATTAGTCAAGCAGGTTAGTTTAGAAATAATAATTTTATGACAGTGTCCAGGGTTACCAGGCCTGTCCGGCCGGTTTTCCTACACACCATTTTTAAACAATAAGAATACATTTCTCAGTTAAAAATTTCAATAACATTTTAAAAAGTAATTAAAATCATTTTAAACCTAAATGATTTAAACTAGCTGTACACCCATGCATAAAAACGACAAGAAAAGTATAACTGGTTATTATTAATACCAATATATGGGGGAAGGTTATTTGCTTCCCCCACTCCCCTTCAGTTCAATGGCACACACAGTACAGCACCACAAAATAAATGGCATTATAACCTCCAGTAAAATGACAATCCGTGCTGCAATCTCAAAGGTATCTCAAGTACTATAGTCTTATCGATTCATACTAAAATGTAGGTCAGACAAAACTAAGCTTTTTTTGTAAACAATGAAACAAAAAATTGCACCCAAATAGAGTTTAGAATAGTAGTTTTCATCACTAGGAGCAAAAGTGAGTCTTTTTGGTGCGCAATCGTGTTTTAAAAACGAGGCGCAGCCGAGTTTTTAAAAACGATTAAGCATAAAAAAGACACTTTTGCTCCGAGTGATAAACAACGTTTTTTATCATAATGCGAAAATAGACTTTTAATCGTTAAAAATATTAAATAAAAAGTTGTATTTTTAAGGTTATATTTACAAAGTAAGTATTTTGCAGTGTTTACATTCATGTTATTTACAAACAATGCTCTATATAACGTATGAATTTCAAAATTCTGCTCTCCAACATTAATTAATGAATATTAATTTACTTATCAAACAGCTGACTTTTCAGTACTAGGACCTAAAAAATTCTCCAGATGATTTTTCAGTCCTAGGACAAGAAAGAATTGGTTTTGGTACTATTGAGAGAACAAAAAACAGGCTGATTTCGTGCAGAATGATAAAAACTCTATTTGTGCATAACTCATTAGGCTTAAGTGTAAGTGTAAACAAACTTCATGACATTGAATGAGTTCGCTATCCTGTATGGATTAACACATGAAACTTCAGACATTCTCAAGAGGACGATATCTCATACATTGGTTTTCTGACTTGGTTGTTCACCAGAATGGGTTAACACATGAACATTTAAATTATATTTTTTATGGAAAGATTTCTCACACATTGGACACTTTTGAGGTCGCTCACCAGTATGGGTTAACACATGAAACTTTAAATTACTTTTTTGTTGGAAAGACTTCTCACACATTGGGCACTGGTGAGGTCGCTCACCAGTATGGGTTAACACATGGTCCTTTAAATGACTTTTTTGTTGGAAAGACTTCTCACACATTGGGCACTGGTGAGGTCGCTCACCAGTATGGGTTAACACATGGTCCTTTAAATGACTTTTTTGTAGAAAAGACTTCTCACACATTGGGCACTGGTGAGGTCGCTCACCAGTATGGGTTAACACATGAAACTTTAAATTACTTTTTTGTTGGAAAGACTTCTCACACATTGGGCACTGGTGAGGTCGCTCACCAGTATGGGTTAACACATGGTCCTTTAAATGACTTTTTTGTCGAAAAGACTTCTCACACATTGGGCACTGATGAGGTCGCTCACCAGTGTGGGTCAACACATGGTCCTTTAACTTTGATATTTTAGTAAATGGTTTCTCACACATTGGACACTGATGAGGTCGCTTACCAGTATGAGTCAAAATATGAGTTTTTAAACTAGATGTAATCGCAAAGGATTTTGCACATGTTGAGCACCGATGAGGTCGCTCACCAGTATGGGTTAACACGTGCCTTTTTAATGAAGATGAAGTTGAGAAGGACTTTTCACATGTAGGACACTGATGAGGTCGCTCACCAGTATGGGTTAACATATGCCTTTTTAAAATAGATGTAGATGGGAAGGATTTCTCACATGTTGAGCACTGATGAGGTCGCTCACCAGTATGGGTTAAAACATGCTTTTTTAAAATAGATGTAGTTGAGAAGGATTTGTCACATATTGGACAATGACGAGATCGCTCACCAGTATGGATAAACACATGGTCCTTTAAATTTGATTTTTTAATAAATGATTTCTCACACATTGGACACTGATGAGGTCGATCACCAGTATGAGTTAATACATGGTCCTTTAACTTTGATTTTTGAGTGAATGATTTCTCACACATTGGACACTGATGAGGTCGCTCACCAGTATGGGTCAACACATGGTCCTTTAACTTTGATATTTTAGTAAATGATTTCTCACACATTGGACACTGATGAGGTCGCTCACCAGTATGGGTTAAAATATGAGTTTTTAAAGAAGATGTAATCGAGAAGGATTTCTCACATACTGGGCACTGATGAGGTCGCTCACCAGTATGGGTTAAAATATGAGTTTTTAAAGTAGATGTAGTCAAGAAGGATTTCTCACATGTTAGGCACTGATGAGGTCGCTCACCAGTATGGGTTAAAGCATGCTTTTTTAAAATAGATGTAGTTGAGAAGGATTTCTCACATGAAGGGCACTGATGGGGTCGCTCACCAGTATGGGTTAACACATGCTTTTTTAAAATGGATGTAGTTGAGAGGGATTTCTCACATGCATTACACTGACAAGGTCGCTCACCAGCATGGATTAATACATGGTCCCTTAACGTTGATTTTTGAGTGAATGATTTCTCACACATTGGACACTGATGTGGTCGCTCACCAGTATGGGTTAAAATATGAGATTTTAAAGCAGATATAGCCGAAAAGGATTTCTCACATGTTGTGCACTGATGAGGTCGCTCACCCGTATGGGTTAACAAATGCCTTTTTAAAATAGATGTAGTTGAGATGGATTTCCCACATGTAGGACACTGATGAGGTAGCTCAACAGTTTGGGGGAAAATAATACTGTATTTTTAAAAATTAATGTCTGGGAGATGGATTTCTCACACATGAAAAGGGGTCTCACCAGTATGGGTTTACAAATGATACTTTTTTTTGGTTACGTTGCATCATGTTAGTTAATCAGCTTACGTATGAATTTAACTTTTTAAGTCAATTACTTCTATTATTAGTCAATATAAATAAAACATTTACCTATGTTTATTTATAAAATTTGCATCCACCACAATCTTGATTGTAAGTATAGAACAATGGTGCTTTGTGATGAAAGATTATAAGTTCATTGCCAACCTTGCTTAAGACTTACTAGTCATAGAATTCAGTTTAATTAACCCTTTTTATTGAAAATGGCCCGAGTACGTTATTTTGTTTTTGCAAGTCCTCTTCTGATAAATTAATTGATCAACTGGCCCATGGTTTTGATATGAAAAATATTCACACACATCTTAAAAGATTTTAACCCACCACTCAACCACAAGTTAAACAGCAATTGTTCAGCTTTGCATTTACAGGGAGTCTCTTTCCATTTATTAGCTTAAATTGTCTTCAGAGGTCACTAATATATTCAGATTAATGACATGATTTTTTAATGTAGCATTAAGTTATCTGTTGAGTTTTCTCTGCAAGTTGAAATCTGTGAAAAAATAGAGCAAATTAGTTTTATTTATTTCTAGCAAGGTTTGCAATACATAGATAGATTCATAGGCAAACATAGGTAAATATATCTTTTCACTAAATCAAGCATTTCAATAACCAGTAAAGTAAATAAGCACCAGTTAATACTTTGGTACTTAGGTACCCACTCAACCAATAATTAGTATAATGATGTTTATTGTAAATTTATAGCAGCCAGCTAGCTTAGACAAGAAGCTCCATTACCTAAGACTAGTCTCTTGTAAACAAACTACATAGAAAACTGTTGGCAATAGCAACTGACATTTCAATAGAAAAGTAAACATAAACCTATGATCCTACAATACTACTATATCACTATTTTGAGACAGGGACCACACACTGAAAAAACTGTTTTGTTGGGGTAACAAAAAAATTGTTGTCCCAGCAAAAAAATTTGGTTGAAATAGGGACAACTATATTTTTTGTTGGACTAACAAAATAATTTTGTTAAAATTTTTTGGTTAAAGCAACAAAAATTTTTTGTAATTGCAACAAAAAGTTATATTGTTATTTCAACAAAATCCTGATACATTTTGTTGAATTAACAAAACCATTTTGTTGGCCTGAGTTATTGAAAAGTATTATTTTTACATAAAAATTCATGAATTATGCATTTATGCCAACCAACAGATTAAAAAAAAGTAAATAAATAAAAAGAGTAAATCAAAAAGCATGCATCTGTGATGGGATTCGAACCCTCAACCTCATATTCAATGACCTGACGCTCTAACCACCTGAGCCACGGGATTTGTGAAAATAGCGGTTCTAATTTACTACTTAGCCATTTTTTACTCGGCCTCCGTTCAGAGCTTGGTTAAAACTCAAAAAGTTAGCCCAAATGTGAAATAACTTACTGATTCACGTTGAACGTTTATTTGACGTGAAATAAATATTCAGTGCAATGTGGGTAAACAAAATATTTGGTTGGGAATACCAAATTTTATAACCAAACCCATTTTGTTGATCCAAACCATTGGTTTTGTTGGTTTGACCAATTTATTTGGTTCCCTCAACAAAACGAGGGCAACAAAATAAGTTTTGTTGCCACAACAAAACATTTTTTGTTGGGAATACCAAATTTTATAACCAAATCCCTTTTGTTGATCCAAACCATTGGTTTTGTTGGTTTGACCAATTTATTTGGTTACCTCAACAAAACGACGGCAACAAAATAAATTTTGTTGCGCCAACAAAACAGTTTTTTCTGTGCACATAGTGGGTATTTTAACCTGAATATGAATGCAGAGCCGTCCTTAGAAAATGCGAGGCCTGGAGCAAAATATTTTTGCGAGGCCTTATTTAACTGTGATTGCTGGGGGGTTGTGGGGTATGGAACATACGACAGCATGTGTCCAAGTTATGTGTAGACGGTTTCCGACTGTCTATATATGTTCTCAATCCATTAGACCCCTATATCTTTGAAATTATTTGAGTCACAGAAATGAAACTTGGCACAACTATTAATTACATTGTCTCCCTGAACTCTGCCCTCTACCCTCCGGTATTATTCCTGAACCAAAGACAGCTAAAATATCATATTTAAAATTTAGTGATTTTAATACAAATAGTCACGCATATGAGCGGGTTGCCGCGCAAAAAGCGGGGTTGCGGCGCCAGCTCAACAATGGATTTCATACCAAAACTGCTCCAGGGGAAGCGGTCCGACCGTGACTAGCCACGGTTATATCGCTCTAACTCGCTTATTTATAAACAAACTTTCATGATTTTTACATCGTTGGATTTTAAATTAAATTTTGGAAAAAACCACATAAGAACATGAACTTTGCTACCTTATGAAGGTAGTTTTTATGTAATTTAAGGTTAAAGATTTTAATTGGCCATCATTTTGAAAACACGAATTATAAAAAATTGATTATTTTTTCTAGCTAGGTCTTTACTTCAAAAAGCTGTGTACCGAATTTCCACCTATTACCCCTCAAGCCGTTCTTAAATTAAAAATTATTCTTAAAAAAATACAAAATGGCGGCTGTACATGTAACTATGGTGTTTTGGAATTTTTTAATATGATGTTTTGATTTTGGCTTGTCTTTGGTCCAGGAATAATACCTGAAAAGGAAGAGAGTTCAGAGACACCCTGTGTTAAGTCGCAAATGCAAGTGAATTTCTACATTTCAAACTTTTACTGTTTCAAGTTTCAAGATGGCTGTAATTAAAAATGTTCAAAGCTAAATATTTTTAAAAGCTGTAAATTTTACAAACTTTTGCAAACTAACAAAAAATTGCATTATTTAATTACCGGAGTAAAAATACTAATGGGCAGTGGAGAAATTAAAATCTTATTTTGAGAAAACACGGGTTTCCCTCGTAATCATAGGCCTATGTAAATCTTTATGATTTATAAATGTAAAAACTTAGATTAATTCGTTGTTTCTGATTTGATCATTACAAACCAAACTTAGTTTCAACTTTTTTGTTTGCAGTTTTTCAGATATTTAGCTTTGAAAATTTTAAATGGCCGCCATTTTGCAACCATAAACGTTAGAAATGTCCAAATTCATTTGCATTTGTAACGCACTTAACAGTTGTGCCAAGTTTTAATTCCGTACCTTAAATAACTTCAAAGATATAATTGATCAATTAAAAATTCATATACAAACAGTTGAAAAACGGCTTGCGATAAGCAAGGTCGGTCATGCATGGTTGTGGCATCTGCAAGCATGGCTCGCCGGCCGCGAGGCTTAGTCCCGTCACCCCGCCCGCCGGCCGCCGCTATCAAACGATATGTTTAGCGTTTGCGTTTGCATCCTTTTAGTCGCTACTATTACATACGAATAAGAATCGCGTTCGTAGGTTTTTAAATCACAATTATTGAAGATATTGCGCGGGAATTTAAACCGATATTTTAGGTACGTATCTGTTCATTATTATGCCTATATTATTTTTATTCAACCTAAACGTTTACGCAACTAACTTTTTAGCGCGGAAGGCCTCGCGGCGCGGGGCCTCCTCAGCGCGGGGCCTGGAGCGGCCGCTCCACTCGCTCCACCCTAAGGACGGCACTGTATGAATGAGAGATGAGTGCAGGACGATTGTGGTGCGATCTTGTAAAAAAGCAAAATAGTAAATGTTGTCACCTATACATTCATAGTCAATATATATTTTTCCGTCTTCGATTTGTGGAACTGTGTGTTGGTAAAATAAGCCTTAGCTCAGGATTCCCTGTCTAATGGTCAGTTCCCCTAATCAAATTTCAATTCCCTGACTTCCCCTGACCGTAGAAACCCTTAAATATGATAGGACCAGTTTGATTTGATTTTGTTTCGCCAGTTTGATGTTTTAAGTTCCTTGTAATCATTATTGTCAGCTTTTCGTGCCCCCACTTATTGAAATAGTATGGAAAATTGGACATATTGTGGATGTAAATTAGGACATTGTTGGGGGGGGGGGGGGGGCACTATCAATAGCCCAGGGGCGGTAAATTTCCAAATCTGCCTCCGATTACATATGGTAAACACAACCACAAATTACAACATTGCAGGGTGAGAGGGGGTGAGTTGGGACACAGCTGTTCAAAATTCCATCGGACTATTTTTGTGAACCTCATTAATTTGAATGATTGGTATTTGTATGGATAAACATTAACCACAAAAGATCTAATAATGTAATCAACTCAATGTGTACATGATTTTTTGTTTTAGTTTGAGTTTACAAACTACGAGGATGGTCGAACAATGGAAGTTGTGTTTATAAAGGATAAAAAATGAGCTCTCTTAATCATTTAAATACCAATTTTATTTATTTTAAATAAAACAATTATAAAAAAAATACAATCATATAACTCGCTTGGATTTTAACTAATAATAACTGTGGGCAGTAGATTGGCTTAGCACTAAGGATACAGTTCCGTTCCAACAAGTATTGTACGTTTGATTTCGAATCACTACTCCCTGAATGAAAATTTTGTTGCACTGCCTTTATTACTAGCCTGAAATGATTTACCTCCGCTTATGAAGCAATTTGCTTGGTATTTAACAAAATCTAAGCAAACAAGGCATCCCACTGATTACATAAAAATGATAGATAAAACTCTTGTGTTTACATATACATAGGCCTATATGAACATTGTTATATACTTATGTCTTGATGTATAATAGGCGACTCCATTTACAGCTGTAACAGGGGTATTTTGCTAATACACTATTATTATACCGTAAAACCGGCTAATCCCGGACAGTTTTTACCGATATTTAGGTGATAGCTCCTTCTCTATGTGAATATCACCAATAAAGACATTACCATCATAAATAGTGTGAATTATTTATTATATCCCTGTACCTCTTATTGAGCGGAGCTCCTATACTACACTCTGGCTTTTTATTTACAAGTGATCCTCCTGAACGGCTGGAGTGATCGTCACGAAATTTTGCACAGTCATAGTAACCATCTATTGGAAGGTATAAATCTGAAATGGTCCAAATCGGACATAAGGATTCTGCCCTACGGCCCTTTAAAGTTACCATGTTATTTTAATAGGAGAAATATTTTATTTGGTTTGTTTACTGTGTGTTGATTATACAGCTGTTATAAGGATAAAATTTAACTGCAGACTGTTACTATCAGCTGTTTGTGAATACAGTAGTATTATGTGAAATTGTTGTTTTGTTTATTTTAGTGGTTTGTTTACATTTTTACGTGAATGATATGCCACGTGTACGTAGAGGAGGTGCAAATCTTGGTCGACGCACCATTTAATGTCTTGTAAACATATAATACCCCGTTGGAGCAAACCTACGTACTCAAAAATTATAAGAGTATTACAGACTTGTGGCGAGTAAGCGCAGCGAACAGCCTAAATCGACGAGTGAGCGTAGCGAACGAGCTGACCTGATTTTTAGTTAGGGCAGCGAACGAGCTAAACCCCTGAGCCAAAAGGCGAGTGAGCTTAGCGAACGAGCTCACTTGTATTACCTAAAACATTTGCTATTATTGATTTAAAAAATAGTCGCTCCGCTTAACATTTCAAGCAGACAACTGATTTGTATACCTAGTTAAATTATGTTTTAAAATAAAATTTCTAAAAAATAATTAAAGTGTCCGGGAATACCCCCCAAAGTATTGTAATGTCGGACACACGTTGAATGAGCATTAAAACTGATAACATAACGTTATCTGTATGCATACAGTCAGTGTTTTATATCTCCAAATCTTTGCAACTCTGTCATGTAAAAAAATTGTTTTTGAAGGATCATGTAGAGGAAAGTGGGGAGGGAAAATGGAACCTGACACATTGCATGTTAAGTATATTACACTATAATTAAAAAAAAAAAATAAAAAATATTACCCCCGTCGCAGCAGACCTGCGTACTCAGCGAATTTCCAAATTAGTAATATTAATTTTGACCAGAAGAATTTTAAACAAAATTTCATTACGTGCTCATAAATAGGGAAATAAATGTCTATTCTCCTACTGATACATATAGGGAAAGAGTATGCAGGTATGCTGCCATGGGGAACACTAAAAGTAGATTTTAAGCATAAAAAAAAAATTATTTGGACCATATGAAGCCATATACTAAGTTTCATTAATATCTGTCCATAATTAAAAGAGTTTACCTACTCTTCATATAATTAACATGGGAAAAGAGTATGCAGGTTTGCTGCCATGATAAGTACATAAACGAAGATCTATTTACGTAAATTTTTGAATCTCAACCAAATGAAGCTAAATACCAAGTTTCATCCAAAAATATTTGTTAATAATTGAAATAGTAACACATCTTTATTCTCCATTTAAGATTAACATTGAAGCCCCAAAATACAATGTACTGTCTTTAGAATTTTTAATATCTCGGTAACCTATGGAGATAGAGCAAAACTTTAATAATCTAAATTTTGTGTTTTTTTTGAGCTAAATCCAATGGTCAAAATAAAAATTTAAAATTTTTTAAAATTACATATGAAAATTGCAAAAAACCCATTTTTGGGCTACAAAACCCCCCAAAACTACCCTTTCCGGTAAGTCGATATGTCTGGTTTACGAACTCATCCGAATAAACGTAGGATTACACATCTCTACCAAATTTGGTGTCGATCGGACCGTTTTTACGAGAGTTATCGTGCCTAGGGACACATACATATATATATAAATATATATATACATATACATATATATATATATAAATTTTTATGACTATTATTTTTGGTCTCTGGGCACCTAAAAACGAAAAAGTAACATGGTCCCGGGCTTAGGTCTTACCATGAGACCTACGGTAATAGCTTATTCCCTATGGGAAATTCGCTAAAAAAAATAAAGTTCCTATGAAACTGCAGCTGCCCTGATTGGCCGGATCTGAGTGTCTGGAATTAATTACACTGTACTATATGAAATGTAATTTTTTTTTCGTTAAATCAACATAAAAGCTTAACTTATTTCATTTAAAGCACGATTAAATTCTGCATGAATATATACTTTCCCGAAAATAGTTGGTAAAAAAATACGAAAATTACATTTCTTAGACATACATTTGTTTTTTTCCAAAAGAGCAAAGTAGGTAAATCTGTTAAATAACATATCAAACTCTCTCCTATTTACGTCTAACTCAACAGGTGTTTCCTTCGTTTCCTTCTCTACATGAAGGTACAAAGAACTGATTAGTCAAGCAGGTTAGGTTATTTATATGGTTTATAAATAATAATTTTATGAGTAGTGTCCAGGGTTACCCAGCCTGTCCGAAGTTAGCCGGTTTTACTATACCCCATATTTGAACAATAGAAATACATTTCTCAGTTAAAAATTGCAATTACATTTAAAAAAGTAATTAAAATCATTTTAAACCTAAATGATTTAAACTAGCTGTAGACCCGTGCATAAAAACGACAAGAAAAGTATAACTGGTTATTTTTAATACCAATATATGGGTGAACGTTATTTGCTTCCCCCACTCACCTCCAGTTCAATGGTGCACACAGTAGCCTACAGCCCCACAATGCAACTGGCATTATCATCTCCAGTAAAATGACAATCAGTGCTCCAATCTCAAAGGTATCTCAAGTACTATACTCTAATCAAGGTGTATAGATAAAAAGAAGAGGTGTGTGCATAGCCAGCTGGTGTGACGTAGTTGGGCTCACCGCTAGTGCCGCGAGCGGCAAGCTAACGTATTAAACGTTTGCCTAATTTTATTTTCATGTTGTACTATCATATGATGTACAAATTATTTTTGTGCTTACGATATACAGTTATGCAGAATGAACTATGCACGTACTTGGAACCAGGACTGGGGAAAACTGCTGTAATGTAATAGACATCTTTTGTTCATATGTTCTCCGCGGTCCTGACTTGGAACATACATTCAGTAGGCCCTAACTATTTTCTTGATTTGTTAACTCTTGAATTATTTAATAAATATATTATATATAAACTATTTTAGTCAATCTATGCAATTTAAATTTTATGTTTTTCACAAATGACCCACATTAGCTAGTAGGATAATTTAATTTGAATTAAGTATGTATCCTCAAATATGGGTTTAACAAATTATTTAGCACGATTGTAGAATGAACCATTTTTTGACTACATGAAATCTAACAAGAATGAAACTTATGACATAAACTAATATATAGCCGATGTTGCTTTAGTTATATTTTTTAACGTTATTTTTGTCATTTTTTCGAGCTTACCCTGCACTCTAATGCTTGAAACGGCCTACAAGAATTCAGAAGATCTAGCATATTCTGATTGATTACTATGAAAAAGCAAAGTTGACTCTTTAATCACTCATACGAACTCTAATCATATAGGCCCTACTCATATCCTCTTGCCGTTGTATGCCGATCTCAAACTTATCACCTTTTAAAAACTCATTCAAACCCCGTAAATGTCACGTAAATATGATAATGTTATCGATTTTAGAATTCAACCTTGCTTTTTTAATTTAACCTGTTTTGGAATTCAAGCTGTAGGCTTTTTATAGCCTATATAATGTAGGCTATATTTATAAACGGGCATATTGAAATAGACCCATGCATGTATAGCCTAGTAATCATCAGTTTCTTCATTACCAATAAATGAAATTTATGATATGCACCAGGGTCCATCGCTGACTTAAAATTAAATAGAGTACTTATTTATTAAGTATATACGGACTTTAACGAATGATATTTTATATCATTATCTCAAAACAAAATATCACTATGCTTTCGATTGTTCTCTCTGTGACTACTCTGCAATGGATTCATACCAAGGGAAAACTTGCCAAAATCAAATACTGTAAGCATTTTGTATCTAACTCTTCAATATACCGACATTGGAGGTTAATAAATTTTTTAAACCTCCTTTGTAACCTCGGAAAATGAAGTTATTTCTTCGAAAATTTTTAAAGAGTTTTAGGGATAAATCAAGACACATGTATTTGATAAATAAAAAGATTTAATAATTAAAGTACAGTCCCACTCAACTATACACTTTTAATGATTAAGGTCAATTTGATAAATAAACACTCAAACATTTTCTAAAATAAAAGTATGTAATAAGCTTATTTTTTCAATTTTTACGAGGATTTTTCTAACGCCGCAGTCACCATCTCAATTTTTTTATTCAGTTCTTTATTCTCCTTGGTTCTGAAGTATCAATAAGCCGTTGGTCCACTTGCATAAAAAGTGCAGGCCTTTTAGACGAGGATAACTGTCAGTTAATTGCTTATCATCCAACACTAAAAGCCATATCATATATAACATATTCTTATATGAGTTCTGCACATGAAGTGCCTTTAAAACTTCTTTTGGGAACAGCATTAATCAATAACGCATTTTCCAGCTTCCAGCATGCTTTTGAGAACTTCGCCAACGATCCCTCTTACTGTTTCAATGAACATCCGTGGCTTTCGTTGAAGTTGAAACATTCCTCCATTTCTATACCAACGTCCCATAAAACTGTTTTGTTCTGTTGGAAAACTTCGACCTATTTTGGCAATATTCTGACAGGAAATCTGTAAAACTGATTTAATCCGTGTATCACTGTCTCGGGATTTATTTTGCAGCCAAACACGGAATAATTTGGTATTGCGGTTAAGAAAACAAAACATTTACTTGACAAAAGTTTATTTGTAAACACAAAAGTAAACAACATGAGTTTAATGTGTTTCACGGCCGCTCGGAGCGCTAGCGGTGAGCCCAACTACGTCACACCAGCTGACTATGCACACACCTCTTCTTTTTATTTATACACCTTGTACTCTAATGGTTTCATACAAAAATATAGGTCAGCCAAAACCAAACTTTTTTTGTAAACAATGAAACTAAAAATTACACTCCAATAAGGTTTAGAGACTCTGTTTATGCATAACTAATTAGGCTTATATGTATGTCTAAACAAATCGCATGACACTGAATGAGTTTGCTACCTTGTTTGGATCAATGAGTTAACATTGCTTCCAACTTACTTAATGTTGTAATAACAATAAAAGATTAAAGATTATTATCAATACATGAAACAGACATTCTTAAGAGGACAATATCTCATGCATTGGTTTTCTGGCTTGGTTGTTTACCAGAATGGGTTAACACATGAACATTTAAACTACATTTATGATAGAAAGATTTCTCACACATTGGACACTGATAAGGTCGCTCACCAGTATGGGTTAACACGTGAACCTTTAAATGGCTTTTTTTAGAGTAAGATTTCTCACACAATGGACACTGATGAGGTCGCTCACCAGTATGGGTTAACACATGGTTCTTTAACTTCGTTATTTGAGTGAATGATTTCTCACACATTTGACACTGATGAGGTCGCTCACCAGTGTGAGTTAATATATGGTCCTTCAAATTTGATTTTCGAGTGAATGATTTCTCACACATAGGACACTGATGAGGTCGCTCACCAGTATGGGTTAAAATATGAGTTTTTAAAGTAGATGTAGTTGAGAAGGATTTCTCACATGTAGGACACTGATGAGGTCGCTCGCCAGTATGAGTTAATATATGGTCTTTTAAGTCTGATTTTCGAGTGAATAATTTCTCACACATAGGACACTGATGAGGTCGCTCACCAGTATGGGTCAAAAAACAATTTTTAAAAACTAATGTCTGGGAGAAGGATTTCTCACACATGATAAGGGTCTCACCAGTATGGGTTACCAAATGATACTTTCTTTTAAATATTTTGCATAATGTTTGTTAATCAGCTTATGAACCAATTGAATTTTTTTAAGTCATCCAATTCTATTATTAGTTAGTTAAAATAAATTGAACATTTATCTCTGTTAATTATATAATTTGTATTCACCAACAATTTTGATTGTTTTTATAAAACAATGGTGCTTTGTGATGAAAGATATGATATTAAGTTCATTGCTCACCTTGCTGCTGCTTACGACTACTAGTCAACGAATTCAGCTTAATTCACCCTTTTTATTGAATATAGCCCTGGTATGTTACATTTGTGTGTGTGTGTATGTTTTTTTGCAAGTCCTTTCTTGAAAAATTAATCTCTCAACTGCCTCATGGTTTTAGTATGACAAATATTCACACACATCTTTAAAAGATTTCAACCCAACACTCAACCACAAGTTAAACAACAATTGTTCAGCTTTGCATTTACAAGGAGTCTCTTTCCATTTACTTGCTAAAAATGTCACCAGAGGTCAGTAATATATTCAGATTAATAAAAATGATTTTCTAATGTAGCATTAAGTTATCTGCTGAGTTTTCTCAGCAAGTTGAAGTCTGTGAAAAGAAATTACTGCAAGCAAGGTTTTCAATAAATAGATGGATTCATAGGCAAATATAGGTAATATATTATTTCACCAAATCAAGCATTTCAATAACCAGAAAGTAAGTAAATAATCACAAGTTAATACTTTGGTACTTTGGTTAAATCACTCAAACAATAATTAATATAATTATGTTTATTGTAAATTCATATCAGCACGCTAGCTTAGACAAGAAGCTCCATTACCTAAGCTTAGTCTCTTGTAAACAAACTACAGAGAAAACTGTTGGCAATAACAACCATTGAATACAGGGTCTTTGAAGAAGGTCAGGTCTTATGGCTTTTATTCTGCCAGATTCTATAATTGGGCAAGTCACTACGAGACAGCGCTAGCTATCATCCTGTTCCATAATCTTTACCTCCCCTCTTAAATCCTGACCAGCTGTCTGCCGCATTGTAGAGGAATAAATAGCGTGTTTCATTACAATCACAACGTAATTACTAAATCAATAGCACATCACAACTAAATTTATTTAGTGGTAATTATAGCTACAAAATATTACAATGTTACAATCTGAAACATTCTTTTTTTGCAGCGTTAATCAAACGCGAGGGGAGGGGGGTGAAATGCAATTGGAACATCCAGCTGTTGTGGTGTTTGCTGGTTGGAATAGCCACCGCTCAAAGATATCGGTGGTGATTGGCCCAATTCAAGAAACAGAGGGGGGTGTAATCGAAGAAGGAACAGCCAGCGCTCGATGCTACCTCTTGTGATGACTTGCCCAATTAAAAAAACGGCAGAATATTTAACATGGGACTTGACCTTCTTAAAAAAACTCTGTATTTATCGTAGCAACTGACATTTCAAAAGAAAAGTAAACATAAACCTATGATCCTACAATACTACTATATAACTATTTTGAGACAGGGACCTCACATAGTGGGTATTTTAACCTGAATATGAATGAGAGATGAGTGTAGGATGATTGTGGCGCGGTCTTGTAATCTTGTTACTGACTAAGGCTGACATTCTCCTTGGACAGGACTGTTAATTCATAGCCCAACAGCCAATGGTATCTCGGGACCGACAGTTTAATGTGGGATCCAAACCACAATTTTGATCTAATATATATACGAATTTGTCTAATTATGAGGATGGTCTTTAGGGATGAACTAGTATTCACTAGTGCAGACGTTGATCCCCACTAGAGAATATCACATCCACAAGCCATTGCTTCTTACACCATTATGTTAAAAAAGACATTTCAAAACCTATTGAATGTACACATTTCTTAGTGTTAGGGAAGCTACTTTTTAAAGGTAGCTAATTACAGCTTCAGCTACATTTAAAAAAAAGTTACTAGCTACAATGTGCTACCTAGTGGAGACTCGGCAAGAAGCTCCAAACCTAGGCATATTCTCTTGTAAACAAACTAAATTGTAAACAAACAAAACTGTTGCCAAAAGCAACTGACATTTAAATGAAAAAGTAGGTTAAACAGGCTAAAGATCCTACAAAACCATAACGTTAATTTCAAAACCTGTTAAATGTATTTCTTAATACATTGTGACAAGTGTCAGCAATTATAAAGTTAGTTACTATATTTAAACGTAGTTAAAATAAAACATTGAAGCTGTAAAAATTCTGGTTCCAAATGAATAATTCATACATTTGCTGGGATGGGTACAGGGTGTGTCTGTCAGCAGCAGACACTAGGATTTATACCCAGAATCCCTAAAGTCCATCCGTCCCCTGTAGGTTAGGGTGCCCGGAAAACCAGGATCGTCCCGAGTTTTGATAATCACGCGATGTCCCGAAAAAATGTATCGGGACGACCAGAAATTCCTGAATTCTGTTTTTAAAGGGATCAAAAAAATATTGAGACATATATTGGCCAAATCAAATTTTGATGATTAGAAAGGAATGGAAGTAGACTCGCTGGAAATAATCCCCCAGATTCTTTATAATTACAAACATGACCGTGTGCAATTTTATAAGCAACTTACGTTTCAAATAACAAAGACATGATCAAGAAAGCCGAAAGCAGTGACAAATAGTTAGTATACCGGTACGATATGCATATTTAAGAACTTAGATTTACATATAGTATAAAATATTATGTTATGGGTAATATAACCTCACTAATTTATCCTTACCAAACCTGACCATCATGTGAGTACTAACTTGGGATATTTTATTCCATAATTAGGTATATATTTGTACTTTCCCTACAAAAAACTTTGCTCAATATGACCCACATGATCGTTAGGCCTTCATTAGGTTAGGTTACTTAGGTTATGTTATCTATAAAATATATTTTCTACTAGGCTATACCCTATGTAAATATAAGTTTTTAATACGCATAAAGTACTGTGTACTAACTAAGACTGTAAGCTACATGAATAACAACCACTTTTAGCTTAGTTAAACTTAATACTTCATTTAAAAATATGAGTTTCAGCATGGTTTTATTTAATTTCCAAATTTTTTAATCTTAATTCAATACTAAATTGTTGAATTCAAGTAGTATTCACATATTCACACTCTACACAAGAAATTCCGTGTGAATTGCGTACCCACATGACATCCTTTAAGTAAAAAAATACTTCATCTGATGGCTTTTCAAACACTTTTCTTGTAATTTCTGGTTTATTTTACATCAGATTGAAATAATGTTTAAATATCAGCTTAACATCCAGGTTAATTTACCAACTTGACGTATTTTAGAATAAAGGCGAAACTTCGTTATCCGTCTCCACTGTTATTATCCATGTGGAAATTTCGATATTGCGATTGAAATTGAGCGATGAAAACAATCGAATCAACAACGATACGGTACTGAGAAAAGATATGTATCATAATAATAATCTAACCTAACAGTGTAACCGTAAACCTCCGTCACTTTATTGACAATGGTGTTTAGAAACATTTAAAATACATATTCCCTCAATTCAGTAGCAAAAAAAAAAAAAAAACCTTTTTGATTTGTATTTGGCAGCATTTGTGTGACGCCATTTTAGATCTAACGAAGTCTGCTTCTTCTCAGAATTTGAATTTAGATACAGCTACACAACAAACTTGGTTTGTTTATTTTGTGTAGTTCTTTATTACAGGTTACATTAGCTACAATTTTTACTTTTTCTGTTGTTGTTATTTTTAGTTACTTGTTTGAATTATACGTTATTTGTTTTATTGTCAAAAGGTAATTTATATTAGAACAGAAACTAAATCAGATGATAAAATCGTAATTGTATCATGTAATAATTGTATCATCGATATAATAGCAATATTATGGCAATATCGAAATTTCCACATCGATAATAATGGTGGAGATGGATAACGAAGTTTCGCCAGAATAAAATGGTCACTAGGCCTAACCTGTTTCCGCATTTCCACCGCTTTCCCGACAATAACTTCGATATTTATGGACGGATTTTGATAATTCTTAAACATTAGTGTTCAGCTCTGTTTCCCCGTCATTTTCAATACCCACTTGAGTCATTTTACTAAAAGAAGATTTTCCGGTTTTTCCGGTTTCAGACTTTTTCCGCAGAAAAATACTTTCATTTTCAAAGGGGGTAATTTTGGACATAACTAAGTTACCCAATTTTATTTTGTAGGTGTGTCTTCATTGTGAGAAGAAGCAGACTACGTTAGACCTAAAGTGGGGTCACACAAATGCTGCCTGATACGAATCGATTCACTATTGTATTGAAGGAATATGCGTTTTAAATGTTCCCAAAAGCCATAAATTTTATCGTTATAAACATCGATGTCTATAAAAGTGACGGAAGTTTACTGTTAGATTAGATTGTTATTAGGCTTATATCTTTACTTTTCTTGTGATTTTTTATTTCTTACCTCAATATTGTTGTCGATACAATTGTTTTCAACGCTCCATTTAATTAACAAAAATCAAAATTTTAACATGATAATAAACTTAATGGTGGAGTAGAATAACGAAGTTTCGCCAGTGTGGGATAATTACCAAAGAGACATCAGGATAGTGATGGCAAAATAAAATCGATTTTTCGGAAAAATTGATTTTTACCATTCGATACATTGATTTTTTGACATCGATTTTTTCAAGGCGATATTTTCTGAGATCAATTTTTCTTACTAAAAATATTGATTTTAAAATCGGTCATATAAAAGACAAAAAATTGCGGTTTTTACTCCTCTAAAACAGTATATTTTAAGATCCTAACCTTAGTTTGGCTTTAAATTTACAAAATTTGTTGCATTAGAGCCAAATATCAAGTCAAATAACTTAGTATTGGCTGTATGTCGTGTTGGTGCAAGGCCATTTCTAGTAGAGAGTTTACAAGAGAATAGAGATGGCCGTGATTGTTGCTATGACTATCGCTACACTCATTTCGCATCGGCCAATATATCATGTAAAGTATATGTATACTCTATCACACCTTTTTATACAAAACAGTTAAAAATAGGGTTCATCCTTTGATTTTGTTGAAATTATTTGCTATTATTAAAATTTAATTGAAAAATAGAGACTTGGTTACCGAAGATTAGACTGTTACGGTTCTGTTCAAGATCGGCAACCAACGAAAATAAAATAATTTTTACTGTAAAATGAAATATTTTAATAGACCTTGAATGACGGTAGATTAGAACATGCATAAATTCCCGACTACATTGACCTTATATGAATTTGTGTTTATCTAGCTTTCCAATGCATGTTCCAATTCTATAGCTTAAAACAAAAACTGTGTTTATTCCAGTCTTGCGAGGTTATACGCAATTTAGCTCTTACTGCATTTGAAGTACGGTAATTTAAATCATTTTGTTTAAGTCTACGATCTAATATATATCTTCTCAATAAAAAAATAATGGTTTATTTTCATAACTCTATTTTATTTCAAACCAAATAATGTAGTGTATACCTTACATGCGTAGATGATATATAAGTTAATCATTGATTCTCTTTACAAAATCAATGATATAATCAAAGGTGTGACAATTGGCTACAAATACTGCCATATTAATAGTATTAATTAAATATTTGTTGGTTATATTTTTACTTCCTGGTATAACTTATAGTCAATTTAAAAAGCGTCAATAAAAAAATCGATTTTCTTAAAACATTGATTTTTTTGTCCACGATTTTTTATCGAAATCGATTTTACTCTTTCAATACATCAATATATCGAAAAATCGATTTTTCGAGAAATTCTGCCATCACTACATCAGGAATCATTGGTAAAATGACGCAAATCAACAAGGAGCAAATTATTAACATGAATTTAAGTTATCATTCTGTATATAGTTTAAGCTCGTTGCTTACCACCCAATTTAGGCTCATAAATATAGGCCTAACTTATAACTGCCTATGAAGCGGCAGACTAGTACACTTACAATAGCTAATACTAACCTTCTTAACCCTTAACCCCTTAACCTTTCCACAACCAAACTGATCAACTAATGAAATCTTAATTTAAACGCACTTTAGCATACAATGGGAAATGCTTACAGCCTCAAACTCCACAAAAACTATTTTCTAGTGTAATTAATTAATATCGGTTTAGGATATCTCTCATAATAATCCAATAACCTATTGGTATTATTTTTAGACTCAGACTGAAGTTCAGTCACTGAACTGAGACTGAGACCTGAGACTGTGTGACAAACTGACAGTGACTGACAGTGACAATGACAAATTGACAAACGACAAAGGCACTTTTTTCCTCTTCTCTTTTTTGCAAAAGGATTAGGACTTAAATTCCCATGCAATCGCGATGTGCACTGGTTGCTTCCATAACTTTCTTTCTGAAAAGTATTAATTTTATTAGTTACGTTATAGCTTTTACGATGCACTGATTTGGTTAGATTCAATATTTAAGAATGGAAAAAACTATGGATTTTTACATTTATGTTTTTGATGTGTGTATAAAGATAGGATTTCTATGGTTTAAGGGAAATTTGAAATGGATGGGAAGGTATTCTTCTTTACCAGGGGCCCGTCAGACTCAAGACTCAAGACTACTAGGAGTACGCTTGTTCCACGCGTATGGGGATGAAAGGCAACACAAGCCAGATAATAATCCTAGTTCAATCTATTAAAAAAATAAATAAAACACCCCCGTCGCAGCAGACCTGCGTACTCAGCGAATTTCCATAGGAATTTCAGATTTTGTATTTTCCCCATAAACATTATAGGAATGAGTATGTAGGTTTGCTGCCAATTTTTTTTTTTTTTTTTTTGAGGGAGAGGCGGAAAAATGCATTACGCACACAGGTGGCCAGCTGTAGTGTGGGGCTCCCCTAAAAAAACGGGTTTACCCACTAAAAAACCTCCTCTACTCTTTAGGAATCTAACCTGGAATTGTTTATCACATTACGTCAGGCTAGGCCTAAATTTGGCTTACGCCCGTGGGCCTCGCTCCTTATCCAGCCGATCGATCAAGGGGTCTGGGCCACTTCGCGGTCCAGATCGGTTTTCTTTTCCAGGAGGATGCCCCGGACGAACTGTGACAAACAATCCCAGTTGCCCTCATCCTCCAAAATCTTTTGGCAGACCGAGTCCACCGAAAATGCACCAAAGATTTGTGTGGCCTCCAGGCGGAGCCCTTCCCAACGGGGACAGCGGAAGAATGTGTGTTCCGCGTCGTCGGGAACACCCGGGCAATAAATGCAGTCCAGTGAACCGGTCTTTCCCATCCGGTTCAGGTACAACCGAAAATAGCCGTGACCTGTCAAAAATTGGGTCAGGTAGTAGTCCACCTCCCCATGCCGCCGTTCCACCCATGGTTGGACCTGCTTGATAAGTCGCGCAGTCCATCGTCCTCGGGTGTCGTGCTCCCAGCTGTGTTGCCACTGCTGGAAGGTTCGGGAGCACTCTTCTGTTCTTGCCGTGTCCTTGCCTATCTCGCCTTGTCTCTGATAAATCGCTTTCCTCTCCCCTGCCAAGAGCTTGACAGGGATGACTCCAGCGACCACCAGGACGGCAGGCTCGGACACTGTCCGGTAGGCGGAACACACCCGAAGCGCAGCTTGACGCTGAACCCGGGCGAGTTGCAACCTGTAGCACTCCTTATCTAGAGCGCCTGCCCACACCTCTGCCCCGTAAAGGAGCACGGACTGGACCGCGGACATCAACAGACGTCTTCTGCTGGATCGGGGACCCCCGACATTGGCCATCAGCCTACTAAGGTAAGTGACTACCTTAGCGGCCTTGTCCGCCGTACGGAAGATCTGATCCCTCCAGCTTAACTTGGTGTCCACCATAACCCCAAGGTATTTGGCGACACGAGTTGATGTCACCACCTCCCTTCCCACTCGGAGTGGGACGACGGTGTCGATCCTCTTCTTCGTGAGGATCACAATCTCCGTCTTACTGAGAGCAAGCGAGAGACCGTGATCTGACATCCAGGTGTTGACCACACGCATGACTCGGTTCAACTTTAGTTGGGCCAGCTCAACGTTGCGTGCAGCAATAAGAGCTGCGACGTCATCGGCGTACCCAACCAAAGTGGTTTCCTCAGGCATCTCGGACCTCAGGAGGCTGTCATAGGCAACGTTCCAGAGATCCGGGCCGAGTATTGAACCTTGTGCGGCACCAGAAGTGACTTCCATCGTCCGCGTTCCGTCCCTCGTGTCATAAATCAGGCTTCGAGAGCGTATAGATAATCCTCGATGAGCCGCAACAGATATGCAGGAATACGAAAGGTGTTGCGAAGCGCATCCAACATATCGACCCACCTCGCCGAGTTGAAGGCATTCTTGACATCAAGCGTAACAAGAAGCACTACTCGGCGGGAGAAATGGTTGTGGCTCTCGGCTCTCTCCACAGCTCTCTGAACTTCGGTGACATCGTCGATCGTTGACCGTCCCTTTCTGAAGCCGTACTGACGGGGGCATAAGTCCCCGGCAGCTTCCACGGCAGAAGTCAGGCGGGAACGGATCAGCTTCTCGAACAGCTTCCCAGCCGTGTCCAACATGCAGAGAGGCCTGTGGGACGACGGCAGCTCGGGATCACCTTTGCCCTTGCTGATCAGTACAAGCTTGGCTGTTTTCCAGGGAGCCGGAAACACCCCTTCTACTAAACAGGCATTGTACATTCTCAACAACAAGTCAGCGTTGATTGAAAATACTTTCTTTAAAGCCTCACTGGGAATCCCGTCCGGGCCAGGAGCCTTGTTGCTCTTCAGGGAGAGAACGGAGGTTTCCAGCTCCTCGAAGGTGAAGAGTGGAACGTCCTCTACCCGTCCGAAGTCAACCGGCGGTCGCTGTGGATGTTCAGGAAACAACGCAGCGACGATCCTCCCCATGGTGGCGCCCTCCATGATGGAAGGTGGAGAGCGGGCGCCAAGTTTCTGTGTTACAAGTTTGTAACCCAGGCCCCACGGGTCGGAGTCAACGTCGTCACGAAGTCTCCTCCAGCTATTCGCCTTGCTCCTGTTGATCGCCTGGCGGAGAGATTTTCTCGCAGCTTTATAGGCCTCCGACTTACGAACTCTGTCTGCGGGAATTCTTGCTCTTGTGGCGGCTCGTATAGTTCTTAAACATGTTCTTCTGAGTTCCGCAATCTCTTCAGTCCACCAGTAAACGGGTTGTTTGTCGCGTCGGGGTTTCCTTCGCGGCATAGACTGGTCGCAGGCCGAGACGATCAGTTCCATCGTGGATGTTACTAGTGCCTCGGCCCCAGCCTCAATTCCAATTTCTCTGTTCTAGGTAGCAACATCGATTTCATAAAATTTTTAACTAAAATTGAACCTGTAAATAATGATTTTTCTCTCCGGTTTATTGATCCGCATGACCTAATGGCAATCATTAAGTCTCTGAAAACCTCCACAGCTGAGGACATCTTTGGCCTCTCCAACAATGTAATAAAATCAATTAGTCATTTCATTCTAGAACCATTGACCTATCTCATAAACTTATCCATTTCATTTTGCAAATTTCCACATTGCTTAAAATTTTCAAAAACACACCCAATTTATAAAAAAGGTGACAGAAATGTTGTTGGAAACTACAGACCAGTTTCAATCGTGCCAATTTTATCTAAAATATTTGAAACACATGTTAAGTACCAGTTGTACGATCATCTTAATGTCAATAATGTCTTAAGTGAGGCTCAATATGGTTTTAGACCAGGTCTGTCTACAGTTGAAGCAGTGGATTTTTTGATTTCGGAAGTCCTGGAAACTTTTGAAAACAATAAATATCTCAGCGTAGGCTTGATGGACCTTAGTAAGGCTTTTGACAGTACTGCACATGAAATTCTATTGGAAAAATTAGCTTTTTATGGTATAAGAAATAATCAACTTAACTTCTTTCAAACATATCTGTGTGGAAGATTTCAACAGGTAGTTATCGGCAGTGATTCATCTAGTTTTCTTGAAGTCTTAGCTGGAGTCCCCCAGGGCTCAGTTTTAGGTCCCATTTTGTTCCTCTTAATGATAAATGATTTACCAAGCAATATATCGTGTCAATCGCTTTTATACGCAGATGATACATCTTTCTTCACTTCTAGTAATAGCCTTATTGAGGCTGAAAAAGGGATTAATGATGCGATATCAAACGCCTCAGACTGGCTTCAGTCTAATTATCTTGCAGCTAATAAAGAAAAAACTGAACAATTTTGTTTCTCCCTAAAAAAATTTGAAAATCAAAACTTCTCTTCATCAGTAAAACTTTTGGGAATTCACCTAGATAAGAAGCTCACTTGGGAGCCTCACACTCAAAATTTAATTTCAAAGATTTCCCGTGTTTGTTTTTTATTAAGAAAACTAAAAAATTGTGTTTCTAGGAGTATGCTGTTGACTGCCTATCACAGTTTTTTCCATTCACACCTCCTTTATGGAAATATCCTATGGGGAAATAGTGTAGGAGCCAATAAAGTATTCATTTGGCAGAAAAAAGCCATTAGAATAATGTTTGATATCCCAAGCAGAGGCACTTGCAAACCATTTTTTATAAAACATGAAATCTTGACCTTGCCAGGTATTTTTATTTTTTACAACATAATGTTTGTTAAAGAGAATGAGTCTCGTTTTTCTAAGCGTTCTGATGTACACAATCATAGTACTAGAAGCTGTAATAATTTAAACATTCCATCAATAAGATTAACTAAGTCCATCAAAAGCCACAAATTCCTTCAAATACGATTATTTAATAAGTTGCCTTCTGAATTCCGTAAGGAAAGCTTCCCAATATTTAAGCAGAGATTGTTGAAGTGGCTCCTTGGTCAGGGGTTTTATTCAGTTGAAGAGTTTTTAGATGTTAAATTTATCAACATCTAGGTTAATCAAAAGTTGTTATTTTTATTTTGTTCTTTAGATTAATTATGTTAACGATTTTGACTTTGTCTATTATACATCATATGTGTTATGTTAACGATTTTGACTCTGTCTATTATACATCATATGTGTTCAACGACAATAAAGATTTCTTATTCTTATTCTTATTCTTATTCTCACCAGGATTCCCCTGCGCTCCCCGAGAGATGACTTCGGTGAACTTGACCACGTCCAGTTTGTTGGTGTTCCACCGGCGTGGCCCTTCCCGAGATGCGGAAACTCGACGATTTGCCTGATCATGCAAGTCAAACACGATGTATTGGTGGTCGCTACCCGTGTAGTCCTCCACAACCCTCCAGCCAGAGATCCTCGGAAGGAGCGACTCGGACGCAAAGGTGACGTCGGGGATCAAGCCTCTCTGACCGGGGCGCCGAAAAGTAGGTGTGTCGCCCTGGTTGAGGACGACAAGACCGGCCCTGGCGATGAAATCCAGGATGTATTTCCCCCGGGAGCTGGTAGAGGGCATTCCCCACTCGACGGCCCTGGCGTTGAAATTGCCACCAACGACGATATGCCCGGTGGTGCCGAGAACGCACTCCTCTAGGCTATCTATCTTGTCGCGAAAGTCCTGGACGGCCTCGTTGGGTGTGAGGTAGCAACTGAAGATAGTCACATCCCTACACCGAACCCAGACGAATCCTCGGCCGCGCCCGTGACTCCGCACCAAGACATCCTGTGTATTACGCGCCCAAAATGCAGCAGTACCGAGGCTGTCGGAGATCCAAATGTTTGGGTCTCTGTCCCGATACTGTTCGCTGATAAGGAGCATCTAGGAGGTTATCAGCTCCCCAGGATCTATGAAGATTGGCCTGGAGGATGCGAATTACCGGCCGTTGCCTTTTGCCTGTTCAAGTGCGGCTCTGAAGGCACCGCACTGACCAGACCCGGGTAAGTGACCGAGGGCACTGGAGCCTGAATCCTTGCAGAGGAAGCAGGATGGGCTCGAGGAACATTCCTTGCGTTTGTGGCCCTGGCCTCCACACTGGAAGCAGTTGGCACTCCTGTCGGGCCCTTTACAGTTTCGGGAGGAGTGGCCGAAACCGAGACAGCGGAAGCATCTCGAAACTACCACCCTCCGTTTGAGCCTGCAACTGACCCAACCAACTCTGAGGTGCTGAAGGCTAAGCAGCTTATTGGCGTGCTTTTTGCCCATCTCAGCAACAGCCATCCGGAGTTGACTTCGGTTAGGCTTTGTCAGCCATACCCTCACTCCATCAGCCGGTATCTCCGGGAGTGCCACCTGGATCGCACGGGTCACCTCATCTTCGGTGGAGAGGGCATCAAGGTCCCGAATCTCGACCGAACACTTCGGTTCTAGGGCCTTGATGGAGCCTTTGTCCCCAAGTGTAGTCTTGAGGGAAGCGGCAAAACCGATCTTGTCACTCGACTTCCCCAGTTCGAGGAGGACATCCCCGTTCAGGACATCCCCGTTCTGGGTTCGCCGAATAGACTTGATAACGGTGTCGGTCTCTTCCGGTTTGGACTGCGATCTAATCTGACCCAGAACATCGGCAAAAGATCGCCCCCTAAGGGCTTGATCAAGATTGCCTCCGTCCTGGGCTTCTTAGGCCTGGGTTGTTTAGGCTTTCTGACAGACTTGCCAGAGGCCTCCCCAACCGGGTTTGAGACTTGCGTCCGCTCCACCCTCGACGCACTTTTTGAAGCTGCCTCCGCTCTCTTCTGCCTCCTCCTTTCTTTCTTAGACAGGCGCGTCTTCCAGCCCCCCAAAGGTGTTGAGGCAGAGTTTGCTGCCAAGGCAGGATTAGCCGCCGGAGCAGGAACCTCTGCAGGAGTAGCCGCTGGAATCACGACAGCGCCCGGGGTGGATTGAGTAGCCTGGACAGGAGATGTCTGCGATGCCGCAGTGACAAAAACCGGTCTCGGCACTGAGTCCACCTCAACAAGCTCAGGGCTTCCCGGCGAAGAACCGCTCTGCCTCTTCTTTCGCTTTCTGGCTTGAGTCTGGGACTCAGCCAGATGAGCTTGAGGCGAAGCAGACATAACTCGGTTCATAACGTCGCGCTCCTGCTTCACTGCCTTCAGCCTGATCTTCCGGCATTCCTCGATTTCGCCAAGGAAATCTTCGAGTTTTGGAATTCCGTCCTTAATCGCCTTGTTGACGTTCTTCTGAATAAGGAGAGCCTTGGCCATCTCCTTCAAAAGATCCTTAATTTTCTTCAGACATGAGTCTTCCTCCTCGTTGGTATCGTCCTGCTGCTGCCGAAGCATTTGCATCTCGAATGCCGGACGAAGAGGACTCTTCCTGGGAGGAATTCCTTGCATTCGGGCTAGAGGTGTTACCGGCTCAGTCACCCCCATACCCAGCTCGACCTCATCTTTCTCCTTTCCGGTTACGGCCGATGACCCGGCGACACCAGTAGCCTTGAACGGGATCGGCGGAGGGGAGGTTTTAATTCCCCCTGCCGGCATCCCAGTCTTCGAGGTCGGGGACCTCTGCAGTTTTGAGCTGCGCTTAAAGGCGGCCTGCTCATTCTCCTTTAACTTCGTGTTTTGCATTTTAAAATCCATGCTATTTTATCACCAGCGCATCGTGCGGCAAGAGGCGGCCCTTCATCGGCCGAGAGCGGGTACACCCTCGGAGGTCTACCCCCCGTAGGAGATAAGACACCCCTACCCCGGTACTCCGGGGCCCGAACCTCCGTTTGCCCAGCACCGATACACAAAATGTGCCGGACGTGCTGGGGGTCGCACCGTGGCAATGCAGAGTCCGATCCCTGCATCCATGCTGCACTCCCTGACTAAGGTCCGAAGCGGCTGGCTTCTGACGACACACTGGAGGAGACCATCGGCAGTGCGAGGCACACATCAGTCCCTGCAACACAACAGGGACACTCCCAGGACCCCCCAGCATGCGCCAGTCGAAAGAAGGTGGAAAGACACCCTTGATTCGGGGTCGAAAACAAGAAGGTGAGCAAGGTTAGCTCAGGAAAGAATAAAGACGGTGAGCTAAGACCTTAAAGATGAGAAGAAAGGCCCTAGCTCGGGAAGAACTGTGAGGAGGGTCTCACAGCATGGCTCAGGTACCCCGGGGTTGCCAAGAAACACCCGTACAGTGGAAAGCCCACTGCCCCTGAGGGAAGGTTTGCTGCCATGGGATATAGTTAGAAAATGTTAGTTGTTAAGAAATATAATGATGAGGTAAGGTAAATATAAAATTGTATCAATATCAGGCACTTTTTAATTTTCACTATAAACACCATGGAGGTATGTAGATTTGCCACCATATGGGTGTTTAAAACAAAATATCAGTTAAACCCCTAGTAAATGTACATACAAAATATTACCAAATTATGTCAATAAATAAACAAGATACAGGATTCTATTGATTTCCCTTAAGAATAAATATTTCTTTACTATGTTTTTAACATAGAAAACCTATTTTTAGATTTCCTCCGTGATCTATAAAATAAAGCTAAGTTAAAAAAAAATAATAAAAAAATAAAAAAAAAATAAAAAAAAATCAAAATAATAAATAGTTTTTTAAGCTCTTCAAAATGGTTTTAGTTAAAATTGGTGAATATTAAAATTTGAGGTCCAAAAATGTCAAAAACCCATTTTGACCCCTTTGAAACCCCATAAAACCCCATTCCCATAACCCGATCATGCTGGTTGTTACACCCTCATACCAAATTTGATCAAAATCGGAGGTCCCCTTATAAAGTTATCGGTACCACACACACACAAACACAAACACAAACACAAACACACACACACGCACGCACGCACGCACGCACGCACGCACGCACGCACGCACGCACGCACGCACGCACGCACGCACGCACGCACGCACGCACGCACGCACGCACGCACACACACACACACACACACACACACACAGGGACGTATCTAAGTATTTGCCGCCTCTAGGCAGCGACGTTTTCCGCCGCCCCACCCCCACCCCCCAAACTTGTCAGCGCGCTCCCCGACCTCACTACACTAACCCTAATATATGCCGGGTCAGAATGCCGTGATTTTGAAGAAAAATAATAAGTAGCCTAATTGCGTTCTGAAAAAGCATCAACAAACATAATACACTTTGAGCACTTTTAAGAACGTATTTGTTGCGCCGTTCTCATTCAAAAAGTGAGTCTCATTGGATACATGCCGGAATGCAACATTGTTGTATCCAATCAGAAGTCATACTCGCGTTTTACGGCGCGAAGACGGCACATGAAAACGTCCAACGCTATCTTGATCAGATGATCAGAGCGTCTTGATCGGCGATCACAAGCGTCTCCAAATTACAATTTTTTATAACTTTTAAGACTAGAAGGCAAATTCAAGACTAATTTCAGTTTTTTCAAGACTATTGTTAACGTCAATACTAATTCAAGTCTTTTAAAGATTTAAAAGACTAGATACCCGGTGTAAATTCATACTTGGAGACAAACATTTAAATTAAATATTTTAACTCAGAGTATACGTTACAAGTTGGTAGAAAACACAATTATTGAAGTATAGGCTACCTACTAGGGATAGACCACGATGTTTACATTGACAATTGGCGCCTGACGCTGACGCTGCCTAGTGGCGTACGAGTAAACACGGGATTGCGGAGCGAAAACCCACGCCCGCGACCGCGAGCAACGATAGGCTACCGACATTCGCCAGACCAATTAAAGGAAAAATGCGGCACGGAAATCCTAGAGCATCCGTGTAGTGAATAAATTATTGACGTTTAGTTTTAACTTAAAGGTGTTTTTGAATAATTTTATACTTAATGAAGGTATTTTAAATAGCCGAATTGTTGTTGTTCTCAAAATTATTTGCTAAACATTTTTTTATATTAAAACTTCAATTTTTAAATTATTTATTCCTCTAAATTTTGCCGCCCCCAAAAATTTGCCGCCCTAGGCGCGCGCCTAGTCCGCCTATTCGGAAATATATCCCTGCACACACACACACACACACACACACACACACACACACACACACACACACACACACACACACACACACACACACACACACACACACACACACACACACACACACACACACACACACACACACACACACACACACACACACACACACACACACACACACACACACACACACACACACACACACACACACACACACACACACACACACACACACACACACACACACACACACACACACACACACACACACACACACACACACACACACACACACACACACACACACACACACACACACACACACACACACACACACACACACACACACACACACACACACACACACACACACACACACACACACACACACACACACACACACACACACACACACACACACACACACACACACACACACACACACACACACACACACACACACACACACACACACACACACACACACACACACACACACACACACACACACACACACACACACACACACACACACACACACACACACACACACACACACACACACACACACACACACACACACACACACACACACACACACACACACACACACACACACACACACACACACACACACACACACACACACACACACACACACACACACACACACACACACACACACACACACACACACACACACACACACACACACACACACACACACACACACACACACACACACACACACACACACACACACACACACACACACACACACACACACACACACACACACACACACACACACACACACACACACACACACACACACACACACACACACACACACACACACACACACACACACACACACACACACACACACACACACACACACACACACACACACACACACACACACACACACACACACACACACACACACACACACACACACACACACACACACACACACACACACACACACACACACACACGCACACACATTTTCCTTACTATAATTATGCATTCTGGTCACGCAGCTTAGCAATTCTTTTTTATTAACAAGGCCTAACGCTCAAGCATCTGCTCATGTAGGCCTTTTTTATAAAATTTGCTTATTTAGATGATAGAATATGTTTATTTAGTTAAGGACCTTATTTTGTTGATTTTGTATTTTTTGGAATAAATAAACTATTTTCATTTCATTTCATGGTCTTCACTTTGATTGTCTGATTTCTGATCTATTTTTTTAGGTTATGTTTACTTGCTCACTGTCAGCAACAGTGTCATGACAGTTCAGTGCCTCTTTGATTCGCTCTAATCTCTCGTTTAAGAAACCAGCGTTAGTTTCGACATGTTTTCGTTGGTGAAATCAGATTTTCTTAACTCTGGTTTAAATCATCAGTCAGTTTTAACCATAGAACTATAAACATGGAACGCTGACTGAGTGCAACGAAAACGGTCCGGCGGCGCGCCGCTACCCCCTCCCAAGGTCGGTATGCCCGGGCGCTTTGGTCCACACAATTCAATGGGCACGACGCGTTTTTTAGTACTTTCGGCTCAATTTAAACGTAATTGATTGGTTTAAACAACCAAAACCAAATTTATTTGTATGACAGGATGTATGGAGCAATAACTGATGCACATATATTTAGTAAATATGATTTATTAATAAGTAAAACAAACAAAAGAAGTTTTTTTACTGAATGAAAACTACACATTCTTCAATAAAACAAGTTTGTTTAGTTTTTGTCTAATACCTAGCTTTGATTTATGTAAATATTTATGTAAATAGCTACATAGTTTGAGTCAATAATGTTGTCTAAATATTGAAAAGAGTAAAAAAATGCAATAAAAACTCATTTTATACACTACATAGTCTAAGTCTACGTCAAATTTCATGGATTAAAAAAAGTTATAAATCTTTAATTTTATATGACAAAATTCATTGTGGTAAAAACAAATACAGTATTCTTAAGCTGAAATGTACATATGATAAGTCGACCTTTATTTTAAGACGGAATTTATATCAACTGTATAAGTTTTAATGACGTATATGATATATGCCATTGTATAGTCTATGGATATTTTATTTGTCTTTATTAGATATTATATTGTCTTTATGGATATTTTCAATTAACTGTAAATATAGAAATGTAGAAAGCTAAAACTATAGAGAATATTAAGCCAAATTTAGAAACTCGTTGTTATTGTGCCATATCACAGAGTACGTTTTACAAAAAAAATACCCTTTTAAGTGCAATACACTAACTAGTTATAAAATATTATGTTTGATCCTTTCCATAAACATAATTCAACTATTGAATACGACGTTACCTATATACTATAGATCGCATTATAAACAATGGGTTAGATAAAATTCCTGTAATTAGGCTTAGTTGTGTGCAGATAAGCTGGATGCCTATATTTTTGCAATTATAAGCTACACAATATGTAGGCATTCTACTTTATATTACAACAAATAATATCACTTGACACATATCACAAGATATAGTACAGTATATACAACAATTGATAACAAATAACAAAAAAATTCGTCACGCAATGCATTGAATCAGGTGTCTCCGGCCAGCGACTGTTTGATTAAAATGTGCTACACTACTACGACGCAACGCGACGCTTCCGCCGATTCGTAGAAGCGCTCGCTAAAGATAAGATTACAAAAAAAAAAAAAAAACGGCTTATCATACAGCAGATATTTTTAATGCAAGATAAAATTCAGAATCTCCTCTATAATTCATTCACTGGAAGTTTTTTCCTGACCTTACAATAAAAAAATCCTCGCTTACTACTTTTTTCACTACATGATCAATCCAAACTAAACAAACTTAAGGCTAAAACAATTATTATAATTTTAAATATTTTTTTTGTTGGCCTGAAACCGATACCGATTTGTTAATCATTTAAAGCTGTAAAACCCTATATAAATTTAAACTACATTGCTTAGCGTTTTATAGGTTAAATATCGAGTTGAGTGAAACGCTGCATCGTCGTCGGTCACTCAGATTTTGCGGGAATTGCAGTTTTATACCGACCTCGGGAGGGGGGGGATGATACAGTCGGACCGTTTTTGGCTGCCTTTTATTACTCGAGTCAGCATTCCATGTTTATAGTTCTATGGTTTTAACCGTGGTTTAGCAAAACCGTCGTTAACGTAAATTTGGTGAAATCCGGCCTAAGAAATCAAGGGTAAAGTGTGAGATGGTTGCCAAGGAAACGGCAGGAATCATGGATAAAATGGCACAAATCAACATATGGGACAAACAATTATAATTTGTCGAGCACTCTATACCTTGTTGGGTCGTACTATGGATACTACCATTGAATTTACATACTAAGTTATTGAATTTACAGTCAATGCTACTACTACCATAAAAGCATATTCCCCATAGGGACTAAAACTCGTTAAGTGAACTTTAAACCCAATGATTAATCCAAGCCAAATTCATTAACCCTATTCTAATGGAATAATGAAATTTTAATGGAGAATTTAGAGTTTCAGTTAAGGATTAAACTATTTGTGTTTGTATTGGCCGATTCTCATAAACTTTTTGCGTAATCATTTACAGACCAAGCCTAATCCAACGAGTCAATAAAATTAAAATAGGTTGAAAATTGTAGGGGGATTTACATGAATTAACAAGAGCGACCCCTTCGTATATTAAATAAGTCATGTGTTTTATATTAGAAACCAGTATGTACAGTATCACCATTGACTATTGATACTACCATTGATACTATAGGGTCCTTAGTCAATGGTATCACGACCTATCACGACAGATTGTGCTTGCACAAATTGTTTCCTGTTTCCGTAATTTCTTTTGTTATTATGTTGAGTGTTTTGTTCTTCTTTCCTTCACGTCGTCCTCTTCCTTTCCATTTTCAACTTTTGTGAGTCTTGTTAATTAATTAGTCACTTGTTGCTATCTACTTTGATTTACTTATTTTTTAATCTTTTGACAATAATAAAATATACTGTACCTGTTTTACTTTTATGAATTAGGATCCCACCACTTTTTTTCCTTGTATCTATCTTCCTATCACAATGGATTCAAAGAGGGTAAGCAAACGGCTACATCTATTTTTATAAGCTGCCGATTGTAAACTCCTTTGTACCTATTATCCTTTTAAGTTAGTTTTAATTTAATTGCTTGCTTTAGCTCATTTAACTGCCTATACTCGAGAAGAGTAGTTTAGCAATATGCTTCTTAGGCTATCTGAAACAATTTTCAGAGTGTTTGAGGACGGGGAGGAGCGATGACGGTAAGAGTGGAGGTATACGGGATATGGTATGGTTTTTAATATGGCTCAAAATCCTACATGGTTGGGTAGGCCTAGGTCTTAACACTAATTGGCTTCATTTTTGTAGACACCTAGTGCCACTTGTTAGCTTGTTAATTTTGTATCCTAACATGGTTTTTACACAGTAACTTAGGCCTAATTGTGATTTTGATTTTAGTTGCATTAATCTAAGTATACTTTTGCCAAAACCTAGCCAATTCCTTAAATGACTAACTTAAAAACCAAGGTAGGGGAGCCTACAGTTTCATATAGCGCCTTTTTAACCTTTACCTAGGTCCTCTTCGCCGTAGTCGTCGAGACCAGGGAATCGTCATTCATTGTAGGGGAGCACCTACACCACTATCGAATGAAAATATGTTTTGATAACTTATATTAGTTGGAAAGGATAAAAAATACTGTCAAATACGGTACACAATTTATTGTAATCTAACTTAACAAACTGTTGATATGATAGATATATCGATTGGAAGTATAGATATTTTCATTCTACATAAGTTAATAGCGTAGGCGCTACCGTATATGTAACCGTATTCCCAAAGCATGCTCTAACTGACATGTTAATCCTATACTTATTCATTGCAAGACAGTCGCTTGTATAATAACCTACTGTAGGTCCGTTATCTTACTTTGATTTTAAGGTTCCGTACCTAATGGTCGTTTAATTTCATAAGGTTAAACTAACTAAAATTAAAATACTCTAATCAAATATTCTGAACATGATATACTGTTGCCTACTAAGTTTTAATCAAAGCAATTTTACAGTTAGGCCTTTTTTTAGTGAAGAAGGCCTAGTGAAAGTACCGTAATAGATCCTAATTCGACAAGCAAATAAAACTTGACAAAATCAAAGCAGTTTACTTTGAATAGGCCTAAATTAAAAACTGATGTCTCCGGAAGTGCAGCCGGATCAAATGTGCAATGTTAACTTAGACCCTGAGGGTTACAAAATTTTTGAAAGTTATTGCCTAAGCCTAATGTAGGCCTATAGCTAAATGTTGAACATGAACACAACTTTTTAATGAAGGACAATTGCCAGCAAAGGTTAAAAATAGCAATGACAAAATGTCTACTCTACAGTGGTCTGCGACACATGACATTATTAGAAAGTGAATGGAGTTTCTCAAAACGTCAGGGAGTGGACACATTTTCAATCTCACCATCTCAGTTGGTAGCCTAGCCAGTGCTATCTGATTACCGGTATAACGGTGCCTAACCTGTAAGGTTTTGTTACATATATAGGCCTATTTTCAATAATGCTTTTATTTGTCTTAATTTTTGGCTAAAACCTGCCAAAAACCAGCATGGAGTGAACAAAAACTGTGTTTATCTCTGAGAAGAAATGCAATCTAAAGTACTATAATGGAAGTTTGCGATGCTTCTTGTTACACATATACCAATCGTAGTACCTAAAATTTCACATTATCTATATAGGGCTACATGAACTACATAAGTTTGTTCAGGTTTAATTTTAAAGTTTGTTAAAGAAACCAGCAGTAATTCAACGATGTTATTTGGAGAGGGTCATCTCTGTCAAAGCTTGTAGCTCCTCATTTCACAATTTCAACTTTTTACACTGTACATACATTGCTACTAGTTGGTAAAGAATTAAAGTTATGCCTCGTTGTTGTTATTGAGGTTACCTATGGACTGCTTCCTCTTCATGCAAAAAATAACAATGAAATCTGTCTTGTTATTGGTATCAATGGGGGGTAGGCCTACTTGTTTGTTATACATAAGCCACCATTTTCTGTAAGGTTATTTAGAACTGAGGGCTTTAAAAAACACACTACTTATTGAAAGAAGACTACTTTCTGAATATTGTGTGAAAATTTCATGTTTCTAAGTTTAACGATTATTGAGTTCTGCTCGCCTTAAGTTAGACATGTCATCTATGATCACGGCAAACGCATCTCTGCCCGAGGCTGCGGCGCTTTGTTAGTTACATATACTAAGCCAAGTTTACATGCTACCATGTGATTTTTTATATTAGAGAAAGTATTGTTGATCAATAACAAAAATAACCTAACTGCCACAGAGCACTGTAAACTGGACAGAGTGTGTATGTCGAAGCCACGGGGGAAGATGCTTCACCGTGATCATCGGTGACATGACTGTCTTTAAGCAAGCAGTAGCCTACTTCAAAACCGTACAATCACAGATGTGAAATTTTTACACAATGCTCAGTAAAAAGTTTCATTACATTCTGCGGCCATGAATTAAACAGTTATTTAATAAATTACGTAGGCCTAAGCTTATATTTCAAATTTTCTCCCAGCACAGCTTATCTCACTCTAAACAGTACTCACTGATCTAAAGTACTTTACCTTTAATATAACTTGTCTGATTAAAACTGATTATAGGCCTAACCCTTTTTCAGCACAATTATTTTGATCGGGATGAAGAAACGGGTGAAAGAAACAGGTCACTCCCGAGAAATGCCAATCAAATGGCACCTGAAGCAGAAGTAAGTTGTGAATTGTGTTTCAACCTGTTAAATTTTTACATCTTCACAAGTATTTTCTACTATTCTTTTGTGTTTAAGGCATGATAGTAGTTCTAGCCTATAGGCTATAGTTCTGTATCAAAATATTGAAATTCATATCTTAAACTAAAAGCACAGTGTACTGTTTGTACATTATAAAATGCTATATTGGTGGTTATTTACTGGGAATACCATGGAGGCTGGAAGATTTTCTGTTAGTGGCTGCCTTCTATATTTTGTTTTTAAATACGGCAGTTACTTTTCCTTCAAGTGACAAAATACGTTTAGCCTATAGAAAAGTAAATTATCGGGGGGAAATTCTGACAAGCTTTCCTTTGAGATCCATTGTTCGGGGCTGCATGAAATCAGTGGGCCTGGAACAAAGTGTGAAATTTTGTGCTCTGACTTGCTCGCTCCTTCTGATATTCAGAAAATAAAATGCTGAGAAATTTTAAGCCCAATGTTGACAATTGATTGACTGTTTTAGCTATGTTGAGATTGTAATTTAAACGTTTTATTTGTATTTTAGCTAAACCGCCCTGGAATTCAAGGACGTCCAATTCGCAGCAGGGACAATGGTACAGGTAGGCCTTGTATCCATTCAAATTTTATGTGAATGTAGCAAAAGCTTCAATGTTAGGTAATTTGATTTAATGTCAGTGTTTAGAAAGACCTGTTAAATATTAGTCACTTGAAAATTGTTAATGTTTTAATTTAAAAGTATAATACCTCCGTCACAGCTGACCTGCATGCTTAATCACGATTTTCCAACAGAATTTGGTATTTTTTCCCCTATAAACATTCTAATGAAATTGTAATAAGGTACCATTAATTGCCATTTGCTGCCATTAAGGTATTGTGGGCAAATAAGGATAATCCCATCCCAGTTCACATACTAATTCAGATACTTTTTTTATTTTCCCTATAAAATGCCATGGAAGTGAGTATGTCATTTTTCCGCCGAACGGTTGTTGAAAGCAAGTATAAGTTAAACCCCATAGGCCTATAGAAAATGTACAGGTGCACAGGATGGCCGGAAGGAAGTCCAGTGTCTGCTGACCGCTGACTCGAAGACAGAGTTATAAAAATAGACCCTACCCCCTGCACCCCTTACCTTTCATCTCTCCCTTTTCTTTATTCAAATATAAGTCATTGAATCATTGGACATTGGACTTAGCTGTATGTTGTCAATTAGTGTTTTGGAGTAGGCCAGGGTCGTGGAATTCAATTTTTAAGACGTGCCGGCAAGCGATTCATAGAATTAGCCGAAATAATATTCCCGGAAATCAACTGCTCGATCTAACAATAGCCAGTACTGTACAGGCGCAACACTCGACTTCTAAACAGCCCAATTTAAGCTTTGTACGACAGAGTATTGCTCCTTGGCGACTTTTGACCCCAAACAAATTTGAACGCTCAATTAATTGTTATTGTTTTTTATCTCAATATAATTGTTCTTAAAGTCGTGCAGCCAGACTATCAAGCGTCCCGGATCATAGGATGCTTGATTAGAGGAAGTTTACGGTACCACGGGCCGGACACACATATATAAGTATATGAAACTGAACAAATGGTGTTTTCTCTTCTGGGTAGCTCAATATGAAAAAGTAACATGGACACAGGCTTAGGCCTTACCGTGGCCACTACCGTAATGAGGTATTCCCCATAGGAAAATTCGCTAAAACCCTTTACCATTAGTCAATAATCTTTGTCATATACCTTGAGAATAGTACAATGAATCAAGAAAAGCATAATTACATACAGTACATTATTAACTAAATAAAGACATAATAATTCCAGAATTCCTGTTATGTATAATGGTCTGTCCTGTAGCCAAGTTGTGAGTTTATTCTTGAGGGTTTTCATAGGTTCTCTTCTTAAATGGTCTGGAAAATGGTTAAAATTGATTTATTTATTATATGATAGCTTGTTTTCTTAGAGTTAGACTTTGGAATGGAAGAACGAAGCTTGCAGTGTTCCGAGTGTGATGGCAGTGTAGATCTCTGTTTCTTGTTTGGTGACTAGCGACTGCATGCAGAATTGCCTCTTGGATATATAGTGCTGTGTTCAGTGAGAATTTCAAGCTCTGTAAGCTTGTCGACAGCTCTCTTCGAACTTTAGGCATTGACTTAAAATACCCTCATATAGACTTCTCATCCAATACATTCATTTGATACCGAAATTTAAATAGGTTTGTGCAAGCCATCCATTTTCGTCAGATGTTCTGCAATTGATGTAATTACTCAGCTCAGCGCATATTTTAACGAAATTTCACTGGGTGCATAGGCGGTGTGAATATACTAATAAGTGCTTCCAAAATTAGTTTGGAGGGGTCATAAATACCGGAAGGTCGGACCCAATTCCCATTTTCTGTCATTGGGTTATTAATTAACAATTTATTAATTTATTTTCATTGGGCTAAAAGTTAATTAACAACTGGGGTATGGACCTTTCCCCGTCAAAACATTAAAATGCCGCTGATGGACAAATAAAAAAAATTATGGTAGTTCACTATCAGGCCTAAAAAGGTTTACGGTACGGCTGATAATGATAGCTTGTCTATCGAAAGGCCTTCCGTAAAAATAAAAAACTAAAAAGTATATTGGTGTTGAATAATTTTAAATCCAAAAAGGTTTGTTCAAAAGTGTACCCACCGAAATATGCCTATGATTGAAACAGAAATTATATTTTGCATTGCCCCCTGTTTCAGTTGGTGGAGATACGTTTTTGGATCAGCTGCCCCCCACTCTGAGTGAAGCTGCAGGCCCCTCTCGTCCTTTAGAACCCAACCGCAATGGTGAGAATATAAGTTTGACTTAACCATTCAAATTTAAAACAGTTGCATCTTCTTTCAAGTAGGACCATCTTTCAAGGTGTGGCTAGAAAATAGTTAATCTTTCAACAGGTTACTGGGTATGCCAAGATCAAAAGCTATTGCTCAGTTTGATTGTTCAGCCTCTGGGTTGCTTTACATATTTGTTCATTCTTTGTCGTATATCCGCCACCCTTGGGATAGAACATATAATCATTAAGGTGGAAATTTTTCTTGGGCCCATAGCACTCAAATTATTTTACTACAAATTGTAGCACTACAGCAAACTACCTCAGGTAGTGTTGAATGATAGTTTTTTTATCAATTGTGCAAAACAGCAAATTTCTTGGATTAGAAATAGATAATAAATTAAACTGGAGAGCTTACATAAATATTTTGCCTAAGAAGTTAAATTCACAATGTTTTTAAATGATCGTTCTCAAGGTTTTGAATATTTTAACTCTACCCTCTCTCTATATTCTTAAATGTTTGAGTTTTGCAAAATATATAATTTTGACACATTGATGGAGGAACAACATTTTTCATGATATGAAACAAGATTTAGAAATGACTTGCAGTATCCTATAAGTTACATCGACCAAGTTCTATTGAAAAACTACCTCACTATTTAGGAAAAAAAGCTGTAAAATAAACTGTCAAGTAAAATTAAATGTATTAGATATTTAAGCACAAATTAAAAAAATAAATACAAACCTTGCTACTGGTAAAGTGTAATGTAGGCCTATTGATGACTACTTAAACGATGTATTTATCTGATATTGTCTGTTAGAATTTAGTTATATGACAAAATGGTTACACAATTTACTTCATAGTAGTTTTAGTATGATCTGACTTGTCACCTGTTCACCAGCTGTGCTGGCACCAAAAGAAATGTTTTGTTGACTAATAAAGAATTTTAATTTGCATGTTACATACAAACCGCTGGCCATCAAAGAGGTCAAAAAATTACCTTGATATAATGAACCTTGGTGTCTTGATATTTTATAAAGTTTTCATATTCCCCCTCAGATTTGATAAATCAAGGTTCCATTGTACAGTAATGTGAAGTGGTGTACAAAACGTGTAATTTATGAATAAAAATGAAAATAAGTACCTATAAAATATTCACTTAACAGTTATTTATACAAAACTCCAAACAAAACTTAGCAAAATTAGCTATTATCGAACAGCGATCATGGAGAGCCATGTTGATAAGGAGTTGTAAACAGTTTAGTTGACAAAAGAGGCTCAATTCAAAAGTGGAGAGCGACCACCCTGCTTCACTGAAATAGATATTAAAAAATGAGTGATGAGCTGAGAAAACTGATTGTGAGTTTTATTTTGTGTCCCTGTATGTTTACAGCACAGTAAAATAAATCATTTTTGGCAGTTATTTCCACAGTATTCTCGTTGCATAGCAGCAATCTGTTTCCCGGTGGGTGGTCTGCATTTCACTACTACTTTTAGAGTCTGCAATATCTCCGCCATCTTGAATTTTTAGTTCCATGAAGAATGTTAAAATACTGTTAGGTGTCTTTAAAACACTTCATCTTGATAATCTTCCATCGGGCTTGCATGAAACTTGAATATGCTCACCAAAGTAGTATGGTGTGATTAATATGACGTGGATAAATTTCTTTAAATAAACCTAATATGATGGTAACAATTAATACTCCCCATCACAGCAGACCTGCGTACTCAGCAAATTTATCATGTGCTCATAAATGGGAAATAAATGTCTATTCTACTTATGATAAATGTAAGGAAAGAGTATCCAGGTATGCTGCCATGAATTATGAGTATCCAGGTATGGAACACTGAAAGTATGTTTTTTAGCATGAAAAGTTTTTATTTCCACTATACAGGGTGTCACAAAAAAGTGTACCTGGCTATACAGGACCTGATTCTACATGCAAAAATAAGTCAAAAATGGAGAATAACAATTTTTGGATTTTGGTTTAGTTTAGCCGTAATCTGCCATTTTGTTTTTTATACACAATAATTTTTATTTCCGTGACTGTTCGTTGTATGAAGTTCATATTTGGCATGAACCTTTATGACAGCAATGTCCATTTTCAGGAAAAAAATTATTTTTTTCCAATCTGTATTTTCAAAATGGCGGCCATTTTAAATTTTTAAACTCAAATATCTCAAAACCGGTAAATTTTATCAAAATTTTACAAGAGACAAAAAAGTTGACAAATAAAATTACCTAACTAATGATACCAAGATTTTAAGGATCGAACAACAAATAACGGAGTGATTGCCATTTGTATGCATAAAATCATTGATTTTCCATTAAAATGCATGCAAATTTAGGTCATTTTAGAAGAAAAATCTCAATAACTCCATTATTTTTGGTCCCTGGGCTACTCAAAATGAAAAAGTAACATGGTCTCGGGCTTAGGTCTTACCATGAGGCCTACGGTAAAAGCTTTTTTTCTATGGGAAATTCACTAAAATGACATCAAGTTTGAAATGTTCTGACGAAAAACAAACTCATGGTAATGTTTTTAATTTAACATTGTTCTTTTGGGACAAAGTACCAAAATGGCGGAGGTACTGCAGACTCTTAATATGTATTCCTGATGTATCTTAGAGGTGCTTGAACCTGATTTGAATTCAAAATATAACTCCAGCTTCTTATATTAAATAGATTCAAGATTATTTGATTTCGATTGTCCACAAGAAGATCATAGTGAAAGTCAGAAATAGAAAATATTTCCAAGGTAAAATGTACTGAGTGTAAAAGTAGCTTTAGTTGTCAGTAACCACCATTGAAGGCATTGGCATGGACATTTTAAAGTTTAGTTTTGTTCACCTCATAAATCATTTTTTCTTAACTGCCATAAGTTATAAATTACATCACTGTTTTCAGCTTCATTGTCACGTAAACATCGTTGTATACAGTATAAAAATAGACACAATCCATAGTCTTTCTGTTTTCATCCTTTTTGAATGCTGTTTTAATCCAACTCATATTCAAGATGTAAAATATTCTCAAAGACACGTTGTATGAAAAATATGTTATTTAGGTATCAACATTTTATCATTGTTTGATGTTTATGTAATTGTTCATAATTATGTTGATTGTTTGATTTGCCATTTGAGAAAACATTAACGGCTTAGCTGTTTTACTACATGAGAAAGTTGTAGTCCTGTAGTCCATTGTAATTGTACTTTAGCCGGTCTTAAACCTCTGAACCCTCTCCATAAAATGTAGTTAAAAATCATTTTTATGCACAGTTTATGTTGGTAGTGTTGGTTATATTTAATCTATAGTTATATCAAGAACAATAATGTACCCTTAGATTTATATGAATGTGAGATTAAATATAAATTATCGATTGTCTTCAAACTGTTTTGTAGAGGTATAGATTCTTTTAGGAACATTATGTTAAACTTTGAAATTGGTTAACAAAAAAGTAAAGAAGAACAGTATAAAAAGAGTCAATAAAATGATTTTGTCTGCAACAAATCCAAGTATTTTTTTGAGTAAAATAAACCCTTGTTTAATTTAAAACCTTTGCAAAGAAAAATTCGTCCTTGAGACAGTTATGTTCTATTACTCTTTTTAGTATTCAAGACACCACTTGGTACTTTAAAAACCAAAGAGTGTGGGAAGAAAGTTTTTCAACTGTTAAGTTAAAACTAGTTAAAAGATTTGAAAACTGCTTATTAAAATAAAAATGTAATCAATGCTTACTAAGTAATTAAGCTACATAA
Organism: Neoaliturus tenellus; assembly: GCA_030545055.2. Taxonomy (NCBI): domain Eukaryota; kingdom Metazoa; phylum Arthropoda; class Insecta; order Hemiptera; family Cicadellidae; genus Neoaliturus; species Neoaliturus tenellus. The sequence goes on from CM061534.1 coordinate 40,341,912, forward strand.
GTAAGTCAGTAGGTAATGGTTTTGTATACATTAAAATGATTTTTTAAATGGAGAATTAAAAAAAAAAATTATTGATCTTATTGGATAGTTTTTAAATGTAAGTTAGGTCAACTCAGAATTTTTGGGGTCAGTATTAGGCAATCGTTTTTTTTTTTTTTTTTTTTTTTTTTTTTCAATTTTTATATTAAGATATTTTTTATAGTAATAGGTCTAATTAATTAGGCTAGAAAAAGTGGAGAGTCATATGATCTGTGTTGGGATTGCTGGTTGCAAACAAATGTAAATATTGCTACAGTTAAGTGGTTATTATTCTTACACTGGTTATGTTTCAGTCCCAGCTCAAAGTGCCTCCACGGTGAGTTCTGCACCACCAGACTACATTGTGGAGATGTTGACTGTGGCTCCCGGAGTACAAATCCCGAAGAAGAAGTTCCTCCCGCGCTTTCTGCCGATGCCCATTGGCACACCCCCAGGAGGTGAGTTATGTTTGCTGACTTCAGGCAATTTTCAGTACAGTAGAAGCCCTCTAATCCGGCCTCGGATGGTCAGGCCGCCGGATATTCCGGCCGCGGTATTTCGGAAATGAAATGTTCAGCCCCGAGCGTTTCTCGGACAAAATAGACAAGAGTCAACTTGTTATATGTTATAACGCTCAAATATATCAGTTCAATTGATGATTTCCAGACTATTCGGTTTCAGATGTCTTCTAAAAGTTTGTGTTATTGTTCTATTTTTGATAATTATCTTTTTGTTGCGTTTTTCGCGGTCCGATTGTCGATGTAGCACCGAAGTTAGGTCAGAAAGATTCTGTCACTTTTACGGCCCCATTATACGTTTGGGCTTTCATTGATAGAAGACCAGTGTTATTGTCTATTAAACGCAGATTACTTGCTAACGACCGGTTGTTGGTTCGCCGACCGCTTGTCCGTTTCCAATCGTCATTTTGGTGCCACAACTTCTGAAAGGGATTAAATCATGATGGTTATAAATTTAATACATGGCATTGAATGGGCAAGTATGATACCGTTCATTGAACACAAGTTAATACAGGTCTTTAACACAGGTTTGAACTTTATCTCAGTACTGTTGGAAAGAGACTCAATTCAGCATTTTATCAGATGCTAGTATTAAGGAAATTGATATGGAAACCAGATTAATGGTTTATTATGCATTTTATTATTCAATCATGCAATATGGAATTGAGATGTGGGGAGCATCAACAGATGAAATACAGTCGACTCCCTCTTAACCGGCCAACTCGGGACCAGGCTGCGGCCGGATAATGAATTGGCCGGTTAAACCGATGTTCATTTAAGAATGCCAACCCACAATTTTATATGGCCTAAATATAATTATTACTTGAAAAATAACCTTAAATACATTACTGTATATAATTTATAGCTAAAACCACCCATGAAATCCACAACACCTACACTAATAATAATTCGTTTCTTCATTGTGATCTACTGGATAGTATGTCCAAACGCATTTTGACTTCCGGTGGTATTCACTTCCGTCCAGGACGTTACATTTTAGTTGGTTTGAGAATGTCAATATGAAATAAAGTTGAATTGAATGGTACAGTAGATAAGAAAACCACGTTTCTTCGAAACACGGCCGGTTAAAGCGATGTTGAGATAAAAAATGGCCGGTTAAAAATATGTTATTTTGTGTCAGGGTAGGCCGGTTAAAGCGGAGACCGGTTAAAAGGTGGCCTGTTAAGAGGGAGTCTACTGTACATGTTTTTAAAATACAAAAGAAAATCAGAAGAATCATAAATTTTTCTAATTATAGGATATTTTGCAGGCCAGTTTTTCAAAGATTGAAACTAATGACTCTTTCATCTCTTTATATTTATAAATGTTTATTGTTTTTAGAAAGACAAAAACAATAAACATTTTTTATTTATTGTTTATTGAATAAAACACTAAGTAGTCAATAAACAATTTTGATAATTTCCAATCGATAATAAGCCATTTTCAATAAATTAATAAGCTTAGTGGGGAATATAAGCATGAGTATGGTTCAAGGCATAAAAACAATTTCCAGTTCAAAATACATCGCTTGTGTCTTTTTGAAAGATCTCCTTCATAGGCAGGGATGAAAATGTTTAATAACCCCCCTTAGTATTAAAATCTCAAAATTGTTCAAATACCTTTAAACGTTCCCTTAAGGAATACTTATTACAAAAATGAAAATTACTTATTATGAAAATGTTATTACAGTGTAAATGAATTTTTCTCTCAAGAAGATCATTAATATAATCTTTAAAGCTATTTTATGTTTATTTTTCAGTCGAATTACATTTTTAGCCTATTTCTTTTAGTACTAAATCATATTGTCCAGACTAACCATTTATATGGTTTTATTTTTTAACTAGGATTAGTTTAATTGAACACAACACTTTGAGAATGTCACCAGTTTTGTTAGGTTTACTATGTAAAAAATGTATTTGTGGCAATAGAGAAATTTGAATTTTGAATTTGTTTACCCCCCTTAATAAACCGCCAAAATAGAATCCGGCCATTTTGAAATCCGGCCGGTAGTCCGGTCCCGAGGGGGCCGGATTTGAGTGCTTCTACTGTAGATGTTAACCACATCTATACCACATTCAAAATTAATGTCGAGTCAAAATAGGGATATCAATTTCCTATCTCTAAACTAGAGTAAATGCTTTGTTGTACGCTGATGGCTTGGTATTTTTAGCACTGTCAGCAACGTCTCTTTAACGCATGATCAATAATATAGAAAAGTATTGTGATATGTGGGGTTTGCAATTAAATATAAACAAGTCAAAAATTGTAGTTTTTATAAATGGAGGGAGAATTAAAGATTGTGAAAGATGGTCGCATAGGTGAAATGCAATAGAAGTGGTGAATAGTGATAAATATCTGGGAATTGAGTTGACTTCTAAATTATCTTGGGAAATTTTTCTAAATTTAAAGACAGCTAGTGCGAAACTAGCAGTTAATACTATATGGCGGAATTATTTTGCAACTACCGAAATTTCTTTGAATGCCAAGTTTAGCTGTTTTTATTCAGTGATTAGACAACAATTTGTTATGGATGTCAGGGATGGGGCTACCAACGGAATGAAAAAGTAGAGGGAGTTTTGCGCCTTTTCATAAAGAAATTGTTTCAGTTACCAAGTAATATTCCTAATTATGCTTTGCTTTTAGAAACGGGGATCGAATCAATATTTTTTTAAACGTTGAAGATGAATTTAAATTACATAGCCCGTTCTTTGTCTTTATCAAATGATCGCCTGCCATACATTCTTGCAAAACAGGTCATTGGAAAAAATTTATAATGGTGCCAAGAGTGGCGAAGAATGGGGCACGCGCACGGGATACAGGTCGCAATGGAGGGTGACGCAGGTGGAGTGGGGGCGTCGCTGACAGCGGTGCTGGAGGCGGTCAGGGCGGCCGAGAGTTGGTCGGTCATGGAGGCAGCGTGGAGTGCCCGCTATCACCGGTTGTACGCGTCCTTGAACTTGACACTAGGGGATGGGTCTTATCTTTGTGATACGATATCATTAAGGGCGATGAGATGGATTTTTAAAGCAAGGGAGGAGGCAATAAGTATATAAACCTTGGGTTGCAAATCAAAATTACACTTGCTGTTTGTGTAATATGGGAGAAAATGAGGATTTTTCACTTTGTGGGTAAATGTCCAATTTTGTCAAATATTAGAGAGAGATTCCTTCATAAAAGAGAACTATCAATGCAAGATTTTTATTCATACTTAAATGGGCGGGACTGGCGGGGTCTTTGGTATTATCTTATGAATGTGTGGAAGTATAGATGGGATTTGGTTTCAGAATTTAATTTTTAAAATAAATGAAAATATATATATTTTGCCATTTAAAAAAATGGTTTTTAGTTTAGTTGGTCTCATTATACCAGCCGTCACGAGAGAAGTCCGTTGAGCTGTAACCAATAGGAATTAAGCGCGGTGTTGCCACATTGAACGCCGGTTACCAATATAAACGTAAATCATTGAAGCGATCACCTGATTATAAAACTGATTCTAATATGTACATCCAGTGTTTTAAACATGTAGCCTATTGCACATTGAAAACAAGAAAGGTTTGGAGGTCATGTGTTTATGTTTGGACATCATCATGCATTAACAAAACTACAAATTGAAAACCAGTAATGAGGGTGAATATCTTGTCATAATTTATCTTTTCTTTCATGTCTTGAGTTATCTTGAAAACCTATGTGGGTACTGTCCTCTGTCGTAATAAGACAGTAGCGGTTTTACAGTAGCGGCTCGTGGCCCATGCGTTTGCACGGAAGCGCCGCTCCCGGTGGCGGGATCGGGAAGCGAAAGTCAAAGGATGGCTGCTGCTTGAAAAACCAAATGAAAAGAAAATACCCCCCGTCGCAGCAGACCTGCGTACTCAGCGAATTTCCAAATTAGTAATATTAATTTTGACCAGCTAAACTTGTAAACAAAATTTCATCACGTGCTCATAAATAGGGAAATAAATGTCTATTCTCCTTAAGATATAGGGAAAGAGTATGCAGGTATGCTGCCATGGGGGACACTAAAAGTAGGTTTTTAGCATAGAAAAAATTTACTTCGACCATATAAAGCCATATAGTAAGTTTCATCAATATCTGTCCATAAATAAAAGAGTTTGCCTATTCTCCATATGATTAACATGGGAAAAGAGTATGCAGGTTTGCTGCCATGATAAGTACAAAAACCAAGATTTTTTTACCGTAAATGGATGAATCTCAACCAAATGAAGCTAAATACTAAGTTTCATCCAAAAATATTGGTTAATAAGTGAAATATTAACACATCCTTATTCTCCATAAGATTAACATTGGAGCCCCAAAAGACAATGTACTGTCTTTAGACTTTGTAATATCTCGGTAACCAATGGAGATAGAGCAAAGCTTCAAAATACTAAATTGTGTGTTTTTTTGAGCTAAATCCAATGGTCAAAATAAAAATTAAAAATTTTTAAAATTTACATATGAAAAATGCAAAAAACCCATTTTTGGGGTACAAAACCCCCCAAAACTACCCCTTCCGGTAGGTCGATATGTCTGGTTTTCGAACTCATCCGAATAAACGTAGGATTACACATCTCTACCAAATTTGGTGTCGATCGGACCATTTTTACGAGAGTTATCGTGTCTAGGGACACATACATATATATATATATACATATATATATACATATATATATACATATATATATAAAAATTTTAATGACTATTATTTTTGGTCTCTGGGCACCTCAAAACGAAAAAGTAACATGGTCCCGGGCTTAGGTCTTTCCATGAGACCTACGGTAATAGCTTATTCCCTATGGGAAATTCGCTAAAACAGCAGTTTGATAGTTAAAAGGATTATTTTTCATCAAATTATTTATCTTTATGAGGCAAGAGTGCAGATCAAGTGTCTTGCCTGATTTTGAAACCCTCGTTTAGATACGCGAAAGATCTCCCCCCCCCCCCCTTTAAGACTTGAGCACCCTCCTAGATGGCCGGTGCCTTCATTTGGATGTAGGCGCCCCCTTTAGATAAAAATGTGCCAAAAAGTTCCTACACTACTTCTGTTAAAGTTACGTGCTCATTGGGGCGGTTCGGTACGGGCGGGCGGAAGGGCACGGCACCGGCGGATATCCTTCTTTACATCGTCCTGAACATTCGCGCGCTCCATCAAAAGAGATTATCAAAGGGGAGTTATCTAAGTAACATCATGTGGCCAAAAAAATTATGGTCATAAGTTAAATTTTTTAAAGAGAAAGAATAAGATGAAAACAATACTTCCATAATGTTTGTAGGCCTATTATTCCTAGAGGATTCAAGATTCAAGTACACTAAATGCCTCATAATGTTCAACTTTTGGTATCATCCATCAAAACTATCGACTTAAATATACCCATCTTTATGTAAAGTCGTTTTCACGTAAGAACGAAAATCCCGTATCGCCGACCGGAGGGTACGCGCACGGTACGCGCACCGCAGGTGGCCGTAGGCCTGTCCTGTAGCCGGCACGGCAGCTTGAAAACTTCCTAAAATTCGCTCGCCCAACTTTTTGCAAGGCAGCGGAAGGTGCAGACCGTCAGGGAGTGTTTGTGTAGTATCGTACTGACCTAGTGCAATCCCATAAAATTTAACACTACTGACTTTTGAAATTTGCCGTAACACTTGTCAGTAACTGTTTGTGCCGTGCCGCGCCCGTTGTTCACGTAACGCCTATTTCTTTACGGATGTGAACGCCCTCTTCATGGACACCTTGCTGAAATAAAGGCAATCCATGTTAATAAAGGGCTGTCAAAAGATAAATATGCCCTTATTCCTTCTAAGAAACCCCTTGGTTTCATTTTCCTTTAACCCTTAAATCAGGATACGAAATCAAATGTCAGTGTTAAACTAAAATTTTTTGAGCTTTTGCAATTGATCGTGTTGTCCTGAATTTATCTTTTACCTTCTTAAAAAAATTGTAATTTTGTTAGAAATTATTCAAACCGCAGACTTAATAACAGTAGATATATGGAATCATAGCATATTTTGCCTCAGGTTATAAAATTAAATTTTTGAAAATATAACGTATCAAAATTATAGTTTTTTTTAGTTAAAAACTAAATAATTAGTAATTGTTTATTCTGCCCTTAAACAATGCAAACAATCAAATAATACAATAGACTTTGTCGTATAGGCTAGCTTTCTGGTTGCTTACAGTATTTTACTTGGACAGTAGGCCTATACCCTATAGTTTCATCTACCGTGATTCATACCAACTGAAACATCACCCAAATTTCTAGAAAGATAACAAATGAACAAATAACAAGCGGTAGACCTACATAATTAGGAAAAAAACAACTGACGGCTTACTGAGCTAAATTATAGCTTGGGCCTAACAGTTAAAAATTATTTGACAAAAACAATAACATAACATAACAGGAACATTAAATAACGCAATAACAGTATAATAAAATAACAGTAACATAAAAAACAGAAACATAATTTTGAGGATTTGAATATTGTCGACTACTTTGTCCTTTGTTGATTATTTTACAGAGTGTATTGATGCTTGAATTCTTGGAAACAGAACATCGTTGCCGGACTTGCCGTGTTAATTAATTGTCTGCTCAGCCAAGGAGTGCCTCTCTCCTGTGCCGGTGGCCCTGTTGTTGTTGTTCATTTTCCAACAGTTTGTCCAGGTGTATTATTGTCCGGAGATTTCCAATAACTGTTTGTTCAACTTTTCTGATATTTTAATAGCAATGTTTTAATCGGTTTTAGGGGGGGAGTTTATCCAGTTAATGACTGGTGACATTCGTTTTCTTGATTTCCCCTGTGTTGAAAAAGTTGGTGTTGGCCTCTCTTCAAAAACTGACAATATTGCATACTTATTTATTATGTTAACTGTCTTTTTTCACTATTCATGCAAGCAATAGCACATTATTTTCCAGTTTGATTACAACTAACACACTCACGAAATTACGAAAAGGAGAGCGAGCTGTTAAAAAAAAAAAAAAAAAAAAAAAAAAAAAAAACAATAAACAATAAACGTTGTACACTATGTTCCGTTCTGCACTGTTAACAGTTTTTTTCTTTTTTAATAGCAAGTGATGAGGGAGGTGTTTTTTATCCATATTGAAACAACCAAAAAATTTACTTTAAACGATTATGATCCTTAACATTCAACACAACTCTTAAAAAAATAAGGGTTTTAAAAGAGATTGTATTTTGGATTGTTTACATTATATATTGTTTACATTTGGAAATGTTATTATTTACAACATGTGATTTATGCAATTAGGCTAGGTGAATAACGGCAACATCGCTTGAATCTCATTCGTTGGTCCAAAATCACGTGACCGCTAAGCCCCGCCCTCAACGGACTTCTCTCGTGACGGCTAGTGTAATTTTAAATATGCTTTATTTTTTATATCTCATGATATGCGTCAAAAATAAATAAATATGAATTACTGTCTTAATATTATTATTTACTTTTTACTGATGATTTATATTATTTTCATGTGTGTTTCACCAGTGCAGTGACATATTGCTGTCGAAAAGCATTGAAAAATATGTTTAGTATAGGAAGTTATTTTGTTTAAGATATTAATTAATTTAGGATATTAATTTTTCTGAAAACATTTTGTACTCAATGTTATGATTGAAAAATAAAGCACTGTTTCATTCATTCATGAGTTTCTTAGATTGTTCTAATAATAAAATTTTAAAGTTTTTTCTCAATAAGTGTGTACCTACAGCAATATCTTTACCTAGATATACGTAAAAGTATTCTATTTTAGTTTACTTCCATAAAACTACCTAAAGGTGTCACAAGATCCTTTTTTAAGCAGGACATTAAACAATCAATAATAGTACTATATGGTACTATCATGTAAGCTTCAATTCCAGTCTTATTAATTTTCATTTTAAAATTATTCTAATAATATAATCAAGCTGGTATGCAAAATAAAAATTCTTCAATTGTGAAGCCTGCAGGACAGGTTTACAACTAAGTTTGGCTTCATTGAGGAGAAATTATCATGAACCCTTTTACGCCATATATTTCAATGAATGTATTTCAACACACCTATCACTTTTCTACTGCACTGAAGATTTTAAGTTTATGACCTTGTAATTTCTGGAAATATGACAGAGCAAGAGGTAATGCCAGTGAATTCAATGCAACACTGTAAATACTTTGGTTTCCTAGTAGGGATATCCAATTGAGAGCTACAGAGGTATTGGTCAAGAGATGATACCGGGTTGTTGTGGATTATGTTCCAGGGCAAGGTCGACCGATTTTGGGACGAGGCTCTCTGCTCTATAGCATAGGTGAACATCAACCTAATCCTCCACCTGGTTTCAACCCTCTACCGCGAGGTACTTTTTCTATGTGGTACTTTTTCCTTTAATATTTTAAACCCTTAGGCCTCCATAAAAATTGTTGGGGGCCTTTTTTGTCCCATTTTTGCTCTGTTCACGTAGACTATAGGTTCTTGCCATGACACTACGGGGGTCCAATTATTGCCAAATATTGTGCGCACTAATTCAAAGTCTTACACCAAGAAGTTTTATTGCTGCTAAAGACCAACATATCAGCAGGTTTATCAGATCCTGCAAAGTCTACTGATCAGTGATAATTGATGGAGAAAGAGTCCCAAGTAAATCAACATAGGTAGGTTGTAATGACAGTTTTTGGACTCTATGTTTTTGCTACCATCATGCTTGTAAAGGGATGCAGTGGAACACTGAAGAAGTACCAGCACATCAATACAATACCCGTAAAAAGATAGAACCCATCTCAAATATGTAAGAAAAAAAATCTTATGTCGGGAAAAGATTTTTAAACGAATTCCAGACTATATAAAAACAAAACAACACAAAATTCAAAAATAGATTAAAAGAATATGTAATAGATTTATTACCTTGTAGATTAGATGAAATTTAAAACAAATAGAAGCTTCTTCATTTTATTTTGATCATTTAAAAAATTTACATCCTAAAATCTGACAAGCACAGTATCCTTTTATCTTTATTTAAACTATTTCAAATCCTACCACTCACATATTTGTACCATTTATAAAGTAGCCCTGGTCACGTAAAATTTTTACGATCTTATTGGTAACTTGGATCTTGACCTGAAAATAGAAACAAATATGAACACACGTCTGCAAATGTGAGACTTTATTAGGCTTTAAAAACCTTATTATTGGGCTGAATTTTTTCAACGAGATCCTCTAAAAACCACCTTTTTTAAACCTTGACTTGACTGTCCCAACTTTTTTTGTGAAATTTTCTTATTAATTTTTACGAGCCACTAAAAAGACCGTGAGTAAGCCCAGTATGGCCATAAAAGGTAATAATATGAATTCCTGGACAAATTTTTAAGGGTCGTTGAAAAGTTTATGTTTGTTTGCATGGTAGCAGGCTTATTTTGCTAATAAACCTATGGACAAGTTGATATCAGACAGGAAATATTAAAAATCCTTTCATTCCTTTTAGGACCCATTGAGTCCAGTGCAGCTTCTGAGATGGCTGCGGCAGGTGTAAGTGCCACACACCAAACTGAGAGACCAATTTGGCCGCCTGCGGGTGAGTAAACAGTGGATAATTATTTATTTTTTTATCTTCATTGCCTAAAATCAGTGATCTAAGTGAATTTCTAATGGAATTTAGTGATCTATACTTATTTAATACGCTAAGGGCTTTTTTTTTTTTTTTTTTTTTTTGGAGAACTGCTCCTACAATTTTTAACTGATATTCTAGTTTTTGGTGTTGTTTGATAGGTCTTAGTCTGTAGTTGTTTCCGCAAAAAATTTATGAAAATAGGATTTTGCTACTTTTTACTTACGTTTACTGTGTGTGTGCCACTACGGCATTGAATTATGAAAGATAATAGTATGTTAACTCCATGATGCCAATAAAATTGTTTCTACTTTAACTTATATTCATTTGATCAAATAAATGAATTAATAGTCCTTTAAACAGGACACGGTGACTGTAAGGGTTAAGCGCTCATCAATGCGTGCTTTGAAGAATGAAAATAGTGTCACATTAGAATCCCTTTTAACTGGCCTCCACTTTAATTGGTCTACATTGTCACAAAACTAACTTCTTTTAAAACGGCCATTTTTTAACATAACATCGCTTCAACTGGTCTAGATTAGCCAGAAATGTTGATTTTATATTTATCTTTCAAATCAGTTAGTTTCAGAGAAGGATTTAGGTGCGGTGACTTCCCTGAACGGAAGTGAACTACACCGGAAGTGAACTCTCGTTTACCTTCATCCGAGTAGATCCCAATACCAAATTTTTCAGTTTGTCAGTCTGTGCTTAGTTGTGATTTGCTTTTGTTAAACCGGAAAAATGAGTTTAGGATCTGATTAGGTAGGCATAGTTTTAATTCAATACATTAGTGTTAGTTTCCATCATACTCAAGTCATGGAGAACTATAATTTAACATTAATGGTTCAATGGTTTAATGACCCAGTTCATCATACTCTAGCTACCTACTGTCTAGTCCCAAGGTGGCCGGCTAAGAGCGAGTCCACTGGATTAAATAAATGGATTGATAATGAATCGTAACGGATTTGAATCTAGTCTTCAAGAAAGAAGAACATTTTGAAATCTACAGGCCTTCGTCAATTTTGGGAGATTAATTCAACATTATTACCGAAATGAGTCTAAATATAAGGTGGCACCAAGTTTCAGCTCTGTTTTAGATATTAGATATCATGTAATTTAGAAGAATTACATAAACGGATATTCTAAACATTTTTTAGGCTACATGTTGATGAAACTTCTCTTGGTGTGAGCATATTCTAAATCGTTTGTTGTGTTATGAACACCTCGTATGAATTGTGTTATCAACACCTTGTATGAATTGTGTTATGAACACCTTGTATGAATTTTGTTTTGAAAATCTCGTATGAATTGTGTTATGAATACCTTGTCTGAATTGTGTTATGAACACTTCGTATGAATTGTGTTATGAACACCTTGTATGAATTGTGTTATCAACACCTCGTATGAATTGTGTTATGAATACCTCGTATGAATTGTGTTATGAACACCTCGTATGAATTGTGTTATGAACACCTTGAATGATTGTGTTATGAACACCTCGTATGAATTGTGTTCGAAACACCTTGTACGAATTGTGTTATGAACACCTTGTATGAATTGTGTTATGAACACTTCGTATGAATTGTGTTAGAAACACCTTGTACGAATTGTGTTGTGAACACCTTGTATGAATTGTGTTTACAGCAGTTTCCAATAATCCGGTGGGTGGAGCAGCAAACGCAACATGGGCAGCTGGGGCAGCTGCGTCTGCCGAGAACCAAGCTAGCACTTCGTACACGGTCCGAGAACAAACACCCAACACAGGTGATAAACACCACAACAATCTATGATAGTCACAAAAATGGCAGCATGAAAATCAGCCATGTATAAAAAATTATAGTTCAGACTTGCTGATTGTAACTATACAGAACTGGAAATTTGAATATGTTTTGACATAAAAATAAATATAAACGGTTGTTTTAGGGGTAAGAGTAGAACATTAGGATAAGGTCACATAAGACTGATTGATAATTGTTTCTCAATTGAATAAAAGTCCACAGATTGTATTAAATTTAATGAAAACAATCTGATGAGAATTGATACATTGTTTCAAAATTTACCTCTTAATTGGGGTTCTCACTGTAAATTGGTTTTTCCGCCAGGGTTTGTTCCTGGACGCTCAGCAGCCGTTGGGGGTTCCAGCGAGTTTCAGGCCCCGCGATCGATAATGCCCCTGGCTCCCAGATACACACCCTACGCAGGTGAAAAACTCTCTTATCAAAAACAACAAATTAACAGTTTGAACTGGGAAGCATCAATGTGTTTTTTAAAGTAAACTCATAATGTTAAAATAGCCCAGTTTCAGATCTTTATAGAAGAAATTTTCCATAACGTTTTACTTGTCATAAATAACATTTTAGATGGTTTTCATTAATTTAACCGAAAAATCACTTGATATGAACATTGTTGGTTGCAAAGAAAACTATTCAAAAGTAAGAGTATGCGATGTCTGCTGATGGATTTTCTGCCTTCATTATTTGTTGTGCTCTTGTGTTAACTTTCCTTTCTACTGGGGTGTGGATTAAGTCATATTTAGTCATGAAAAGGGAAGTAGAAATTTATTGTTTTGGGGTGACGATATATGTTGTAATTGTATATAGACAATTGTGAAATAATTTCCAACAAATTGTGCTTCAGTCTTATGGAACTCAGCAAGATTATGGAACCTCTTAAATTTTGTAGATAACCTCTGCAGTTTGTTCTGTAAATTAAAAAGTCCCTGAAATTCAAATAAAAGAAAAATAATAAAAAAAAAACCACATTGAGAGCCAATGACATGGTCCGAAGGATCAAACAATTTTATTACAACTGACTTTGGTAAATTCAATTTTCACTACTCTATGGTATCATAGACCACAATGTGTTAAATTTTTTGGGTTTTCTGGTGCTCGGTAGAATTTTCTATATAATTTCTCCCTACTCAAATTTCATTCACATCGACTTCTCTAATTCAAACTCTGGATATCTCATACTACTTTGAGTCGAAAGTAATCTGGCTGTCCAGTGAAATTGTTAAAGTGCATTTCCTCTCTAATTTGGAAATCTTACATGATTGTCCACGCCAGGATCCATGCCGGGCGGCAGAGCAGACCATGCAGTGTCCGCAGCTGCAGTGTCCGCAGCTGCAGTGTCCGCAGCCGCAGTGTCCGCAGCCGAGCGCCAGGCTCTCGTGACCCCATGGCCGCCGGCTCCGTGGCAGCCACCACGTTCGGGTCAGTAACGGTATTATTACATTTTAAAATAAGCAGTCAGTGATTAACACGTTGAGTGCGGAGTACGTTAATTACCTGCGTACCAAAATTGCGGAAATAGGTTTTTTGTTTAATTACTAGGTATTCCCTTGTATTTTGCCAAAAAGTCGTCAGAAGTTTTCTAGGCGTCCATTTTTTGTCAAATATCATGACGTCATTTCCGGTATGTAAATTAACGTAGTCCGCCGGTGGTGCCGGGGATAGTCACTTAAAACTCTCATCGAAGCGGTTTTTATCATCAGAATACACGTTCTCCATCGATTATTCTTAATTACCTGCTAAACTGCGCAAATAACACCAAAAATAACAATAGAAAACACAGTGAAGCCCTATCACTTCGTTCACGACGCGCCCCCGGGGGAACCGGCAAACGATCGTCTGCGAACCGAGAAAATGGACTGCACCAATAAACGGCGAGCACTTATAACCTCTCCCGGCAGTGGCTAAAGCCCAAACTAAACAAATGAACCAATGTTACACAATTCGAGAGTGCTACGTAATATTACGCAGGCAGCTGCAAGTGCCGCTGCCCTCCCCACCCCTTAAAATGACGGACCGGGAAACGAACTACGCCGAATTGAGCACATGAACTGGCACAACAGGCGGTGAGGGAATCAACCTCCCCCGGCAATGGCTAAGCCCACACTGAACCATTATGTTTCGGGCCTTAGCGCTACGTAAATTAACGTAGGCAGCCGCCCGCGCCACTGTGGGCACTACGTTAATTAACGTACTCCGCACTCAACGTGTTAAATGTTGACGAAATGTTAACAAATAAGTTACTAAGATTCCCAGGTAAAATTTTTATTGTCCAATTGGATTCCCGAGATGAAAATTGATGAGTAAGTTTGAAAACTCATTCACTGCCAGAATAATCCCTTTGTACTTTAACTTAGTGCACCATGTTTATGCTTTTTTGCCGATTTTCTTAGATCATAATTTAGTTCCAGAATTATTTTAATCTGTGTTTCACCAGATTAAAAATAAATATTAATGATAATTTTTATTTGTCAAGCATACTGCAGTTATAATTTACTAAATCATTTATAAATCATTGAAAATTTAGAGTATTTAATTAATTGAACGGAAAGAATTTGTGTGAGTTGGTGGGGTGATTTGTTCACTCAAATTCGGAACCATTGCAGCGATCTCGCAGGTTCGAATCCACGTTCAACAAAAAAGTTTTTATAAGTACCACCTCTACTGTCTTGCTCATCCCCTTACCATGTCTAATATGATTACTTACACTGTTGTGAACAGAGTTTCATCTAATGTATTTGTTTTTTACCAAGACTAAGAAGGTTCATATTTGCCTCACCAAAGGTGCAGCAAATGGTGGTAGTTATTCTACTGGTTTTATTGTGCAGATGTGCAGAAAAAAAGATTATCACAACAAAACAGAATCCTCAATTATGCAATATTTTATCCTTGGTTAACAAGAGTGGTAGTGCTAATTTACATATCATATGTCAATTGTACTTAAGTTCGTCACCGAAGATAGTGTTATGTAATTTTTGGATTAAATACATAATTTTAAGACATTGTTATTATTTGACATTTGTCTCTAAACCTAACATTTTGGGAGCTAGGATTAAAGTTCATCTTTAGTCCTATTAGAATAACACAAGAATTTGCGAGTTTCTTAAAGTGATCCAATAGCGAACTTTTTTATTCTTTGTCTGACAGCATACTTCTTAGGGGGGGGGGCCTTTACTTTTTTATATTTCTTTCAGGTTAAGACACTTTTGTTCTTGAGTATTTTTTTTTTTTTTTATTTTACTGAATGGTTTCCAAGATACAGGCAGTTAAAGTTTGGCCCAGATGTTATTCTTATGTTGTGGGTCTAAACTTCAATTACCACTAGCTTCCTAATCATTAGTTTTAGAGACAAATGTCAAATATTAAAAACGTCTGGTTCAGTACCAGGAAAGATATTATAGTACTATGGTTGAAATGAATAATAAGTTTGTATACTACTTTGGGGTCATCCTCTTGAAGGCTAGTTTGGTGAATTGTATTCTACTAATAAAGACTACTAATAATATTTAACCCTCCCGTGACATTTTTGTCATCCTTTATGATGCTTGAATATCATTTTCCCATGTAAGCTAGCTAAATCCTTTCTCATTTTTTGTAAACCTTATTTTAATAACCATGTCAGTAAAAAGTATTTGTTTGATTTTAGGTCCGTAAGCAACCAGGAATAATTGAATTCGGTAAGTAACGCAACTCCTTATATTCTGTCTTAATTTGTGGCATTTAACTTCTCATTTCACTATCAATCATGGTATTGTGTTTTCTTATTTTACATTTTATTTAACATTTTTTAATTTTGCCATGTCATTTAATAATTAGCTATGAACCAATACCCATTTGTGTCGATTCTCAATACTCCGAGGCCTGGAATTCGATGTTAAGTAATGTTTAATTTAAGAGATTTGAAACATCTTACCTATCAATATTTAAACTATGAAATAATGTTTGCTTTTAAGATTTTCTTGCTTTAAAATATTTTGGAAGTAAAAATATTGATCAATAATTCATGATTTTATTATTTTTTAAATTTTCTTTTATCTTTATGAAAAATAGCATTAACATATAACTACCATTCAGTTACCCAGAAAATGTGTTTTTCCTTGCAATCTTCCTTTTCTAACTAAATTTATGTCTTTCCAGACTATTTGATGTGGACAACCTAGTAATATCATCTGTAAAATTTCATGAAGTCATCATTTGTTTCCATTTCTTAAACAACAAAATTCTGTAATTTAGTTACAAAAAACATAAACTTCTTTATGAATATTTTCTAAAAATATGATGCATTTTAAAAATATAATAAATTATAAAAAGGAAAAAAAAATATACTCTTAGTTATCTGGTATGATGTGGTAGACAGCTAGTTGACTAGCAAAAAAAAGGCCGGTGTCATGTTTATCTTTTGGACTATAAGTTACCAGTTTTTTTGTTTTTTTTTTTACAGAGAACCACTTTTTTTACTGTCATGTTACTTTTTTCTATTTTCAAGCAATATTTCACCATTTCCTAACATTAGGTCGCCAAACATGAAATTTTTCTGCAACTTTAAAAACTCCATTTATTTTTATGATCCTTAAACATTGTAGATAGCAGAATAAAGTTTTTATGAAGATAATTACGTCAGAAGTAGCCAGGTATTCTTGTGTCCATGGTGCAATACCAGTTTTATCGCAAAACAGTGCTAGAAAACTGATAAACAAAGACATAATAATATAAATGGTTGTAGCGAACAGTGGACTTTGAAAGCGCAAAATAAAGAATTTTGTTAAATTTTTTTTGACCTAGCCAAATTGGAAGCCAGATAACTATGAGTATAGTAATATTATTAGTAGAACTCCGCTTATCTGTAATCGAATTAACAAAATCCCCAACTATCCATATAAATTTTAGACGGGATAGTAAATATCGAATCCCAAAGAAGCACTGGGAGCATGGTGAGATGCACGACAGTGTGGACATTGCTGGTGATCACATCCCAATATCTTTCTATCTCCCAGACATAACATTACACAACATTTGTTGTTCTGACTTTCCCTCAACTGTTGGATTATGTTTTAGCTATAATCTACTATCTGAATGTTTCATTATTCAAATCAGTCCATTTATAATTAATTTGGATAGTTGGAGTTCTACTGCTGATATATTTTATGACAACTATTGGTGTATAAAATATTTTATGGCAATTATTGGTATACAAAACTTTCATTGACAATGTATGTACAGATGTCTTATTGTATGTAACTGAGATATTTTCCCCAAGTTATTCACATCAGTTTACTTAAATTTTACTCTCCTTCCTTAAGCAATTGGAGGTTGTCCATTTATTTTTTCAATTTTGCCGCACACAAATACTCTTATCTACTCTTCATTTATGTGTTTGCATGTTTTATTCCTGGGAATCCTTGTTTTTTCTTAATTTCTGCGATCCTTGGTACATTTTCTATGCTACTGTTTGCTCACAATACAATTTCTTTACATAATTTATGTTTTTTTTTAAACGTTCATTGCAATTAGAATAGTCCTTATTGTGCATGTTGTATTCTTAAGCATGGCTGTATTAACAAAAATAGACTCACAAACATAAATTGGTTATTTCTGCACATTGTTTAAAATGTTTAAAGTATACTCCCGATTGTTGATCCCCCCCCTCTCCCCCGAATGGTTGGATCCTTAACTAATAAGCAATCCAAACAAAGGTTAACTGTATTTTAACTGCGATTAACCCATTTCAACCTTCTGAAATATTATTTTATCCTAAAGTTATCTGCCTGGCAGAAATTATTGAGTACCTTATCTGTGATATACCATTATACAATAAAACACAGTTCATTTTAAAAACTGTCAAATAAATAATACATTGGTTTAACTTCACAAAAATTCAACCAAGTTAGAAACATTTCAGTTTTTAGAAAATCATCAATGTCTGTTGAATGTGCAATTCATACTCTTAGTTTAATATTATAATTATTACACAACACATTGCGAACCGTGTGAAACATAGGAGGATATTGTTCGTCCTTTTTGGAACCTGACAATATGGACTTTGGGTATTCAGGTTAACTTTACCAAGTATACTTTAGCTTAAGTATACTTTCTAAGTATACTTTAACATTACCGTAGTATAATTTTACTGGACAGCTTAATGTTTCTCCGTTTTAATTTGTGAGTTTATTTTTAAGGTCATTGACGATTGTTGGCTTGGTACCTGTTTCACTACCAAATAGTATGTGTTATGATGTAGGTTAGTTAGTGTTAGTGATTGTTTTTAACTGTTAACTGTGATCATTAATTTAAGCATTGATATACCTAAAACACTGATATGATAGTAACTAACTTCAAGCTGTGGGGATATCTTGTGGTTATTAACAAAAAGTCTCTTGATTGATAATAGTTTGTAGTTTTGTTTGTATTAAATACAAACAATTATGAATGTAAAGGATTCTTTTAAAGTAAATTTTCGACTTTGTTAGATTAGTTTTGCAGGCTCTAACTCATGTTAATTCCTTCAGAGTAGGGGTGGACGAGTTGTTGAAATATCTTGAAACAATTTAGAAAAATAAACTTTAATGTTGAAAAGTGTTTGGATAAGTTAATTAAATTCTGTTGTGCAACTCTGTTACAAGGTACTGTTAACGAGTTTTTTAGTATATTAATAGATTGAGTGCTAACTGGTGTAATTTTTATGTATTGCTTAGTATTGAAATTGTACCTTGAATGTTTATAATTCGTTAACAACATAAATCCCACATAATCAAGACAGAGTTAAAAATGTTGTTTGCTGAAGTAGTTATTTTCAATCCCGTCCATCTCTACTCTGTCTTCTCATGTTCAAAGACTGAAGTAATGACTATATTTAGTTTGTAATGTTTGCCTCTTGGTATCAACTGATTGTCTTTAAGACTGTTCCAATTAAAGACTGAACTTGTGATATGCATTAGATTTGTCTACTGTAATGTTAGAATATGATTGTTTAAAAACGATCCATGTATTTCGTACCAAGTATGAAATAAATGTTTTTGTTCATTAATATTTTTGTTTTATTTACCCGCCTTCTATTTTAGGGACTTAGTGATGAACTAAATGGTTGGGATACATGTTTACAAGTAAATTTGTAGTGAGGACATTTATAAATGCCTTGGTCAAGAATTTATACAAACAAGTGAAGCTGAGAAGAATTATACACACTTATGATTCATCTTAACTGTTCTTGTAAGATAGACAAAATGAACCATTTTTAACATTTGGACAGTTATGCTAATTTTTGACAAAATCAACCATTTTTAGCATTTGGACAATTATGAAAAAATCTATATCTGTAGGTGTTAAATATAACTTATACTAAGGTTATCTTTACGGCAGAAAGTCATGTAAATGTAAGATATCTAATCCCCCCCTTATTCAGAAAAAATCTCAAATCTGACAGATTACAAAATTACCAACTGGGAGAAATATTTTCACACCGTCTCAAGCATTAAAATGGATCAAGAAATAAGAGAGGAGTTAAGTTCACAAAACTAAAATACACAAGAATGGTGACAGTTTTTGCAACAAAATGCTGCTTTCTCAATCAGGCTTGTTTTCAGTAATATCTCCCCTTACCTTAAAGGTACATGAAGATAGAATGAAAAAGTATGTTCTGCCCAAAAATGAATCAACAATTAGACTATTATTTGACACAATTCAGGAGTTTTTAAGTGAAAAGGATAAATTTTCAAGATTATTTTTTAGCTTAAACCAAATTTTATGTAAAATGCATAAAACACTTGTTTTCCTGAAATAAAAAAATTACCAATGAAACTACAATGGGTTTTGTATTGAGAAAAGAATGTTGCCTATTGGCTGCTTCACAATAACGTCTGTTATCGGTCGGCCTTTAGACTCTTCCCAATCACAGCATTTGTTCTCCGTTTCCCCCTGGAACCTAGACTGTTCCATCAGCCTCAACCAGCCAATAACTGTTACTGCTGAAATATATCCAGTAAGCTATTGTAGCATTGGATCCCTTCTTTTAAACTAACATCAGTCTTATACCATAAGACTGAATAGAGGTACCTTTCTCAAAATACTCTTTTCCCTGTACCAAAGTTCAAACTTCCATTTAAGAAAATGTGGATACATTGACCTTGGACCACTTGTTATGAATTTGAAGGTAATTTTGAAAATACTAGTAACTAAAAAAAATCACTGACAAGATTATTCTTTTTGGTTTTCACATAAGAAATATCTTTTAATTTTTTCTTTTTTTAGTTCTTATCAATGGTGACAATTAAATATTTTCCTGTACTCTAAGGCTTCTTTTATTCAACGCCGAACGTCGCTGCGGCCGATTGCTGTCCCAAAATTTTGCGCGACAAGTCGCTGCAATCGGTCGGTGTCACGTGGAGGGAATAAAAGTGTTGCCAACCACATTTAGCAGTCGCTTACCAAACTGCCAATGATGTTCGAGGTGGCTTGGGTTGGCAGCACTGCGAGAGTGTAAGCGGGCTGCCGCTTGGAATAAAAAGCCCAATACAAACCAATGCATATAGAATCCGCTAGCCGTCAGCGATTTCTAAGTGCAGGCGACCCAATTTACAAAACGCTGCGACACACCGCTACTTCTGAGAACGCTCATTTCTGAATAAACGTCCCTATTTAAAGCAATGCACTTAAAAAATCGCTGCGACAGCCCACTGCGCATGAATAAAAGGAGCCTAATACGAGTAAGGTATATTTGTAGACAATATACACATGGTACAAGGCACACGGATCTCAAAAACAGCTCAAACGATTTTCTTAAAACTTTGCACATAACTTATTTCTGGGATAAAAATAATATAATTTTATTTATTTTATTCTTTTTCTCATAATATAGGGGCCAAAAGAAATCCAATGACACCAAAATTGCCACAATCCATTCATTCACTTAAATGCACTCTTTTATTATATACAGCCAGCAGTCGTTGACCAGAAACTTCTGGATAGATATATTGACAACTATTTACAATTTTAAATGGCGGCTGGCTAATCCATAATACCACTCAGGCTATCATTGATAAATTCTGCCAATCTGTAGTAGCTTCTCTTAATCATCCATTTATTCAACTTATTCCTGAAGGACTTCAACAAGATTTCTTACGTCTAATGAAAGTCTGTTGAACATCTTATTTGCTAAAACCAGGTTACTCTCTGCAGTCTTGCTGAGCCTACAACGTGGGATGTCAATGTCCCTCCTGTTCCTCAAATTGTAATTATGATGTGCCTCTGTCGTTTTGTGCACCACTCTTTACATGAAGTAGGGATGTTAATATAAATTGTAAGGACACTGTTGGTGTTATTCTCAGCTGGGGGAAAATAGCTTACAGTGTTCCAGCCTACCACTGCCTGCTGTGGTCCTTACAGCCTTCTGTAAGAGTAGGATCCTTTTTACGTTCGAGGAGTGACCCTATAAGAGTATTCCATAGCTCAGATGGCCATGGAAAAGTGCAAAATATGTGGTGCGTAGATAATTGAGTAACCAAAAACTTAAGTTTACGGAGCAAAAACAGCACAAGGGACAATTTTTTACTAAGTTCATCAAAGTGGTTGTTCAAATTTATGTTCAGTCCCAGAGTTTAACACTGACACTCTCTTGCTCCTTGCATTCAGGTCAAGTCCAAATACTACACTAAAAGTAGAGTTTTACTTTCGTTAAGCTGAAGGTGGTTGAGCTAAAACCAAAGCTTCGCCTCTTCCAGTATAGAGCTCGCCTTTGCGACAGATCCCCACCACGGGAAAACAAGAAGGTAGTGTCGTCTGCATAGAGAAGAGCATTACCATCAAGCTCCAGGTCATTAACTAGCAATATAAATAGCGGTGGGCCAATACACGAGTCTTAAAAAATAAAGCACATGGTCACAGCATCTTTGAGAGCTTGATATTTTTAGCAATTCCATAAATTATTACATTTGAAAATTTAGTCCATTTCGTTTTAATACGCCAGGAATCATGTTTTAATTAGGCAATTTGCTAAAATTGGCCAATTTCAGTTGACGGGTAAACTTAAACATAGCTTTACAGTAGGCCTAAATATAAGGTGTAACCCTAAAAAAATTAGCACAAGTAAGGAACTTGGTACAGATGTTGGGGGTAACTTCCTTTTGAACATACTAAAAGTTCCCTAAAATTTTGAAGCTTTGCTACGGCCACCATCTTGGAAAATGGCGTCAAATTTTTGTATTTTTGCCTTCAGTCTCTTTAGTATTAGGAATACAGGAAAATGTCCAGTATGAAAAATGTAGGCCATTAAAAGATACACATTTTGGCATTTTTTCCTCTAAACCCAATGGTTTACGAGTATTTGCATATTAAGTTTTAAAAAGCCCTACATAAAAAATGTAGGCCATTAAAAGATAAATTTTTTTATTTAGGCCCTACATTTTTCCTCCAAACCCAACGGTTTATGAGTTATTTGCGATTAAGTATAATTAATTTCTTTGATTAATCAAAAATATTTGCTAAATTCATTGTTATAAGACATTTTAAGGGGGTTCTGAGAGTAAAATTTTTTACTCATGATATATTGATATTATATTACCTTCTGTTACCAGTCACAACTTTGCACTCAATCAACTTTTAATTAACAATAAAATCTCTTTAAAATGCAAAGAAATGTTTTCCCATAAGAATTAAATTAAGACTTTAAAGTCCTGTGGGGCGGAACCAAGAAGGAATTGTGCGAAACCGCTTGTTTCCTAGTGAGCACCTATGGGAAAAGAGGATTGTACATTTTAAATTCCAACTACTTATGTCTATAGTAATTTTGAAGTCTTGAGACCCGGAGCCCTAAGGATTTGTTCAAAAACGATTTTTAGTGTTCCCATGTGAACAAAGAGGAAAGTCCATTCTAAATCTTAACCCCTGAGGCCCTATAAATTTGGAGATTCATTGTTTCCTTGATTGATATTTAAAATTGGAATAAATGATAACAGTATATGAAAAACCCCATAGGCAACATGATAATCATGAAATCCTGTGGGGCGAAGCCCTAAATGAGTTTTGCAAAACAAATATCGGGTAAAAAAAAATCGGGTAAAAGTAGCAACGAATGATTGCATATGTCAATAAAAATACATGAAGTTTTAAAGTGGGGGTTGGCAAAGTTGGTTCATAATTTTTTTTATATTTTTTAAAATTAGAGACAGTAAATTATACATTGGTGTTGACTATGTATTTAACGACAGTAGTATCTGATATTATTTGATGTCTAAATATTTACATCCCTTCAAGGATCTTCTTCATTCGGGTCAATTTAATAGAAAATAATTTTGTTTCTTATAGGACTTGAACTAATAGTTTGTCTGTAATCCATTTAAGGACCTTCCCAGATTCTCCCTGTGTATTACTTTATAAACATAAATTACTAAAGTATTATTTAGTTTCAGTATATATCAAACACACGGATTTGAAAAATCCAAAAAAAATTGGGGTTAACAGATTGAAAAATTGTATTTTTTTAGAAACTCCTTAAAATATCTTACAACAATACATTTCTCTTTTAGTTTTTATGATACAAAAAAATTAATTATACTTAATTGCAAATTAGGGGACTTTTAGTATGTTCAAAAGGAAGATACTACCAACATCTGTACCAAATTCCTTGCTTGTGCTAAATTTTTTGGGTTAGTACAATTTTTCACTTATTTTTACTGTACTATAAAGTGGTAGTTTCTATTTTGTGTAAATAACCAGCAAACGACCCAATACAAAACTCTCGTATGAAACAGGAAAAAAACTTAGGGCATTATATAGAAAAAAGTATAAAATATATTTACAATATACAATTACATATACAAATAAACACTAGATTACATCACATTTCTTGAATATTTACCAAATCGTGAATGGAATCGGAGATATAAAAAGGTAAGCTTTGAAATCATTTAAAAAATACAAAGAATCATAAATACTAATAAATTAATAATAGTTCAGTGGTTAGTGTTAAGCAAAACACTAATTAATCCACCATTTTCATCAGGCTAAAAACAATAATTGGGATAATTCGTTTCTTGCTGAGTTTCACTGTTATGAAGAAACAAGCAAACGGCAAAAACTAAAGAAAATAATAAAAAACAAAACAACTAAAAATAGGATTTTCTTTGGGGAAAGTTCAATCTAGTTGTGTTTGATTATAATTACAAAAACTTAGAGCACACGGGACAAATCATTTAATAAATATATTGATTTGTGGGTAATTCACAAATGAAACAGTGAGCGTGAGCCCCAATTTTTCAATGGTAACGTATTTCAAAACATGACAAGATGTGCAAATTTATTTTTGTTTTGGTTGAGATGGGTAATGAATGATCTCACGCCTGTGGTTAATGAATTTCT
Organism: Neoaliturus tenellus; assembly: GCA_030545055.2. NCBI lineage: Eukaryota > Metazoa > Arthropoda > Insecta > Hemiptera > Cicadellidae > Neoaliturus > Neoaliturus tenellus. The sequence continues at coordinate 40,366,165 of CM061534.1, forward strand.
TTGAACAATGTTTTTTTTCTTCACCAGTGAAAATCTGTATTGGGCAACAGATTAAAGACAGCAAATAAATAAAATGAAGGATGTCTAGTTAGATGTCTAGCCTTATTCTACTTTCTATTGAAAAATTAATAATGATAATTAATGAGACCAATAAAAAAAAGTTTTGATTGTTTTGTTCTGTTGACAGCATCGTTTTGTTTTTACCTGAATTTTTGTATTTTTTCTCAACTTGACCTGACTATCCTGGATTTCCAAAAAGATGAACCATGTAAAATGATTACTTTTATGGAGGTAGAGCAAAGAATTCCATCTAAACAGGCACAACGAGCATGCGCCAATAATTTCAGATTCTACTGTATCACCCAAATGCAAAAGAACTTAGCTATCCAAGTTCTGAATTTTGGACTTTCAGTTATTATTCACTACTTTCGTCACCAGAGTCTGTAATCACATATTCGTCACCAGAGTCTGTAATCACATCTTCAATGCGAGGTTTCTTTTTGCTCTGTTTCCTTCGTTTTCTCTTCGAGGGGATCTCGATGTGAGGTTTCTTTTTGCTCTTTTTCCTTCGTTTTCTCTTAAAGGAGATCTCGATGTCGGGAGGTAGTGTACTGTTCTCTAGACCTTCAAAATTTTCATCCTCACTCGTGGCTCCGTCAGGCACATTATAGACCTGACTGTAGTAGCATTCCAAATGATGAGTTACAAGCTCAAGAAATCTTCCAACCTCAATACACCCCCGGGCCAGATCGCTTGAAAACCTGACGAGAGTTTTGTTGCCGAGAATAGCTTTTGTAAAATTGGATTTAAGATTCGATTGAGATTTGAAGAGTGATGAAACGAGTTTTTCTGCATTTCTGATTGCATCTGGAAAAAAAGTTTCTGTGTTAACCAAAGAAACTGTAAGGAAAAATTAACAACTAACTGCAAAATCCTGTAATGCTGAAATTTTTGTAAAATATTAATTTGTGTAGGACGCAGGAAATATTTTTTTCTGGAAACTGAGTTTATATAAATAATTTTGTTGTATCAAAATATTCTAAAAACAAAGAATAAAGTATTTGTTTTCGAAAACTAAAACTAGAAACTTTCTATGCATCGTTATCATTTAATAAATATTATTTTGTAAACCAATTTTTGACCAATGATATTATTTTGTTTACATAAAACTAATTTTAAATTTACTTGAAGGCAATTAAAATGCTATTGACTGCTAAGAACTCTTTGACAGTAGGTACAAATTTGGCCACATTACTCTAGTGCTTCTAAACCTGAATAAAAGGAAACAGATTCATAAATTTTAATGACTATTATTTTTGGTCTGGGCATCTCAAAACGAAAAAGTAATATAGTCCCGGGCTTAGGTCTCACCATGAGACCTATGGTAATAGCTTATTCCCTATGGGAAATTCACTAAAAACACTGTAACAAAGCTTGTAAGTGTAATGACCGCCTATAAGCGTCAAGTTACGACGTTAAGGCCTGCACAGACCAGAGCGATACTCCGTGCGATACCAGAGCGGGTGGGATACTTTTTCTTGGAAATTCTCGTGCGATACCAGTGGTCCGTGCGATACCATATTGTCTTATGGAGCCGCACACACCAAAGCGAACTGCGATACGCGATACCGAGGCGAATGCGATACTGTAGCGATAGTATCGCAGTAACGCTGCACGCACTATTCGCAGCGCTTTATCGCCGCGATACCAAACCATGAACTACTGGTTTTGTCTATGCTGTGCAAGTTGTAACAACAACAATAGGCCTAATGTCAGCAATAATAATAATGTCCTTTTCAATAATGTCAGCAATCAAACTCAGCAACTCGTCAAAACATTCCTGATTCATAAAGTATATGTAGAATCTTTTTTCATCTTTTCGTAACTGGGGCATGAGTGTATGGTACTCGCCAAATTGAAGCTGTTCATTATTTATGTCGTGTATCCAAAATTTTCTCTGTCTTTCGTCTTCTAGCACGGCTAGTAACAGCAACGATTCTTCTTCATCGGACGATGTCATTGTAAGTTAACACACAATACAGTATACAAAAACTAACTATAAACCACAATGTCTAGAGTCACACAATCACCGCACCCTACGCTCCCCTGAGGTGTACTGGCTTCCCGCGCGTCTCTTTTTCCCGCTCTGGTGTGGAAGCACTTGATTCCTCTGCGATATTATCGCCCAAGTAACGCAGATAAAATTCCAGGAAGGTATCGCGTCGCTCCAGCGATAAAGTATCGCTCTGGTCTGTGCAGGCCTTTAGAGCAGCAGATTGCGGAGTAGCGTTTCACTTCATTAATAGGCTACGCTCTAACCTCTATTTGTGACGCATTCCTATCTCTTCTCATAGTAATTCAATGAATTAAACCTATCCATAGGTTTAAGGTCAATTTATTTTTAAATTTAAAATTGTTAGTCGATCAAATCACATTTCTATTTAATAACTGCTAAAAAAAATTAAATACCCCAGAACATTTCAGAACGTCTTTACTATTTTTTTATAGTTTAAATTTGGATATTGCCAGAACGTCTATTTTCATTTCCAGTAAAAATCCTTTACTCGTCAAAGGTAAAAAATTACGGTCTAAAATAAAAATTTAAAATCGAACAACTATACACATATTTGATTATATACCCAATAGGAACTTCAATTCTTTTTATAGCAAATTTAAATAAAAAGAAGCCTTAATCAATATAATTAATCAGTTCACATTTTCTACCCAAATATGAGGAAATGTATATGGCCACAATTAAAATTTAAAAATAAAACTATGCAACCAACCTGTAAACATCCATATTGAAAAAGGCAGTTTTTTATAACTGTCTCTTAACCTGCGATGGACTATTTCCATGTAAGTGAAAGTCCTTTTTTTCTGTCTGTAAACAGAAAATGTTTCTGCTCCAACACCTAAAATAAAAAAAAATCATGACTTTTCATACATCTATACATTTAATAGACGACATGTATTTTTGTACAAGTAACTCCTCCTACACTTTTCAATCGATTTTCATTATTTTGGTGTCATTAGATAGAGCTCGGCTTGAAATTGTTTCCAAAGTAAATTAGTTAATATCCGTCTAAATGGAAGGGCTCTGAATGACTGGGACGGTGGCGACGTCCTGTAATCCAGCTACTTGGAGGTCACGAATTGTGGATGGTTATGAGCGATGGCTTGTGGATGCGATATTCCCTGGTGGGGATTAACGTCCGCACTAGTGAATACTAGTTCATCCATAAGTACCATCCTCATAATTAGACCAATTCGTATATGGGAGGTTGAAATTGTGGTTCAGATCCCACGTTAAACTGTAGGTCCCTAGATACCATTGGCTGTTGGGCTATGAATTAACAGTCCTGTCTAAGGAGAATGTCGGCCTTAGTCAGTAACAAGACTACAAGATCGCGCCACAATCATCCTACACTCATCCCTCATTCATACTTGGCTTTAAACTACCTTTGAGTTAGGTCGCCATTTCAATAAAGGTATTAAAGGTATTAAAAGGTATTAAAAGGTATTAAAGTTGCAGATGGGCAACTGACCATCTCTCGGCGCCGCATCACGTGTCCGAATTCATTTGGCCAAATTTTCGTATTTAATAAGTATAACTTTGTGTCGTTCCGTGTCATGTATCCGTGTGTTAAGTGTTCCGTGACTAAGTGTATTTTTTATTTTATGACGAACTCAACCACGAGGGATATGAATATGTTTTAACTTGCTGTTTTCCACCTGAAGATGTGCCGATGTGCATGAAACGGCTGTAGTGGTACGCTACGCAGTGGATCATTTTGACAGAGCTCAGGTAACATAAACCTTCATTTGCTATATTTTAAGAGCTGCAGGTCACTAATTTTAAATTTTATATCATCCCTTGAGCTAAGCGGGTTGAATGTAGAAATTTATTGAGCTTACTACTTGGCAGATTGATGTTAAAGTGCAATGAGAATAAAACAATTAAAACTTGATAACTAAAAAATACTAATCTTTATTTATTTAGAGTTTTCAGAAAAAATTACTATTATTTTGATTAAAATACAATTATTTTATTTCCCAATTAGATCTCTGATGAAGGGGTTAAAAAATTTTGCAGAAAGAGCTTGCAATGGCATTTTAAGAATTGCGTCATCTGGAGGGTTAAGTGGTTTGTATAACGGGTCAAATTGTCAAAAAGTGCATAGCTCTAACAGCGTGCTTTGGACAATTGATGCATATACTTGTACATTCGCTAAATTGTTTTATCAATACTAGTACACGTGTTGCTACTAGCAATTTATTTTGATACAATACAAATGTTACTTTTAGTTCTAAATCAATGACATCCGACCAATCCAAGATTGCAAATATCAATAATCACCAAAAACTACATGTATTTACGGCTGAACATTAACAGATGTTTAAAATGATTTACTCAATTACAATGTTATTTTAATAAGAAATTTTGGGATTTAAATGGTGGATAGCGTCTTTATTTTCAGTCCGATTATCATCAGTTTTTGGCGTAAACAACTTCAGACCAAGCCTTATCCAACAACACAAAAAACTTGAAAATCGGTTGAAAATTGAAGGTTTTTTTTGTTCAAAAATGTACGCGTTTTTCAGTATGGTAGTTTAATTTCATAAATCGGTTTATAATCGTCATTTTTATTTGTCAGTGTCCAAGAAATTAAAATTTCCTTTAAATTGACATAAACATGAATATTTTTGACCAATATTAAGGCATAACGCATGTTTGATTTAGGAGTCTGCAGTGCCTCCGCCATTTTGGTATTTTGTCCCATAAGAACAATGTTAAATTTAAAACATTACAATGAGTTTTTTTTCATCAGAAAATTTCAAACTTGATGTCATTTTTTAAACTTTATCATAGTATCTTTCATTTGACGTGATAAAAAATTAATTTTAAGAAATTTCAATGGAATGACGAATAAAATGTAAATATATATTAACACTATTTAAAAAAAGTTAAGAAAATTAATTAAAAATGTATCCATGTCATCTAAATCACCATCCCATTATGGTTAACATATTCAAGTTTCATGTGAATCCGATGCAACATTATCGAGATAAAGTGTTTTAAAGACACCTATAATTAACAGTAATTTAACATTGTACTTAAGGGACTAAAAATTCAAGATGGCGGAGGTACTGCAGACTCTAAACATTAGCCATACGGAAATAAAAATTAAAGAAGGCAGCTTGCATTTTCCATTCCAGCACCTTCACGCCGGCCGCGGGTACAGTTGATGCAACCAGCATGACTTGAGAAATTTTTTTGACCTATATTAGTAGCGGATTTATATCGATCGGTCAAGTGTCAGCTTATGTAGAACTAGCTATACATAATGCTATTTCATTTCTATTTCAACTGTTTCTTCACTGTTTGATCATTGTTGCTTGATTTTATTGCAATGTTCGATGGGAATTGCAGCCGTTTTCGCTCTCTTTGTTTTGCGGTCATCTAGACCAGACTCGGTAGAGCAAATTTTTGAATAGCCAGAATTCATAAATAATTAAAGATATTCAATCAGTTTCTCCCACTACCTACTCAAACAGGGTGTATGATACCGGCTTGATAATCAGATTGAGATAAGTGTTTGCTAACAGTAGAACCCTGTTAAGTAGCAGAAAATACCGATGGTACCCAGTAATAACTTTTGTCAACAAGGGTCTAACCACAGAAAATTTACAATAGTTAGGGATTAAATCTAATAAATATATAGATTCCATTTAATTTCAACAAGCGTAATTCCCGCCATTCTTAAGTTAAGGAAAAAAATCTTTATTTTTCCAACAAGATTTGTTTGGATGAGCGGGACTCTATTGTGTGTCGGCTAGGGAAGATTCTACTCCCGTTCATAAGGATTCTTACAGAAACTTCGTCATCTCTTGCACCAACCTTTGATCCAGACGCGGTGCACATAGCTGAGGAAGACGACGAGCTGTTGCAGCACGCCGGAGCGCTCGGCGTACTCGACGATGTGCTCGTACCCCTCCTCCGTACGGTCGCAGGGCAACAGCGGCAGCGCTTGGCACATCTTGACCACCTGGCTCGCTTTCCGATCGGTGAGAAACAGCTCACGGTGACCCAGCCGGTTCCATTTCACCATCATCGACTGCGGAATGAGATCAATTTGGTAAATGATTTAAGTATGGTTTAAATGCTTTTTAACCCATTTGTGCCCACTGTCGACATTTGTCGACGCTGTATTTAAATTTATGAAAGTTCATGGAATTTTAGGTTTTTCATGATAAAAATTGGCATTTTGGAGTGGAAATATAATTTTCTTTCCTATTTCAAAGCCGTAGTGGCACACACACAGTAAACAGAAGTAAAAAGTAGCAAAATCAGTGTTGACCAAGGTGCAACTCTCAAAGAATCAACCGATCCCGTCAACTTCCACGCAAGCCTGCCACCATTTATTTAACGTGGGCCCTCCCACAAACTTTGCCACAGATCGGCTAACCCTTTAAGAGTTGCACCACCAGTTCAGGGTTTGGTCGTGAGCGGATTCAAACCCACGCCGACGCAGACATCCTGGCCAAGGATGCCTACGCCTTAGCCATCTGAGCTATCACGACCGGCAGCCTAGACATGAGAATTTGGGTTTTGAATGGTGCGCGCCCCTAGCAAGAAAGACTGTAGGCCGTTGGTATGCGAGTTCGCTACAAGAGCGCAGCACTAAGCCACTGCACCCAATTCACAAGAAACAATTTGGACATAAATGGGTTAAACTTATAAAATTTTTCGTAGCAATAATATCAGCTCTTATTCAAGATTGTTGTATTGTTGTAACCCACTTCTCATTGCAAAAAGCATTTCATGACATTGATGAATTCTAAAACTGTAATTGGACTTTAGAGTACTTCTGAATGCATATGTCAAAATTGTGTTCTAAGCTAAAGAGCTTAGAACACAATTTTGACATATCCAATATATTCCACTGAACATTTTGGGGAATAAAGATCTTGTGTCATACTCACGTTGGCCGCGTGGCTCCACGTGCCCACGATGGCTGCCGCGGGCCACAGCTGTCTTAGCGTCGTCTGCAGCACTCCGTTGTAGTCGGTGGTGAAGATTTCCGGCTGCCATTCTGGGAAGTACTGCTGAATGAATGTCAACACCAGCTTGTAAAGTGATTCCGTCTTGTTACTCATCAGTACGAACACAGTAGGCAGCACCTACGGGAAGAAACGATAAAGAATAAACGTCAAACATTTTAACATTACAGTGCACTCTTGTTCATCGGAACTCTTGTTGCACTCGGCCAGGTCAGATGTCGAAAAATTCCGATAAAGTACAGTCCATCGTTTTTGATGTTACGGTGACCAATTATGATTATACTCACTACTGTTGGTGAATATAAAACATTACGAAAGATTTTCTGAAAATGAGAACTGAAACTTTAAATATGGTACAATGAACTTACAAAAATAAAAATAAAACAACTCTGGAAATGATGATACACATACTGTCCCCACTCCATATTTCAAAACAATCTTTTTTGCTGACCACCGGCATAAATTTTTTTAGTAGCTTTAAGTTTATCCTCCTCCATAAACACAAAGCTTTTCCCTCTTATCACTCATATATTTCAATAGTCAATTGACATTCCACATATCACAGATACACCCAATCAATCAATAACATTTTCTTTATTCATGATTCATACAATGTACTATAAATACCGAATGGCGTCAACGTCTGGTTGTTACTAGAATATAACAAACTAACTTTTATAACTAAATATAACAAAAAAAGATGCTATACATGGCAAGACGTTGTCCTCCAAAATATTCTTTAAATGAATTAACTGATCTTTGAATCAAACAACTTTTCAATTCACGGAGCAGACAGACTGACAGACAGTTTAGGAAGTGGATGTTCACCACCCTGTGGCCACCCTCTTCCTCTATTTCCATGTGAATACTTACATGGTCTCATCAATCTCATCGTGGGATGCAGATTAATCACAAAGATTAATTATTGCTTTTTGCTTTATTTTAATGGATTCAAACTCACTCTCGCAAAGAAGGTAGGTGGGGAAATCAAAAATAAATTCTTTGGATGGTGGCATTGTATTGTTCGGCTATCTAGTGATTTATTACATTAAATTTAATTACATTTGGTAGAGGATCGAGGTTATTTCGAGAGATAAGACCCCTAGTACACCTGATTAAAATTCCAAAGGAACCAACTGTAACAGTTAAAATGTTTTATCCATTTAAATGTTATTGAATTTTTCTTTCTACATTCAAAATGTGCGTTCAGAATGCCCGAAGTTATCTTACGTCCATCTCAAAGGTAACTTTTACTTTTAAAATATGCCATTGACACTGCACCGTTTTATATTTTACAAGGTTATATTTTTAGGTTTATTGAAAAAGTCACTCACAAACGAGTGTTATTTTATGGGTTGCATGATTTTGACCCAATTTAAATTCAACAGAGTATCAAAATATAAAAAAGGGAAATATCTTTAAATAAAAATTGCATTAATGAATCTAAAACAAAGTAACCTGAGACAATACTAAATAAACCGTACAGTACAAGACATTGATGCCAACAAAAAAATTTTACAAAAAAAAAAAAAACGTTGCATTGGTTCAGGATAAACAAATGTTGTTGACTTATATACAGAAGAGTCAACAAAACCAAATGGAGTGTTTTGAAAGAAATCATCGTTATTGGAGACACTGGAAAGCCAAATCTCGCCTTAGCACTCACCATCTCTTGGTAGACCGGAGCCATGACGAGGAGGTGGTCACACTGGGGGCTCTCGGTCATCACTTTGAACGTGGTGTCTATCTCACACTGACTCACCATCTCTTGGTAGACCAGAGCCATGATGAGGAGGTGGTCACACTGGGGGCTCTCGGGCATCACTTTGAACGTGGTGTCTATCTCACACTGACTCACCATCTCTTGGTAGACCGGAGCCATGATGAGGAGGTGGTCACACTGGGTGCTCTTGGGCATCACTTTGAACATGGTGTCTATCTCACACTGACTCACCATCTCTTGGTAGACCAGAGCCATGATGAGGAGGTGGTCACACTGGGGGCTCTCGGGCATCACTTTGAACGTGTTGTCTCTCACACTGACTCATCATCTCTTGGTAGACCGGAGCCATGACAAGGAGGTGGTCACACTGGGGGCTCTCGGGCATCACTTTGAACATGGTGTCTATCTCACACTGACTCACCATCTCTTGGTAGACCGGAGCCATGATGAGGAGGTGGTCACACTGGGGGCTCTCATGCATCACTTTGAACATGGTGTCTATCTCACACTGACTCACCATCTCTTGGTAGACCGGAGCCATGACAAGGAGGTGGTCACACTGGGGGCTCTCGGGCATCACTTTGAACGTGTTGTCTCTCACACTGACTCATCATCTCTTGGTAGACCGGAGCCATGACAAGGAGGTGGTCACACTGGGGGCTCTCGGGCATCACTTTGAACATGGTGTCTATCTCACACTGACTCACCATCTCTTGGTAGACCGGAGCCATGATGAGGAGGTGGTCACACTGGGGGCTCTCATGCATCACTTTGAACATGGTGTCTCTCACACTGACTCACCATCTCTTGGTAGACCGGAGCCAATATGAGGAGGTGGTCACACTGGGGGCTCTCGGGCATCACTTTGAACATGGTGTCTATCTCACACTGACTCACCATCTCTTGCTAGACCGGAGCCATGATGAGGAGGTGGTCACACTGGGGGCTCTCGGGCATCACTTTGAACGTGGTGTCTCTCACACTGACTCACCATCTCTTGGTAGACCGGAGCCATGACGAGGAGGTGGTCACACTGGGGGCTCTCGGGCATCACTTTGAACGTGGTGTCTCTCACACTGACTCACCATCTCTTGGTAGACCGGAGCCATGACGAGGAGGTGGTCACACTGGGGGCTCTCGGGCATCACTTTGAACATGGTGTCTCTCACACTGACTCACCATCTCTTGGTAGACCGGAGCCATGATGAGGAGGTGGTCACACTGGGGGCTCTCGGGCATCACTTTGAACGTGGTGTCTATCTCACACTGACTCACCATCTCTTGGTAGACCAGAGCCATGATGAGGAGGTGGTCACACTGGGGGCTCTCGGGCATCACTTTGAACGTGGTGTCTCTCACACTGACTCACCATCTCTTGGTAGACCGGAGCCATGACGAGGAGGTGGTCACACTGGGGGCTCTCGGGCATCACTTTGAACATGGTGTCTCTCACACTGACTCACCATCTCTTGGTAGACCGGAGCCATGACGAGGAGGTGGTCACACTGGGGGCTCTCGGGCATCACTTTGAACGTGGTGTCTATCTCACACTGACTCACCATCTCTTGGTAGACCGGAGCCAATATGAGGAGGTGGTCACACTGGGGGCTCTCGGGCATCACTTTGAACATGGTGTCTCTCACACTGACTCACCATCTCTTGGTAGACCGGAGCCATGATGAGGAGGTGGTCACACTGGGGGCTCTCGGGCATCACTTTGAACATGGTGTCTATCTCACACTGACTCACCATCTCTTGGTAGACCGGAGCCATGATGAGGAGGTGGTCACACTGGGGGCTCTCGGGCATCACTTTGAACGTGGTGTCTATCTCACACTGACTCACCATCTCTTGGTAGACCGGAGCCATGATGAGGAGGTGGTCACACTGGGGGCTCTCGGGCATCACTTTGAACGTGGTGTCTCTCACACTGACTCACCATCTCTTGGTAGACCGGAGCCATGACGAGGAGGTGGTCACACTGGGGGCTCTCGGGCATCACTTTGAACATGGTGTCTCTCACACTGACTCACCATCTCTTGGTAGACCGGAGCCATGACGAGGAGGTGGTCACACTGGGGGCTCTCGGGCATCACTTTGAACGTGGTGTCTATCTCACACTGACTCACCATCTCTTGGTAGACCGGAGCCAATATGAGGAGGTGGTCACACTGGGGGCTCTCGGGCATCACTTTGAACATGGTGTCTCTCACACTGACTCACCATCTCTTGGTAGACCGGAGCCATGATGAGGAGGTGGTCACACTGGGGGCTCTCGGGCATCACTTTGAACATGGTGTCTATCTCACACTGACTCACCATCTCTTGGTAGACCGGAGCCATGATGAGGAGGTGGTCACACTGGGGGCTCTCGGGCATCACTTTGAACGTGGTGTCTATCTCACACTGACTCACCATCTCTTGGTAGACCGGAGCCATGACGAGGAGGTGGTCACAATGGGGGCTCTCGGGCATCACTTTGAACGTGGTGTCTATTACACTGACTCACCATCTCTTGGTAGACCGGAGCCATGACGAGGAGGTGGTCACACTGGGGGCTCTCGGGCATCACTTTGAACGTGGTGTCTATCTCCACTTGTTTGGCTTTTGGCATAACTTCCGACGATGCTTCCGAGATAAAAATTACAGCGGCATCATTGTCTTCGTCTACGACTGTCGCCCTGTAGAAAGGTTCGTTGTCTTTTGACCGGCTGAACCTTGAACCAATAAAACAATATAAAAATACCAATGTTGTATTTTATGAATATGCTTGCCAAAATTTAACAGGGTTTAAATAAGAGCATCAACCTTGAAGTACATTTTAGTTTAAGTTAAACGTTTGCTGAAATTAAATGAAAATATTTAATCTTGGCTTGTTAAGACCCAATTATGGTAGAATCCCGCAAATCTGGACTTATGTAGACTGAAGGGTGTCCAGGTTTGTGAAAATTCCAGGTTACCGAGAAAAGAACATATAGGCCTAGTAAAAAGTACATATAGTTTACATTATTCCTATGAAAACACATTGATTTATTGAATAATGTATATAATAAAAAACTAAAAATATAATAACATCTGCTAAAACAAACAAAAACCAAAACACAACATCGTATTTCAGCTGATGCCATGGCACTTTGCACCTTGAAACCCAGTGCACTTTACCTTACCTCTCTGGCATTCTTTCCAAGTTCCCGTATCCAGAATTCTGAGTTATTAAAGTCTGGGCTTGTGGGACTCTACAGCATTGTGGTTTGTGGTTTTATTTTTCAGTAATCTTTTTGTTGACCAAGAATTTTATTAATTTTGAAAACAAGCCAAGTAGAAACATTCACAACCTTTTAAGACATTATAATTTTTAAATTTTCACATTTTAAAATTAGAGCAATTTTATTTGGACTATGACACATCATTGCTAAAGATTAAACATTTAGTTCTAAATCATTGCCATCCGACCAACCCAATATTGTGATTGCCATCAATCAATTAAAACACTTATTTACAGCTGTAAATTAACAGATGTTTAAAATGCCCAACCCATTCAAAATGGTCCCGTTCACGTTCCTCAGTGGTGGAACGGGATTGAGTGTTTTTGTTGCGGTTAGAAACAGATGCGCATGAACGTCAACCTTCAAAATCCCACAGGATTCATAAGACGACAGCAAAGTGACGTCACTAGGATCCACCAGGATTTATCACGTGATCCACTGAATCCCGTTTGCGGTGGATAAACGTGAACAAGACCATTGTTATTCTAACTGGGAAATTTAAAATTAAAATTATGGATAGCGCCCTTATTTTAAGTCCAATTCTCAACAATTTTTGGAGGAAACAATCACAGACCAAGCCTTATACAACAATTCCAATAACGTAAAAATATTAAAAAAATAAAAATTCCGTTACAAAAAAAAAAACAAAAACAAACAAACAAAAAAATCATACACATTTTAAATTATTTTTAATTTTTAATTAAATACTGTAGAAACCACATAAAAAACACACTAAGGTGTTTCAAATAAGTATAGATAGATTCTTAATCCAATGAGGGTTTTTTCTGTAATACATCCCTTTTTCTCTCGACCAACTATTAATTTTTAAGACTGAGGTATAATTTTTTGCTTATCATTAAACGTGTGTAAATGGTCATAGAAAAGGTCATTTTGTTTCAGGCCCCCCTCCCCCCAGCCTTCAATTTATTTCTAGAGGGCACTTTATAAAGTTTCTACCAACTTCATTTTAAGATTTTTAAATGTGAATTGTTACTTTAAAAGCTCACTACACATGAATTTTTAAGTCAGATTGTGAACAAAAATAGATCACCCGTCACTGCATACTCAACATAAACATTGTTTGAAAAGTTATAAAATAATTCCTTAGAATTTTCTCACTATCAGGTGGATTTCTCACAAACCGAAAGAAATTTAATACAAAAAGCGCAGTTTGCGTACAAGCCCCCTTGCACCCTAAAGTTTTACCAAGTCGGGAGGGTTACCTCGGTAGAGTCTCAAGAAGTAGTCCGTAGTGCTGAAGATCCGAAGGAATAGTTATGGTTTCCTTCTTTGGTCTGCTCTTGTCTTTGCTCCAGCTGTGCATAGTCATGTGGAAATTCTTCAACAAGAGCTCCGGATATGAGGATAGTTTCGGATCCAGTCTAAAAATGATATTTCACTTCATTTATTTATTGCAACATAAAATTCATATACATTAGAAACAAGATTTTAGAAAAATAACAGATTGCTTATCAAAAGCAAAAATAAAGAAAACTAAAACAAAGTTAACTTAATATATAATCACTGCTTTGTTATTCATTTACAAATTAATTGTTTTGTCAGTTATGAAATCAAAAACCTTATAATATTCTATTTCTCCTATATTATTTTATTTAGTAATCTATTATAAAATTTCATGCCCATGTAAAAATTGTGTTTTCTTATACAGTTTTAGTTGTTGAAGGTGGATAAGGAGACTCCGGCCGACGCTAAACACTTCTACCTCTTGACGGGCATTTTGCACAAGCCCCCAGAGGGACGGTATACTGATGGAAGAGAAAGGTGGGAAATGGACAGCAGACAGCTGATTGACTAATCAGAGGGCCAACTCCCGTGCTCCTTTGACATCAAATTTGAAATAATTGTTCTTTTCTTTTAGCACGCATTATGGAGATTCAGGTCACACCCACTGTCTTGAGAGGGTCCTACAATTTTTGGCACAATGGATAAGTAAACAGTAATGCATCTTTCTGTTGAATACAACAGAAAATTTGACCTTTTGTTAAATATATTATATTTTATCAGCATAAAAAGTGAATCTTTATTGAAAACATATCAGTCGAAATGACACGACTCCAAACTAAAACCCTTTGTAAGTTGTGTTCTTGGGCTCGGAACATAGAAAAGTAAAACAGGGTTAACATTCAATACATCGTAGTGAAAACTGCTGCAACCAGAAGCAGTCAATCTTCACGCCGACGAGCACAAGACTTAAACCGAAGAGGACTGTTTGGGTTTCGCTTTCTACTTTTTACTCCTGTGATTCCGGGTGGGTAAATCATAAAAGTGTTCCAGCTTGAAATGGTGTCATTTCGACCGATATTTAAATTTTGAATAAATATCCGTTTTTGTGTCATGGCAAGATTTAGTTTTTTGAGGAAAAGTGTCGTAAGCAATGCCGTGATACTACGATGACAACTTTTTTTCCTTTTTGAATAAAATAGTTCACTCTCAAGACAGTGACACAACCTGAAACTTACTAAAGGTACGTTTCCATTACAACAGGTCACAGGCACATATCACACGTAATTTGTCACACTGTTCCCATTCGCAAGGCAAATGTCAGGCACAAGTTCCACGAATGCTACTGCGGGAAAAACTGACTCACCCCCATGGGGTTTATGGGAAAAATAAAAACTACCAGAATTTGATACAATTTAGCATGTACTTTCACTGGGAAGGAATTATCTATCGCCTACTTGCTAACACACCACTATGGCAGCAAACCTTCACCCTCAATCCCATGGTGTATTGAAAATAAAAAATACCAAATTCCATTGGACATTCACTGAGTATTCATGTCTACTGCAATGGGGTATTTTATTTTGGCTGGGACTTACAACAAACTGTGAAAAAAGAGATGAAAACGACCTAGATGTCGAATAAGAAGTTTTTTTTCGCTAAAAGACCATCGGAAGCAGTTTTTAATTCATTGATGAGATATTCGCGAGTACAAAGTGGATATGAAAATCTCATACGAATGACTTTTCATGATTTCGAGAGTAATGTGGAGCAACTGCGCACACGTGAGTTGCAGGCACATGTGCCCGAAAAAAATTTGTTGTAATGGAAACGTACCTCAACTCATTCAACTACACACAACGACCGTTTATAATTTGTCCAGTTGCCACAAGTCTCCCAATATAACTCACCTCTGCGTTTCCTCCTTGTATATATCCAGCACGGGTGTAGTCTCAGCGCCACAGCGCTCTAGTATTTTCGTTCGAACCTTCAACACTGTCAGCCAGTCCGCGTCAGGCAGATGATTGTGTTGCACTGTAATCTTCAGAGTTTGCTTCTTTTTCAAAGGGTCTTTAGACATTATCTGGTCAGTTACCAAGGCTTTTCCTGGACAACCTTTGACGGCGCAGACTAAATTAGTCGTGTCTGATTTAGGGTAAATGTAAAGAAAACCATCGCCAGAGTGATGCACCGTATTCATTTGACCCAGAAAGACGTTTTCTGTCATCAAACTGCTGCCTGGAAAAAAAATTATATAACAATTATGAACAAATCGTTAAAAGAACAACTCTGCCTATGACACAATAGTAACAATTAAATAAAAAAAAAATAAAAATAAAAAAAAAACTGTAAGAAATCCCTTTTATTTTGTTTAACAATTTAAATAGATAACTCAATTCTTTCAATTGATTTAAATTATTTTTCTCTTGAGTTCAGCCCTCTCAGAAACATGGCAAACCACAATTCCAACAGTTTTTCTAAGAGCTCAAGACAAGATTATAAGAAAAGTAATCGTAAACACCCTAATCGATTCAAGTTAGATGCAAGAGATGAGCTGAAAAGAACAACCAAACTGCTCTCTCAAAAGAATCCTAACTGAGCCCAACTGTTGGAAATTAGCAAGCCATATATATGAGAGACACCGTGCGGTCGGCATCACCTGAAGCTGGAAGCACACACAAAGAAGTAAGTAAGTAAGTATTTGAATTATTTTTCTCCATCGAGCACTAAAGTTATGAAATTTCATCGGGGGCTAGCAGAGGACCTAAACTCTAATACCTAGATTTCGGGATGGATTAACGATGATCCCAGAATTAGAATCCTCAGCTGGGTCACACTCTACGTCATAGTGGAGCAGTGATGGTTCAGGGGGGATGTGTTGCGCAATTTCATTGTCAGGGCAAGAAGAAGAGCGCCCGAAGTCCAAAGTATCCGAGATGTAAAAATTGAGATACATGTTAAGTTTTTAGGAATGGATTCAGATGAAAATATTACCTGGACCATACACAAAGGCATACTGAGTAAAAAATTGAAATACCAGCCTATTCATGATGACACAAAAAAATCCCTTTGTAATCTAGAAACAACCAAAACAGCTTTTTTCTCTAACTCCCAAGTATGCTATAGTCATTCCGTATGGGGTGGTACATCAAAAGCCAACCTCAAAAGAATCCTGACACTCCAAAAGAAATGCATCAAGGCCCTGGCTGGAATACACAACTTCGGAAAGCTGCGGGATTCTTTCAGAGCACACAAAATCATGACAATAGTGTGTACATCCAAAAAGTGGTGATGTACGTGTATGGGCAAGATCTGCAAAGGAATAAGGACACTCACCAACACAACACCAGAAACGGTGAAATGTTGTCACTCTTATCACAAACTAGATAATACTCAAATCTAGTTTTGAATAAATTGAGTATTATCTAGTTTGTAATAAGAGTGAGGTACTGGCCAACCCAAGTACAGTTTTAATCAGTTTTATTAATTTTATAACTATGACAACTTTTAGTTTTAGTGACTGGGACAACTTTTTATCGAACCATTTGACAAACTACAATGTAATAATACATTGGAATATGTGGTATTTGCATACTATAGACCTGATGAAGTTCTAAAGAACGAAACATGTTGTCTTTTGATAACCAGTGATTGGAAAAGGTAATTTTAATTCATTATTAGTTTTATTTAAGTGTTTTGTCATTATGTTTGTGTTGTATTCGTGGTATATGTATCTATGTGCTAATCTCGACAAGAACTTTAGTTCGCAAATGTTTTAACCTCAAGACTGTGCTGAAGATGCCCCTATAATAAAGGGGCGAAACAATTGTCCGCAAGGATAAAACTTTTGGATTGCATTGACAGTGAGTTGATTCATTTATGATATCTGCAATTCCAGGTCGCCAAAACGATATCATGCACACAGAACAGCCGTTTTCTGGCTTGTATTTAGTCCACAAAGTTGGCGTTTTCTGTAGCCTTTTTAAAGTGCACCGAAAAACATCTGTTAATTTTTTTCTGTGCGCTAACCACAAAAGTTGTTTTTTCTAAAGGAAAAAATAATACTAATCCAAAACAAATATTTCCAATGTAAACAAAAACTACTTGCAGACTACAATTTTAATGCAAGATTTTGACATTTCTGTAATTCAACGTATATATCAGCTGTTTATAAGGAATATTGAAATCAAGATGTACGCCAACTAATAAACGTAAAAACATAATGAAATTTTAATTAATTTGCTTTAAAATGAGTTATTCATTTTATATTTTTGCAGTATGATGAAAAACGTTGTTCATCACTCGGACGGAAAGTGTTTTTTCTATGCTTAATCGCAATTTCCGAGCTCGGATAAAAGCCAACTTTCAGTCCTAGTGATGAAAACTACTATTTCAGAAGGCTTTACTTTTCATTTACTTTTTTAATTCATGTTAAGTTTTGAAAATTAATGAATTAATCACAAACACTTAAGAAATTTTAGGTCTATAGACAAAACAAGTTTCATGTGATAATTGTGTTAAAGTACACAGACTACAGTACACCTGACCTCCATAGCTCTTAAAGTTGTTGTCACAATGTAGGTTAGTTTCAGGCAAAAAATTGGAAACAAATGTTTGCATGCACAATTTTTCCTCTGCATAAGAGAAAACAAACTTTTATTTTGTGGATTATGTGGAATAAATAGAATCAGAGATCCGCCCCCTGATCAGAGTTTGACCAAATTTCAGTTGATGTGGATCGCCTGAACATAATTAGTTAACAATATATTTTATACTGAAATATCTGTTCTTCCTGATCTGCTAGAATTTGTTATTACAACAGCAGTCCATTGATTCAATCAATTCCCTCCTTAAATGAGATTAACACTGAAACTATAAAAAGCCTGTAAGACATAGCCCTGAAGGCTGATTCTCATCAACTTTTGTTGAAAAAAAAAACACAGGTTAAGTCCTATCTAATAACACCATTTTGGAAGTAAACATACAGAAAATTTCTTTCAGCATTGGCAAAAATTGGCCTTAACCAGGAACGAACAATATTTTTATGGATCAATAATTGGTAGTATTGAGGGCTACCAAGTTCAACTAATCAGGCGCTTTAGTGACTTGTTACCATATACTGTGTTTACCGCGAAACATAAATTTTATTTTAATTCTCTCAGCAAATGTAGAATAACAATTTTAAATACTACACTAGATTATCCAATTTGTTTCATTGTTGACAAGTATTTTTTTCCCCTTTAGAATGAAATCATTAATAATTTTTTAATAAGTTTTGTTTTATAAGTGTGTTATAAGTGACGTTATTACTATTAGGAACTGTATAAGCCTTTTACAGCAAAACAAAGATTAACTACTTTGACATTATTAACAAACTAGAGCAAGATGTAAACTGGTCTTTATCTTTGATATAACGGTTATCATGCTAGTCAACTATCACTTACTCAAACCTTGATAATGCGAAATCCACGGTTTCGTCCAAGTATCCATCATCTTGAATAATTATTTGTAACCCTCCTTGAAAACCTGCCAAAGTTAAATATAAAACCATGCATAGCTAAAAATTATTTTACAGTTATATTGTACCTCTATAGGTCAGATACAATGACTACCTCTATAACTCCATAAGTTGAATTCAATTTGCATTTGAGTTACAAAAATCAAACTTTACCCCTATATCTCAAAGTTTTCTTTACAGACCAATCTAAGATTAGTTTTATGCACGGCGCGACACATGACACGTGACAAATTTTTCACGTGACAATTTGGGATCTAGATTCAAACGCACGTAGGAACATTTTTGTAAAATCGGTCACGCGTTTCTAACTAGTTGGTAGGGGAATCAAAATATTTGGGGTTTTATTCCAGTCTACGTTGAGTTTATCAACTTACAGCGTGGACCCCGTGGCTTTGTCTGATTTGTTTGATTCGGCACTGCTTAGAAAAAGGCGCTGGGAAGTACATCCTATAAACAGAGTGACGCTTGAGAGAGGATTTTTCCACACACTGAGAGTGAACTAGAAAGTGACAGAAGAGTAATAAGTTTTTCAATTGTTTAAATTGAAATTCAATTAATGAATGATCATCTAAAGTACTTACCTGTTGTAAGAATTAAAGTAGAAAAAGAGACACATTTTGTGGTGGTGGCAGGATTGGCTTTTCTCAAAGAAATAATGATAGCAATATCATTAAAGTAATAACATGCCTGGGGGCTGCACTTGCCACCCGAGCTTGTCGCATGTCGCCGAGCGTGCTGCACATTTCGCTCCTTTTGACTCAATGTATTTCGAGGACGCTTACGACATTATTTACTGCCACGTTTTCAACTTCTGTCGTGTGTGCAGTTTAACTGCAGCCACATAATCTAGCCGTGTGTTGCGAAATGTCAACGCGCTGCATAAATGGTCTCGTTTAACTCAATAGACCTAGGAACCCAGCGCAGTTAATCTAGGTATTGCGTGACGTGTGTCGCGCCATGCATAAGACCAGGGTGAATCACAAACTGGCGCACACATATTTAGTTGCAGGTACATCCAGTTATATGCTGTTATTTTACACTTCTGACATGACCTCCGTCAGTCAAATTCAATTACCTGTATAACTTAAACTAAACTCGGGTATACGAGCACTACTCCGAAGCCTCTGCAAATTATTGGAAAGTAGATTGAAAGGGAGTTGAACCGCAACCTCCGCCGGTAACCTGGAAACGAATTGAATTTTTGTGATTGTGAACTTGTATCTGTAAATTATGTATCTGTAAATCTGTGTTATATAATTGACAGACTTTTATGTCTGTCAACTGCATTTAACTGCTGTGCAGTATCCAATTTACTGTGCAGCATTTAAAACACACATAACCTGGAAATGAATTGAATTTTTGTGATTGTAAACTCGTGTCTGTAAATTACGTATCTGTAAATCTTGGTTATATTATTAACAGACTTTTATGTCTGTCAATTGTATTTAACTGCTGTGCAGTATCCAATTTACTGTGCAGCATTTAAAACACACAAACAAAATGTATTATAGATTATTTAATAATAAAAAACTACGTAACGTATTCCTTACGTATATGACTAACCTACCAACGTACTATGTAAGTTAGTTAATTAATACTAAGGTACTATGTAAGTAAACTACTTACCCTTCTAGTTCTTGCCTGTGGATGTCTCGTAAGGGGGTTGCCTCCGTTACTGAACGCTCCCACATTCTCTTGCGGGCTTGTTGGATAGTGAGCCATATCATGTCCGGTCGGTGGTCGTGTTGCCTGGTGATACGTAAACTACCAGCTACCCTCTGGGCAGGATCCGTTGGCATGCTGGCTCTCCCAGGACACCGTACGTTTATTGCACATTTCATGTGCCCTCTATTTTTTTGGAACTTACTGAGGCTATAGAAATACCCATCGTTTTGATGGTAAATAGTTTTGTTGTGAGATAATCCATGAACTTCTTTGATTGCTTCATCCATGAAAAAAAGTTTTTTAATGAAAACTAACCCAATCAATTATTATTATCATCAGTAATTAAATTAAATTAATAATACATACAACAAAATACACGGCCAAAAATCAAAGTTAAAGTCAAAAAAGATTTATTTCCAAAAATAAAAAACATCATTGTCCCAAACAAATTACAATAAGACAAAAAAATTTTAAATTAAAGAAACAAATATGTACAAAAAGGGAATGGGCCCACATTGACCTTGAATGGTCTGTGCGTGGGCCCGAGTTACTGTTGTAGTACTTATAATTAAAGATATTTTTACTGAAAAGATATGTAAAATTGGAAAAAAATCTGTCACATACTTAATATTGAATAAAAGAAGAATAACAATATCAATTAGAAATTTGCCTTTCCACAATATAATACAGTAAACTCCCGATTATCCGTGGAATTGGGTGGCACGGCTGCTGCAGATAACGAAAATCGCGGATAAACCGAAAAAATGTTGAAAATGGAAGAGAATAAAGGAGAAAACATTTATAACATGAAAAATCAACTTATTTAATACAGTAAGACGTTCCTCGAAGCGCCGTTTTCTAATTTTGAAATCATTTCCAGTTTTTGGACAATCGTCAACGCAACCTTCTTTCGTTTTTCAGCCATTTTAAATCCGCAACGAAAAATACCAAACCAGGCAACACAATCACTAAACACGATAAAAGACGAACAATACAGTAAACATCGACCGGTCGGCATCAGCATACTGACGTGTCAGATGAGAGGGGATAGTTTGAACACGTGAGTAGGGGGGTCTAAGGCTGTTAATAATGACAAACTAAAGTTAATTTTCTATAGTTAACTTGAATTGAATTGAATAGTCGGGAGAGAAAGAGGAGAGGAATGGTGGGAGGGGGAGTTCAGCGACCTTGGCGCGAATACCTCACCCCCACTTGCGTATTTTCAGTGGCTCTGAGATAAAAATAGATTACGTGTCAGCCTACTGTCTGAGTTCTGAGAAGGCCTGCACGTGTTTTGCTCTAAAAAACTTGTCAGTTTGGTTAAACTTTTTATTAATGCATCTTTTATCGCTTTTTGTAACACGCGCAGATAATCCGCACCGCGGTTAATCCACTCGTGTATAATCGGGAGTTTACTGTAATTAATCCGAGCTATTTTTTAACTGAATAAGATAAATATCACGATTAACTAATGGATGTGACGCACTATAAAGAGAAATAATAATAATAATACTTAAAACAGATAAGAGGAAACATGAAGCATGTCGTGCAGGGTGAAGGGGGGGCGGGGGAGGGTGGTCAGTCACGCTGGAGTTAGTTGTTTATTGGACTACTGTAATCAGCACAGACAAAGGACTCGGGCTCCTCATCACTGTAAACCAGTAACCAATCCTTAAGTCTTACATTAATGAAGTGTACATTTATTTGTGTAAACATCCACAAATTCAAAACCTTCAAGTATTACTAAACAGACATGAAATGGTACAAATACAAAATCGTGTTTTTATATAAGCGTTCAAAAACATTCACGTGATTTATGATAGAATATATTTAAGTTGTAAATAATTAAAAGTATTACTGCAACACTTTTTAATAAATTCAAAACTTAATTTCATTTGTTAGCAATTTTCATTACAAACACATGAAACAAACGAACAGAAACCTTGTACCATAAACCGCGTGGTTGTTTGTTTGTGAGCTCAACGCAATGCAAAAATTTCAAACTTTCTTTGGAGGACACCATAACGCAAATTAAAAATCATTCAAAAACAGCCTCACTCTAACAGGAACAATGAGCAACAATGAGTTATCCACATTCTCAAAGCAGCACGTTTTGTTGGGCTCACGCAATACATTATTATTTGTGGCCTTATTTGATTAACATTAAAAGATTGATCAAACTTTTCAAATATGATACCCTATTTCAAAACTACGAACAGAGACGAAAATTTTAACTCCTCAAATGTTAAAATTGGTCCAGAAATAAGTGAGAAGTTGTGCTCACAAAAAACTACTTCACATGTTACCGTGTATACATAGGTACATAGATATATAGATGCATAGATACATATATTGATAGATGGATATTTATTTATCGTAGACTAGAATGCAGAAAACCGGGTGAGACATAATCTTAATTCGTTTGTGCAGGAGAGCCGAAAGAAGCAGGTAGTTCGTACAGAGTAGATATAATGAACCCGTAGAGTAAATGAGCCTACTTTTCAATTTATTACGTATTTAATATAAAACGGCTCACAGAGCCTATGGCCCTATTTTATTATATTATTTAACATTAATTGGTGAACGTGCATAGACACTATGAGCCAGTAGGTGCTTTTGACCCATATATTTAATTAAATGGGTTCATAGGCTCTATGGTCCTCTTAAAAATTATTAAACATTACTAGGGTTCATAGAGCCTATGAGCTAGTAGAGTACATGGCCCCATGTTTTATTTTATTTTATGTTAAGTAGGGTCATAGAGTCTATGAAACCGTGTAGCAAATGAACCTCCTAATATTATTATTAAAATGGGGTCATCGAGCCTATGATCGGTAGAGTAAACGAGCTGTCCACAAATGGACCACCTACAAAGTATTGTGTACAAATTTTTAAAGAATTGAAAATAATGACCCTTCCAAGTTTATATTTTTATTATTGTTTAGTTAGTGTTAGAGAGAATATTGATTTTTATAGAATAAGACATAGGACTTTCAAGGATATCCAACTAGAACAAACCACCTTTCACAATTGCCTCAAGTATCTAAAATTAGAAAAACTTAACTTTATTCATATAATAATGAAGCTTAAAATGTTCAATAAGATACCAGATAAGGCATGGACTGTACCCTTGCACAGATTTAAAAAAATAACTAAAAATGGTTTAGGGAAAATATTTTTTATTCAGTAGATGATTTCAAGACCTGTGATACAAGTAGTTTATATTTCGAATTATGTATTTATTGTACAGTAGATTCCCTCTTAACCGGCCGTCTCGGGACCAGGCCGCGGCCAGATAATGAATTGGCCGGTTAAACATGTTCATTTAAGAACGCCATTCCACAATTTTATATGACGTAAATATAATTATTACTTGAGCAACAACTTTAAATACATTACTGTATATGATTTATAGCTAATATCCACCACCCATGAAATCCACAACAAAAATACACTAATAATAATTTGTTTCTTTATTGTGGTCTACTGGATAGTAGGTCCATACGCATTGACTTCCGGTGGCCGTCACTTCTGTCCAGGACGTTAGAGTTTAATTGGTTTGAGAACATCAATATGAAATAAAGTTGAATTGAATGATACATTAGATAAGAAAACTTAGTTTCCGGTGAAACGCGGCCGGTTAAAGCGATGTTGAGATAAAAAATGGCCAGTTAAAAAGATGTTATTTTGTGTCAGGGTAGGCCGGTTAAAGTGGAGACCGGGTATAAGGTGGTCGGTTAAGAGGGAGTCTAGTGTATTGTTTTAGGTGTTTTTATTGTTCACTGTACACAGATTAAGCTCTTTATCTATTTATTTATTGTATTTAATTTTTTCTCTAAATTGAATTGTAATTCATTATATCTAAAATATTGTAACAACAAGGGTTGACTTAAAATTCTATGTGTTGACCTTGTCGATTGCACTGTAGAGAATCAAAAGACAATAAAAAATCTTAAATCTTGAAATAGAAAAAAAATAAAATTCAATTGGAGATTTGTTGAATACACAGGTCTGTTGCGACAGGGGTTTTTAAGTATAATGTTCATTTAGTATAATAACTGATACAGTAGAAGCCAGTGCATTACTTTACAACAAAATTTTTTACCATAAAAACAATGGGAATTTCTATGGAGTCCATGCAGACAGATCCTCCTCAGAGGTTAGCTAGTTTACGTATCACAAGGCAACAAGACCAACGGCCCGATATGATTTGGCTAACTATCCAACAAGCCCACAAGAGAATGCCAGAGCGTTAAAAAATGGAGGCGACCCCCTGACGAAGCACCCACAGGCAAGAACTAGAAGGGTAAGTAGTTTACTTACAATGTACCTATTATTAAAATACATAGTATATAGGTAGGTTAGTTATATACATAAGGAATACGTACAGTAAGTAGTTTGTTATTATTACAATAATCAATTCACAATACATTTTGTTTGTCTGTATTAAATGCTGCGCAATAATTGGATACTGCACAGCAGTTAAATATAATTTACATAAAAAGTCTGTAAATGATATAACACAGATTTACAGATAAATTATTTACAGGAATAAGTTCACAATCACAAAAATTCAATTCATTTTCAGGTTACCGGCAGAGGTGGTAATGCAACTGTCTTTCGATCTACTTTCCAATCATTTGCAGAAGCTTCGGGGTAGTGCTCGAATACCCGAGTTTAGTTTAAGTTATACAGGTAATTGAATTTGACTGACGGAGGTTATGTCAGAACCGTAAACTGCTAGATGTACCTGCAACTCGAGTCACGTGCGTCAGTGTTTGACTTATTTAGGTCAAGGGATAAAGTTTGACTTGTACAGCTCAAATGAAAATTGAATTCAATCTATGACAAGACAAGACACCCTTTATTGATATGAACATTAAGTACAGTCGTAGCGCTTTTTTTTTCATCCGAGGTTGGCTGCGTCTCTTCGGGTATTCTTCAACAGAATAGAATTATTTTTTAAGTAAGTCTCTGATTGGGCCTGATGATGACCGGTGTGACTGGTTAAAATCGATCGCCATTATAAGATCTTTTATATATGTTTACCGTCTGTAAACATTTACAGTATAAGTGCAAATATATCGAGTAGTGTTGGAAGACGTTTTATTATTTCAACATGAAAATTATTTTTTCAGTAGCCAGTCCAAAAGAGCTACTTTGAAGTTCCGGTTGTTTTTTTCTTCTTTCAGTGCAGGTGGAAGGGTGTTGAACGTTAATTTATGAACTGCAATTTGATTTATAGAGTCTATGTATCTCTTAGACTGGCAGAGATCAAATATAACTGTAAAATTATTTTGAGTTATTCATGGTTTTATACTCAACTTGGACAGGTTTTCAAGGAGGATTACATATAATTCGAGATGATGGGTACTAAGGATTTGAAATTATCAATGTTTGAGTTAGTGATTGTTGCCTATGGTCTTTTTATATGCAATCTCATGATAACCTTTATATCAAAGATAAAGATCAGTTTACATTGGTAGTATTCCGGGCGCCTCACCGGGTTTACCGGTGACTAAATTGTCGTCTGCTAAACAATGCAAATGCCTTGTTAGCAGACGACATAGCAGACGAAGTTACCGTTTTGGTGACCCTGGTGAGGCGCCCGGAATACTCTCATTTTGTTCTAGTTTTCAAACAATGTGAAAGAATTAATCTTTTTCATGTAAAAAGCCTATACAGTTCCTAATAGTAATAATATCACTTTAACACATTTATGACACAATTAAAACTTAATAAAAAGTTTACACGGATACATCAAGTTTAGTTACATGCTGTCATCATACTGTTCTACACATTACCTCCGTAAGTCAAGTTCAATTACCTCTACAACTGGAACTTAACTCGTATATTCGAGCTCTACTCCGAAGCCTCTGCATATGTCTGCAAAGTTGATCAAAAGGCAGTTTCCCCGCCACTTCTTCCGGCAACCTGGAAATAATTCAAAATTTTTATGATTGTGCACTTAGGTTACTTCCACTGATAAAAGTTTTATTGGTTAACCGTGTAACATTATTATATCGGATTATTTTCCATAAGTTCAGATATTAATAGTTCTTAAACAACTAAAACTATATTTTTTCTTTACAATACGAATCTTAAGAAACAGCTAATATAAATTATATATATATACATATATATATATATATATATATATATATATATATATATATATATATATATATATATATATATATATATATATGTATGTATGTATGTATTAATGAATAATGTTGAAGTATCTTGTCTGTAAAAATTAAACAAAAATCTTACGATTACTTAACAACTTATGATAAACGACATTAGAAAGCACATTCAGAAGTTTAACTTCTAAAAATGTCAATAAACAAAAATAAAGTAGAAGTTTTTCAGAATGACAGGTTTGTTAGAATAATAAGTGCCGTACACTTTTAATTTTTTACTTTCTCCCCCTATACCATAGTATATGGAGAAAGTATTGTTTTCGTCAAAATTTTCGAATTTGAGTTGTTGGTGGATTTATCCATTTTGGTTCCCCCTGAGTCCAAAAAAGTGGTTTTCGGAGTGATGTCTGTGTGTGTGTGTGT
This sequence comes from Neoaliturus tenellus, assembly GCA_030545055.2. Classification (NCBI taxonomy): domain Eukaryota; kingdom Metazoa; phylum Arthropoda; class Insecta; order Hemiptera; family Cicadellidae; genus Neoaliturus; species Neoaliturus tenellus. Next base: position 40,393,210 of record CM061534.1, read on the forward strand.
GTGTGTGTGTGTGTGTGTGTGTGTGTGTGTGTGTGTGTGTGTGTGTGTGTGTGTGTGTGTCAGGATGTATACAGAGCTAGAGAATGCCCCAATGGTCCGATTTTGGTGAAATTTGGTACGTAGGTCCAAACCCACAATAATTCCAGACGTTTTTTTTCATTTTTTTGAATTTTCGATTTTTAAGGGTAGTTAACCCCAAAAACCCTCAAAAATCGTCAAAAATCAAAATTTCTCAAAAACGGCTCTAACGATTTTGATTAAAATTTTGTGGTTTATTAAGCTTAAAATGGTGAATAAAATGACACCACGCGCATCTCAGAGAAAATGCGCGTTCAAAAGTTATGGAGTAAAAAGTGTTTCAAAAATCAATTTTTTGAATTTTCAAAATAGCTGTTGTCTCGAAATAAATTTTACTTATCACCATTAAATCAAGCTCAAAAAACTAAATAATCCAGTATTTTAAATTATTGCTCTACGTCAAGTGGTTGCGGAGAAAGTTCAATTTTTCATTTAGCGGTAAACGCAGTACGTTGTTAAAAGTCACAGACGCGCGTAGGGTCCAACGAGCGTTGCTCAGCTGGTAGCTATCCAACTGAGTCATCAAGACATTATTGTTTGGAGCTTTTAACACCTTTTAGCGAATTTCCCTATAGGGAATACGCTATTACGGGAGTAGCCATGGTATGACCTAAGCCCGGGACCACTTTACTTTTTCATTTTGAGGTCCCCAGAAGCCAAAAACACCGTTCGTTCGTTTTCATATATATGTATATATATATATATATATATATATATATATATATGTGTCCGTGGTACCGATAACTTTTGAAGCGGACCTCCGCTTTTAATCAAATTTGGTATGAAGGTGTAAGACCAGGTCTATTTTCATGAGTTCGCGAACCAACATTGTCGGGTTATGGGAACGGGGTTTTATGGGGTTTCAAAGGGGTCAAAAATGGGTTTTTGGCATTTTTGGACCTAAATTTTCAAAATTTATCAATTTTAACTAAAACCATTTGAAAGAGCTTAAAAAAACAAACAATTTGGTATTTTGAATCTTTAAAATAGCTTAACTAGTGATCGAGAAAATTCAAATCAAGTTTCCCATGTTATTCTTATGGGTAAATCTTTAAAAAGTTATATATCGCTTATTTATCAACATATCTTCATAAAAATTTTTATGAACCTTCACTAGGTGGTGAGTAATTAAGATTTGATCAAAAACCCCCATGGCAGCAAACCTACATACTAAATCCCATGGTATTCTCATGGAAAATAATTGTATAATGGGAGCAAGAGAGATGGAGATATAAGGTATCTGTTCCTAATCAGCTAATCAGCTGTCTTCTGCATATTTGTCAAATTTGAAATGTTTATGTTTTGTCATTTGTAAACAAATCTTTCCTTTTGCATGGAAGCTTTGGATTATGCACTTTTATTACTGTTAAAAAGTCATTTATTGCAATATAAATATTAATATATGAATTATTAAATAAAAATAATTTACTCAGAAATATAATGCCATTAAATATATTATATTTCCATGTAAAGATTATTAATTATATAAGATAGCCACAAAGTTCTTTGATGTTAAAACAATAATTCTTTGGTTGGAAATTCGCTGAGTACGCAGGTCTGCTGCGACGGGGGTATTTTTATATTGTTGGGAGAAAGTATGTCAGTTACCTGATACCGTTTATTTATTTAATTAAATAAGAAGTAATACCACTAATATAAAAACATTTCTTATTATTTCTTTGTTTCAAGGAACGGTATTCCTCTGGTTATGTAGACTAATAAAAGTAAAAAAAAAAACTTTCTCACACATGTTTATTGAAATTATAGTGTTCATTTTATTTCATTCTCTTTGTGGATTCTGGAGCTGTAGAATGTTTTGTAAGTATAGTGTATTTTGCAAAGAGTATTGTGATTGCGATTTAGTTTTTTCCAACCCAGCATATGGTCACAAAACCATTGCGGCATCAAAAATTTTTAATATTTATCCAGCTCTTGTTTATAGTAGTATTCAAATGGTTTTGTTGTAAAAACGTAATTAATCGGCAATGCTCTACTTTATAGTGTGACTTTTTATGTAAAAAAACTATGATTCTGACTTACTTTCTGCTTTTTACTAAAGTTAATTGAATGTGTTTAATCGTGTGTGTGTGTGTGTGTGTGTGTGTGTGTGTGTGTGTGTGTGTGATAGTCTGTAAATTATACTTTTGACTTTGACTTCAACTGCTGCACAATATTTATACTTATTCAAATTAAACGTATTAAGCAGAGCACGCATTACTTCAGAATAATTATAATAATGCCTCTATTAAGAGCGTTCTTCAAAGATACAATCTCTGCTTTTCAAAACAACTCCTTATGAGAAATACACTCATATACATATTTTTGCTTGATTTGACAAATAATTAATGTAAATACAAATCAATTTAAAATACAAAAGCCAAATTAACCAAAAAATCCCTTAACCTTAAATTTAAAGGACCAATAACTAAGTGTTTTTACAACTGGTGGCAAAGCATTATATTTTTTTGTTCCATAATATTTAAAGGCCTTTTTCTCTGTTTCTAGTCAAACCTTCTTTAAATGCAAAAACCCATCTTGTCTAGAGCTGCGCTCACTTTTTTCGTGCCTCAGTTACCTTCTTAGATACACGGCTCGGCTCGGCTGGAATCTGATCAGTGAGTAAACTTGCTTTGCTTGTAACGTAATGGAGACGTGCGTACTGCATCAGGACGTCTCGACACGGATTGGCATTTGCCATCGGCATTTTGACGACTCGCTCCGGGAGGCGATTTTGGACGGCATTGCCGAAATGTCCCGAAGGGTGGGGAAGGAGAGGGGCGATGGAGGGTCTGCTCCAACCCCTCCCTGCTCATTTCCACCCATGAGAACAGAGTAGTATACAGAGTGTATGACCATGAATTTACTTTGTACTCTTAGTCAAGACTTAACGTCAACCTTTCTTTATTCTAAAATAAAAGCAGTGAAGAATGTATACTTGATATACAGTCATTAAGAATACCATGAATAAAATTAAATAGCTTAAAATATTTTATTTTTACCTAGAGATTTAATTCTGATGATTCATCACACCAACTCACAATCACCTTATAAAAACGTATTATTTATGGTGAACTCTTGAATCAAGAAAAAAATGATTCCAACATATGTGATGAGTCAAAAATCCACATCACCTGTTTGCGTACACTGCTCCGTGGTCAAGTTCAACCAAGGCAGTCGAGGTGGGGAGGAAGCGCCGTCGTCGTGGCCCCACTCCCGTCCGCGTCTCGAACTAGACAAGTTGTGCCGATTTTGCTGAGAGTGCCTTCGGGGAAAAGATTTTGAAAATTTTAGCGGATCACCATTTCTTGAGATTCTTAACGAAAAGTCACGTCCTTTCATACCCTAAGGGTAAATGAATTAGACATATTTTCGGAAACAGCAAAATTTAGAAACACGTGCGTATCGCGAACATGTCGAACCGTGAAACTGGTGACCGCTAGTTCAATCTTTAAAGTCCCGTACTGAATTTCTTTGTCTTGGAATGAGCAAAAGTTAACAATCAGTAATAATAATTTATCAAGGCACTCAGGCTAGTAGGCGCGTAAAAAATATTAATATTAAATTCAGTGTTTTTAGCGAATTTCCCATAGGGAATAAGCTATTACCGTAGGTCTCATGGTAAGACCTAAGCCCGGGACCATGTTACTTTTTCGTTTTTAGGTGCCCAGAGACCAAAAATAATAGTCATTAAAAATTGTATATATATATATATGTATATATGTATGTGTCCCTAGACACGATAACTCTCGTAAAAATGGTCCAATTGACACCAAATTTGGTAGAGATGTGTAATCCTACGTTTATTCGGATGAGTTCGAAAACCAGACCGATCGACCTACCGGAAGGGGTAGTTTTGGGGGGTTTTGTACCCCAAAAATGGGTTTTTTGCATTTTTCATATGTAAATTTTAAATATTTTAAATTTTTATTTTGACCATTGGATTTAGCTCAAAAAAACACACAATTTAGTACTTTGAAGCTTTGCTCTATCTCCATTGGTTACCGAGATATTACAAAGTCTAAAGACAGTACATTGTCTTTTAGGGCTCCAATGTTAATCTTATGGAGAATAAGGATGTGTTAATATTTCACTTATTAACCAATATTTTTGGATGAAACTTGGTATTAAGCTTCATTTGGTTGAGATTCATCCATTTAAGGTAAAAAATCTTGGTTTTTGTACTTATCATGGCAGCAAACCTGCATACTCTTTTCCCATGTTAATCATATTGAGAATAGGCAAACTCTTTTATTTATGGACAGATATTGATGAAACTTACTATATGTCTTTATATGGTCGAAATAAATTTTTTCTATGCTAAAAACCTACTTTTAGTGTCCCCCATGGCAGCATACCTGCATACTCTTTCCCTTTATTTATCTGAAGGAGAATAGACATTTATTTCCCTATTTATGAGCACGTGATGAAATTTTGTTTACAAGTTTAGCTGGTCAAAATTAATATTACTAATTTGGAAATTCGCTGAGTACGCAGGTCTGCTGCGACGGGGGGTATTTAAGTGTGGCCATGTATCGTAATTGTATGTTGAAACCTGTATATTATATGTGAAAATATTGTAAGGGTAAGTTTCTACAGCATTTGTTATTTATTTATAAGTCAGTTCTCGTGTTCACCATGTATTAGAAATTGCTGCTATTTATGTGATTTTATTATAAAGAATTTACTATGATGTTAACCAAACGAATTTCGTAAAACTTTGAAATCTGAGGCAAAACCCAAATAAGCATAAGACATTTAGTATTTATATATATTCTGATCTGACTGTATAAAATATTTGAAAATCCCATATTGTACTGTGCTATAGCAAAGCTTATTAAAGTTAATATTTTGGATCTTATAAAAATAAATCAAAGTGCACTACAATGTCGGATTTAAGGTAAAATAAAAAAGGCTGTGTTCTTGGCAGATTCCTAAAACTGTGATCAACTCATTAAATAGGCTCTATATTTAATTACAACTGTTGGGTTGTGCTACTGTAAATTCAGACCCTTAACTAAATATCAATTTGCAAATAAATAACCACCTGTGATCCCCATTGGTTAGGACAGAGGCATACAGCATTGTCTGTAATAACATCAACCAATGTACAATCAATACAAATGTACAACAAAGGTTAAATCATAAGCCTCTGAGGATTAGTGTTAGAGGGATTTTGCAAATAAGGTTCTGGCCGGAACTAAGTGTGAACAATAAGCCAACCCGAGCCTCAAAACATTTTATAGGAAAAAAAGGGAAATAATTTGTCATTAATGCAGCAGCCTGGTCCGTTCATATAAATTAATTTCATGGTGTAGACAAAGAATAATAAGATCCATCCAAAAAGAACTCCTGCAAAGCTTGTGTTGTATTATTATCAAACTACCAATGTTTTGTAGCACTTACATAAATTGAAATTGTGTTGGAATTGCTCTTGATAACTTGATAGAAGTGTAATGCTATAGGGAAATATACAGTCATTATCACAATCATTTGAGTTATTATTCATAATCCTGGTGTATTTAGGTGTTCAGCAATTCAAATGGTTATTTCTGAAATTAACAATTGTTATAAACTCAATTAAATTATCAGTTATTGGATTTATGTAGAAAATTTCAATCCATTTTCAGTTACAGTAATTGGTGAACTAGTCTTTATAACTCAATAGTATATATATATATTTGTAGTTAAATTGATTTCATTGATTCTCATGATCTTGTAAGATTCACAAGAGCTCTGGGTAGATACAAAATAGTCCCTTTTCAACTTAAAGAAGTCCCAATCTGGGCAAGTGGCTTCCTCTGCGGAGAACTCTGCTACTCATAAAAATAAGTGGGGGGAAACTATTATAATTTATGTGAAGGGTTAGTAGAATTTATTATTTGAGACAGTTTTTCTTCACACATAAAATCTTTCAGTGGTTTGTACAATTTATATTTTTAGTTTTTTTTCCCCTTTTTTTAGGTAAGCAGTCAATATTTATTACTTATTAGAGTAGGCCAAATTTTCTTATTGAAAATCGTGTTGTTCAACAAAACAGTGTGATCTGGGTGTTGTATGTGTGAGTAGACCAAACCAAACTGCACTGATTCAGAGACAGATGAATAAGATGAGTAGGAGCAGGCAAAATGTGGGAGTGCGTTAGTGCTCTACGGTCCGATTCCGATCCGGAGGCTCTGATGGGAAATGCCGATTCTGGCCGAGCCGATTCCGAATGTAAATATTTTTTAAAGTTTGTAAATTACTGAAATTTGTCTTTTTTCAAGAACAAAGAGACTTGAAGATACTTTTTTTAGTTACATTCAAAACATGTGAACTCTAACTGAAATATTTATCAATAGTTAAACTTAAAAATTTAGATTCATCGGCATCCTCCAAGAAACGTTTATTTAAGAAAATATTTAAGTGAACAGAAGCTCTACCCTGTGCAGTAGAAAAGGTTATGTAGTTTTGGAGGGATTTAAAAGTAACCATTTGTTGTTTAGAAATTCATCCAATATTGAAAGTTGTTTAAATGCCAGAGTTTCTATATCACTGTTTTGCCACATATTTTTATATTAATGTCATCGTCATATAACTTTATATTATTAAATTTGGTAAAAGGAGGTAAACCTTTTAGGTAGCAAAAAAATAACAATGGTCCAAGAACAGATCCTTGAGGTACACCATATTTAATGTCCCTCAACTTGGAATTATAATTTATTAACTGATTAAATTTATTAAGATATGTAATTTCCACAAACTGTTTTTTATTTTCCAAATCCTATACTATATTACGAGGATTGTCTGAAGGGATGTGTGTTCCACGATCTCGAAATCTAGCGGTTAGATTTTGCTTAAACTTTGCATTTAAGAGTGTTTTGGCCCAAAAATAAGTTTAGAAATAGCCTCAATCTCGGAAAAAATCAAATTTGGTCCAAATTTAAGTTTTAAAATCGTGATTTTTAACATTGGTCTTATGGGTTGCTATTTTGGTAACGAAATAACAACTAAAAGTAAACAAAAATAAAGAAAAATTAATTTTAAGCAGTTTTTTAACAGCTGTTATCTGTAAAGAGTCTATGATAGATTTAATAGCTTGATTTCCATGACATAACAAAAGTGAATTAAAACCAACGAGCAAGGCTCGGTTAACCTGGTACTAAGATTTAAACCATGAAAAGGCTCCATTTTTTTATACCTAATTTTTGTACCATAAGTAAAAGTTTACAATGTGAAACACTGTAAAACGCTTTGCTTAAGTCCATAAAAATACCAACTGACTTTTCACCTTCATCAATAGAATTTATGATGGATTCAATAAATTCAGTACTAGCACTAATGACTGATTTTCCTGTTCTGAAACCATGTTGTTCTATATTAAGTAAACTATTATGTTCTAAATAAGTTGTTAATTGGTTAGCCATAACAGAAACAAAGGCTAAGATAGGTATGATAGGTATGATAGGTAGGTATGATAGGTAGGTAGAAAAGATAGGTATAATTTTTTTAGTATCTAAAAAATTTCATATTAACGTTCTTGAAAAAAAATTTTGTCTTGCTACATGTTTATTTTTTTGTTTCTAAATATTAATTTTAAATATGTATTTTTTATGTTATGTCAGGGCTTGTAACAGTCCTAGAGGTTAAAAAAAATATATGTATAAAATAACCAAAATGATGAAAAAATAACCAGAAGATAAAGTCAAATAAACTTAAAATTGCTAAAAATGTAAAAAATTGGCGATTTATTGGGATATTAAAAATATGCAGGCAATAAAAATTAAGTAGGATGATTTTGAACTAGGGACACATCATCCACTAAAGCAATAATAATAAATGAAAAATAGAAAAAAGTCATCCTCATTCTCCTCTCATTTTCTCCATTTTTTAACATTTATTTAGTTTTTACGAGCTTCATCGAAACTGATCAATAAAAACCCAATCGCCCTAAAAAAATAACCAAAATCCCCAAAAAATAAAAAATAACCCAATTCCAAAAAAAGTAACAAAAAATAACCAAGAGGAAAAAAGAAATAACAAAAATAACCTGTTACAAGCCCTGTTATGTATATACTCTTTCAAATCATAATGTCAATTTACAAATAACAATTTGCTGGTGAATTTTGATTTATTTGCAATCGCTTAGATGATTTCAACTAAGACTCCCGCTCAAACACAGAAGACTAGCTCTTCTCTTGGGTGTCAAATATTTTTCTGCAAGTTTTTATTTTGTTTTTCTATATAGTGTAAGTTTTTCTTTGTAATATTTGTAATACTTGTGGAGAAATAAACATTATTATTAACTTACCCTTTTAGTTCTTGCCAGTGGATGTCTCGTAGGGGGGTCGCCTCCGTTTTTGTACGCTCCCACATTCTCTTGCGGGCTTGTTGGATAGTGAGCCATATCATATCAGATCGGTGGTCGTGTTGCCTGGTGATACGTAGACTACCGGCTAACCTCTGCGCAGGATCTGCTGGCATGCTGGCTCTCCCGGGACATCGCCGGGTTACCGCGCACCTCACATATGCTCTGGTTGGCGTAAACTTATCGATTCCATAGAAAAATCCATCGTTTTGATGGTAAACAGTTCTGTTATGAAATAATCCGTGGACTTCTTCAACTGTTTCATCCATGGGGAAAAATTAACCCAAACAGTTATTATTATCATCAGTTACTATTATTATCAGTTATTAAATTAAATGAATAATAAAACAAAATACATAGACAAAAATAAAATGTATATTTTTTTTGTGTAAACATAGGAAAATTCAAAACCTTCAAGTATTACAAAACATACATAAAATGGTACAGATAAGGGTCCACAGGATAAGGGACATTATCTTCAAAAAATTGGTTTTGAGTTCCATGGATACAATACATAAATATAAGCAAGTTGGTAAAATAATTATTAAGACTAGTATACGTGTTGCTCGAAATCGAGTAATTTATTTTAATACAATACAAAAGTTACTTTTAGCTCTAAATCAATGACATCCGACCAATCAAATATTGTGAATATCTTTAATCACCAAAACTACACGTATTTACAGCTGGTTATTAACAGATGTTTAATGTTTTATTTAATCCCAATGTTATTTAAATGGGAAATTTTGAGATTTCAATGGTGGATAGCGCCTTTATTTTCAGTCTGATTCTCATCAGTTTTTGGCGGAAACAACTACAGACCAAGCCCTATCCAACGACACCAAAAACTTGAAAATCGGTTGAAAATTGTAGGATTAGTTCTAAAGACAAAAAACCCTTAGCGTATTAAATAAGTATAGATATCTTGAAAAATGGCTGAGTTATGATTTTTTAAAGTTTAAATGAAATAAAATTTTGTTTTCGGGAAATCAGCGTCAAAGTTTATCGATGTTTACAACATAATTATTACATAGTAATGCTTGCAGGAATGTACTATGATAAAATATCAAATTGTAGGTAATTTCTTCCCAATTCCAATTTTAATTTTAAATTTTTTCTGTCTTTGATGCTGCAGAAACTGTAATTAATTTACTGTAAGGCGTTCTCTGAGTTAATCTGTGTTATTTCATCACTGATATACTATTACTTAATTTTTGCAAATATTTTCCTCCATTGTTATTTAACATACTACATACAAATAAAGCGAACACTTAACAGTAAAACAAACTCAATCGTTATCAACAAGTGTTAACAAAAAATTAAATAGCTTGATGCTTTTAAAAATAGCTTATTCAAGCACAGACATTTAAAAACAAAATGGACCTTAACTTCCAGCATAAGATTTGCAGGGGGGAGTTAAGGTCCCTTTCCACAGGAGTGTAAGGGATTGGAAGATTCAGTTTATCGATAAAATGTCATTATATGTGAGGGAGAAAGGAAAAAGGGACCTCTTCGCGGCAAAATATAATTTCAGTGTGGGCAGTTTTATCGATTGAGGTCAAAAATATCGATTTTGGTTGTTTGCTTTTTTCTGCTTTTCCTCTTAAAAGTAAACCCGCAAAAAAGGCACAAAACGGACTTTAATCCTGGATTACGGATGGTATTCGTATCTCCAGTAAGAGGAAAAGAGAGCTGCATGCATAGAGTAAATGTGTAAGGGTTCATTTTTTTCACCTTACTTTTTTTTATCATTTTGCCACAGATATAATTTTATTTCGATCATCATCCAAGATTCATTATTTTTTTGGTCATCGAGACCCCACCGAGTGGCATTTCGATTAGTTCAGAGGTTGAACATAACCTCCAAGCAGGGCAAAGGCAGTCAGCCGCTCCGGTACGGCCGCCGCCGTGTCGCCGACAGACTGCCGAAACACGTTTCTGCGCATGACCGGCCTGATCCTGTTAACAAAACCAGAGCGGCCGCCGACCGGCAGGCAGTCTGTGTGGTGAACCCGGAACGAAAACGTCTAATCCAGAGTAAGTCTCGAACTATCATTGACTTGTATTGTATTAGAAATAGTTATTGGTGAAGTGTAACACACGTTGTACACCCCGAATTATATTCTCATTTATTTCATTCATAGACGAAATTTATTCGTTGTTTCGCTGATTGTAATTTTAATTCGTCATAACACAATATTTGATTAAATTGGTATTATCAAAGAATATATTTGGTGAAAGGCTGTCATAGCAACACAACCGTGATTTAGAGATAGTCCATAAATAATAAATCTAGTTGGTTAACCAAGCTTTGAGGTTAGGAAACTTTTTAATGAAAACCGGCAACGACTACAGTGGCCAGAAAGTTATTTAAAGTTATCCTTATACCCTACCACACCCATCCTTGGTTGCTGACGCGTAATCAGCATCCTATTAGCCGTCTAGGCTATTCGAACCCGTTCACGATATACGGTAATTCTGTTTTTTCTTCGATTTTGACTATCAACCGGGGTGTTGTAAATTCAGTTAAGGTTAGGTTACACTTCCTTATACCCTACCACACCCATCCTTGGTTGTTGACGCGTAATCAGCATCCTATTAGCCGTCTAGGCTATTCGAACCCGTTCACGATATACGGTAATTCTGTTTTCTTCGATTTTGACTATCGACCGGGGTGTTGTTAATTCAGTTAAGGTTAGTTTACACTTCCTTATACCCTACCACACCCATCCTTGGTTGCTGACGCGTAATCAGCATCCTATTAGCCATCTAGGCTATTCGAACCCGTTCACGATATACGGTAATTCTGTTTTCTTCGATTTTGACTATCGACCGTGGTGTTGTTAATTCAGTTAAGGTTAGTTTACACTTCCTTATACCCTACCACACCCATCCTTGGTTGCTGACGCATAATCAGCATCCTATTAGCCGTCTAGGCTATTCGAACCCGTTCACGATATACGGTAATTCTGTTTTCTTCGATTTTGACTATCGACCGGGGTGTTGTTAATTCAGTTAAGGTTAGTTTACACTTCCTTATACCCTACCACACCCATCCTTGGTTGCTGACGCGTAATCAGCATCCTATTAGCCGTCTAGGCTATTCGAACCCGTTCACGATATACGGTAATTCTGTTTTCTTCGATTTTGGCTATCGACCGGGGTGTTGTTAATTCAGTTAAGGTTAGTTTACACTTCCTTATACCCTACCACACCCATCCTTGGTTGCTGACGCGTAATCAGCATCCTATTAGCCGTCTAGGCTATTCGAACCCGTTCACTATATGCGGTAATTCCTTTTTTTTTCGATTTTGACTACCGACCGGGGTGTTGTAAATTCGGTTAAGGTTAGCTTATACTTCCTTATAACCTATCACACCCGTCCTAGGTGCTGACGCATAACCAGCATCCTACTAGCCGACTAGGCTATTCGAAACGGTGCACGAGATACGATAGAGATTTAGAAAAGTGCAAATCAATTAAGATCAATTTAAATCAATTAGATTTTCCAACCACCCGTCTCTCCCTTCCTAGCTTGCCGACGCACACTCGGCATCCTAGTAGCTGTGAAGGCTATCTACCATCCTAGCCTCATTTTAGGGAAGGTGACGATTTGGGGAAAATCCAACATCCGAGAAATGTTAAGGAAATTCGGCTTCGTCCTTGGATGACTATGATGAGGGACGACATATTGGCGAAACATTGTTTCGAAGGTCACCTCTGAGTCATCTTTGGGCCAACGCTCAGTATACGAACACACGGAACATTTACTTTACTGGGGAAATTTCATTTGCGGATTTTCACTCGACCCCTGGAACGTCAGCCCAGCCGGACTGAACTATTTGGGACCGACCCACTCGAACAATAAAATTCACACCCCCCGAAATTTCCTCACAAAGTTGGCGCCCGAACAGGGACTACTGTTAAAGTAGTATCAAGGTCAAAAAAAAAAAAAAAAAACTTTTATTAGGTGAAAACGAGATTTTGAGCCACCGCGATGACATACAACTTTGAACGCTTTCTGAAACCGTTTAGGCTGCTCCTTGCTTTCAATGTTATAGAGGATGATGGGTCTGGAAATAATCCACCGAAAATTCCTGCGACAACGGCCGGCCATGAGATCGCCTCTACTACCACGCCATCTCTACCTATCAACCCTGCGGAAACGATTTCGACAGAGCCGGATCTTCGAGTCAGTTGGGTCTATGGCCTTAAGAAAGGACAACTACGATCAGAGCTCAGCAAACTCGGAGCCCCGATAGAAGGCACAGCAGAGCAGCTTAGGACAGAGCTCGTGCGACTTGCGAGATTAGGAATAGCCAAGGCACCGACTTCAGGCCCTGTGGTAGATCCAAAAGAAGAGAAAGGAGGGGCTGGAGCGTTGGATATCACCCCTGCACCTCTCAACCCATTGGAGTTAGAATCGACCAGTGTTCGAGAAATCCTAGGTTTGCCTCCAACCGCCAGTTTCGAGGAGGTGCGGAGAATTTTAACAAGAGTTCCTGGGGAAACGCAAGCTTTGCATGGCGCAGGAGTTTTTCCGACTTTTTCTTCACCCCCAAGTCATCAGACGCCTCGACAGGTTCACGAGAGACGGACGACCATTAGTGGACCAAAAGACGGAACGATGAAATTGCCGCAAGGACCATCGACACTGTCTCCTCCACTTGACTACCGAGTCTCGGAAAGAGAACGCTCGACCCACGGACAGTATACAACATCCCACAGTCTTCGGGATACCGGATTTGTCTCTAACCCTCGGGGCACCTCTGACGTTTTGAAGGATCCATTACTCATGGGGGAGAGGGACCCCGAAAAATTCTCAACAGTTGCAGCACTGTGCAATGTTGTCAGGAAATGGAACGTAAGGTTTGATGGTAAAAAGGACGGTGACGCCATATCCTTCTTAGAGCGACTACACGAGTTAATGGAATCTTACGATATCCCACCCGAGAGGATGCTAAAAGCGCTTCCAGAACTACTGAAAGACAGTGCTCTTCTTTGGTATAGGAACAGTCGAGGGTTTTGGACATCATTCACGGACTTCCTACAAGACTTCCAAGTCCAGTATTTTCCCCCTGGATATTTGCGACACTTAGACGACGAGATAAGAACGAGGACCCAAGGAGAAGGAGAATTGTTTAGACAATTTGTGGTGGCAATTTCAACATTAATTCGTAGGCGAGGAGGCTTCTCAGTGAGCCAGAGGCTCGACAGGATCTACTATAACATGCACCCGAATTATAAGATGTATGTGAGGAGGCGGGACTTTGTTGATCTTTCTGGCCTATTGAGAGTTGCTGAGGAATACGAGACATCGTTGAGAGAAAAGGCCAACTATAAACCACCTCCAAGCCCAGCGCAAGCTCTAGTACCCGAGACAGCTTTCCAAGGGAAGGCTAAGCCCAACTTTAAATCAGCGTGTTCAGCAGCAAACTTCACCACCCCAGCGGGTGGCAACGAAGTCAGAGAGGCAACGCCTATAGAACGAGTGAACCCTCATGGAGTGTACAACAAAGATGGCACTTCAACTTTCCGGAGGGCTGAACGAGCCAAACCGAGCCAAAGATGGGAACCACGAAGGACTGCCCCTGCTTATGGCAACTCAGCTCAGAACGAAACTCCGGCACCGAAGATCTGTTGGAATTGCGATAGAGTTGGACACATCTATCGGGATTGTAGAAGACCAAGGGTATTGAAATGCTTCAATTGCAAGAAACCTGGTGTCAGGACTACTACGTGTGAGTGCAGAGCACAGGGAAACGAGAGGAGGACAACGGAGCAAGGGGGTCACCGGAGTCCGAGGACAGAAGAACAACGACCTCCAACTACCAACTAGGGACGATTGAGGACGAGGATACCGACGCAAACGAAAGTAAACATGATCCCCGACCGTATATAAAAATAAAGTTATTTGATCACGAATTTGATGCCTTGATTGACACAGGATCTGTTATTTCACTGATTGATGATCGTGTAGCAAGTTTTCTAGAAGATAAAGTTGTCCCAGACCGTCAGAGGATAAGAGTGTCTATGGCGGATAAATCCGAAGCGCCCATACACCAATCTTTCGCGGTGCCCATAGAGATAATAGGTGCCACCATGAAAGTTAGAATGGCGCACTTGCCGAATCTCAGTGCTCAAATTATTCTGGGGATGGATGTCATAAAACGACTAGGTCTGGTTACGATCAGAACCTCATTGGAAACACCGTCGGAGAAAGTCCGAGATGCCGACCACACAAAGGAAGTCTCTGAGGTGTACTCCGCCCAGCCGGAACGATCGCCAGCTCGTGAGATCAGTTTGGTACAGAGTCAACAGCTACAGGAGTTATTGAAAGAAGAGCTACCTAAATTTGAAGCCATGCCAGGCCGCACGTCATTGGTTGAACACACGATAAAACTAAAAAGTGCTGAACCCATCAAGCAACGATATTACCCTCGGAATCCGGCAATGCAGAAAGTCATTGATGAAGAAGTGGATCGAATGGTAGCGGAAGGAGTGATAGAACCTTCGTCTAGCCCGTACTCGAGCCCTGTCGTACTTGTTAAGAAAAGCACGGGAAAGTACCGTTTCTGTATCGATTTTAGAAGGATAAACCAGATAAGCGAGAAAGATGCATATCCATTACCTCAGATAAATTCCATATTGGAGAAACTACGAGAAGCAAAGTTTATATCGACTCTAGATTTGAAGCAAGGATATTGGCAAGTCCCACTCGCCAAGGAAAGCAGACCGATTACCGCTTTCACAGTTCCTGGGAAAGGCCTTTATCAATTTGTCGTCATGCCGTTTGGGCTGCACTCTGCTGGAGTGACCTTTCAACGACTCTTGGACAAAGTGATTGGACCCGAATTAGAGCCAAAAGCTTTTGCCTATTTGGACGATCTCATCATTGTTAGCAAGACCTTCGAAGAACATTTGGAGCTACTTAAGGAAGTTTTTAAACGCCTGCGCTCAGCTGGCCTGAAGCTGAACCCCGAAAAGTGTCAGTTTGGAAAACGGGAACTCAAGTATTTGGGCCACATTGTTGATGATAGAGGTATTAAAACGGATCCTGAGAAAGTGCGCGCTATCCAGGACTTTCCGGTCCCGACATCTGTGCGCTCATTGCGCAGTTTCCTAGGACTCGCCTCATGGTACCGAAGGTTTGTGGATAACTTCGCAAAGGAAGTGGTCCCGTTAACGAAACTTCTGCGCAAAACAACTCGATGGAATTGGACCGATGAACAGCAGAAGGCTTTCGAATTGTTGAAGAAAAAGTTAGCAACTACACCGATATTGGCTTGCCCGAATTTTGAGCACATCTTTTGGTTACAAGTTGACGCTTCAGGCGAAGGCCTGGGAGCTGCTCTCACTCAACGGATCGAAAAGAAGGAATACGTCATCGCATACGCTAGTCGTCTATTGTCAGACAACGAAAGGAAATTCACCGTGACGGAGAAAGAGTGCCTTGCCCTTGTGTGGGCCGTTAAGAAGTTTCGACCATACTTGGAAGGGTACAAGTTTATTGCAGTCACAGATCATCAGGCGTTGAAGTGGCTGATGAATCTTCAACAACCATCG
The DNA here is from genome assembly GCA_030545055.2 of Neoaliturus tenellus. Lineage (NCBI taxonomy): Eukaryota > Metazoa > Arthropoda > Insecta > Hemiptera > Cicadellidae > Neoaliturus > Neoaliturus tenellus. Next base: position 40,409,198 of record CM061534.1, read on the forward strand.
GGCCGATTAGCAAGATGGGTTCTTGAATTCCAACAACACGACTTCGAAATTCAATACCGGAAGGGCACCTTAAACAAAGTGGCCGACGCCCTTTCTCGGTACCCTGTTACGGACCTCATAGATCCCCAAGTCTGCGTGTCAGACATACGAACCCCAAATGGCGAAGCTGAGGATGGTAACGATTGGTATGGGAAGGTGTTCTCGAAAGTCGAACGAAATCCAGGAAAATTTGAAGATCTTCTCATTCGTGACGGCAAACTCTTTAAAAGGAAGCTAAGCAAGAACAACAAACTCACGGATCAAGCCCTGCAGTGGAAGCTGTGTGTCCCGAAAGTAGAACGAGAGGCGATACTTAAGGAAAATCACGACTTAGAAACAGCAGGACATCTAGGGAGTCGGAAAACAATTAAACGGGTACAGCAGAGATATTATTGGCCCGGAATGCTCAAGGAGATTAGGGCTTACGTTAAGAGATGCACTTCGTGCCAAGCACACAAAGTTGAGCAGAAGAAGCCAGCCGGCAAGATGGCGTTCCGTAAACCTGTTGGCCCGTGGTATACCATAACCGCCGACCTCGTGGGTCCTTTGCCGAGATCGAAGAAAGGAGCAAGATTCCTATTAGTTGTTCAGGACGTCTTTACGAAATGGGTAGAAGTGGCACCACTGCGGTCAGCAACCGCACTCGCGGTGACGAACGCCTTTAGAGAGGTGGTACTGCTAAGATACGGGGCACCGGAAGTAGCGATCACAGACAACGGATCTCAGTTCACGGCCAAGATATGGCGCGAATTGCTCATGCGTTGGGGAGTGGAACATCAGTTGACCGCACCCTACTCACCGCAAGAAAACCCCGTGGAGAGATCTAATAGGGTTCTCAAAACAATGATCGCGCAATATGTCAAAGGAGATCATCGCACATGGGACAGTTATCTCGGCGAGTTCCGGTACGCAATAAATACAGCAACGCATGACTCCACTGGTTTCACCCCAGCGATGCTGAACTTTGGGCGGGAATTTCGCACGCCAAACGCTCTGCACGGCCCAATAGAAGTTCCCACAGACGAAAACCATGATGAGTCGGACTATGCGAAAATGAATCAAGAACGACTCAATAGATTCCGCCAAATTGCCGACCGATGTAGGGTGAACATGGAGAAGGCGAGCAAGCAGCAAGCGAAGTATTATAATCTCCGAAGGCGAGACGAGAATTATAAGGTGGGTGACCAAGTTTGGTTGCGGCAACATCACCTTTCTTCAGCGGAAGATGCGTTTGCCGCAAAACTAGCGGCGTGGTACGATGGTCCTTACGTAATACGGGGTAAAGTTGGTGCAAATATTTATGAACTCCAGGGTTCCAAAGGGAGTTCAACCAATCGAGCCCACGTAAAGGACCTTAAAAGGTGGGTATCTGCGATCAACGGCCACCCGCCTGCTGCACAAGCAGGTTGCTTGTAGCGCCTGCCGTATACGCAGCTGGCTTCAAGCACATCGGCATGTAAGTACCCTCTCTTATAAGGTTGGGTCGGGTAGCTCAGTAGTAGGGTTAGGTAATCTGCACGTAGTTGACTTGTAGTGACCATTTTGTTTGATTGCAGGTTGCACGCCCTTGCTTTGCATTGCCTTGCTTGTAGTTGGCTTGTGTGTAGTTTTGCTTGCCCGATTAGGTTGTGCTTGTGTCCTGCTTGCTTGCACCTTTGTCCCGCTTGTAGATTTTCTTTGCTTGCTCGTTTTTTTAAGTTTCCTTTGCATAAATTGTAAATATTTGCCCTTGGATTGATCCGTTTGTTGTGTTGGACCCCAAACCCCGAAGATGAGTGCTCAACAACAACGCCTCCTCCGACCCGTCGAGTGCCTCTCCTCTCGAGAGTTGGAATGCCTCTTCCCTGGGCAGTTAATAACCGGGGATGTAGTCAGCGCATACCTGCGGCTTGTGGAGCGCCGCAGCGCAACCCGCCCCACGTTGCCATCTGTCATCGCCATGAGCTCCTACTTTTTCCCGGTCCTGAGGAGTTCGCTCGCCCACAAAGAGGAGGGTTACGAGAGGGCCCGGAGACATCACAAGGGTATCGACATATTGGAGAAGGACCTCATCCTCGTACCCGTCCACGAGCCCAGAGTGGGTCGAGACGGCCACTGGTGGCTTTTGGTGGCTGACCGGCGCACATTCACCATAAGTGCATTTGATTCTATCCCTGGACGTCGCCAGAACTTGGAGCTCGAGGTGTTTGAGGGATACCTTCATGCAGAAAAGCGAAGGATCGCTCCTGATGAACCAAAGGATCAGTGGTTCCGCTGGGAAGGGCGTCCCTGCCCGTCACAGACAACCGCCACCGATTGTAGTGTTTTTCTTTGTGCAATCGCGGCGGAGATAGCACTTGGGGGTCCGCTGGTCGGATTTGAAGTCGATGTCAGGGAGACCCGGAAGAAGATGGCCAGGGAGTTCCGAGCCTCCTCCATCCTTGCGGACAGCGCACCGGAGGCCGATGCAATCGTCTTCCCGGGGGACGACGTAGAATGGTCATTTGAGGATCTGGCACTGGAATTGGAGCGGCTAGCCCCACCTGTCATTGGTGAGAACGATGACCCTGAGGTTGATGACATGGATTGGGACATCTGCCAAGACGTGGAGTCCTCAGTCCCATCCACTGAGGCACCAGCAGCAGAAGAGAACTCCTCCCCTACGCCAGCCCGACCGACTCTGCTACAGATGACCGGCATGGAGGACGACATCACGGAACAACTTGAGATGCAGTCCGGAGCAGACGAACTACCACGATCTCCCACATTGTCGCTGTCTCCAGGTTGGAGTGTTACCTCCAGCGTAGAGGTACTGCCGGACCCAGAGGAAGCGGGGCCGTCAACCTCGTCGATGCCACCACCGCCGCCCCCACAACCTGCGAACCAGCCCGAATGCGTAAAGAGAACACGTGGAAAGAGGAGAACGATGAAGATTCAAATCCCCGGAACGGACAAGTTTAAGAGAATCAACATTCGTCGCCTGGGCCTTGTCCCATTCAAGCGCTGAAAGACTATGTGGGGCAACCCTCGTTTTGTTTTATTTTTCTCAAAAGAGAGTTTCTCATGAAGAGGTTTTTGTTTTCCTGAAAGGATTTCAGGCATGGCCTGCAGTAGAGGCCAAGTAGGATAAGGATTCTAGATCTGCAGAGAGATCATCTGAGGAAGTTGAGAAGTTCGAGGAGAACACAGATTTTTTTTCTTTTTCTATTTTCTTTTTTTTCACTCGAAGTGAGTGGAGGGTGTAAGGGTTCATTTTTTTCACCTTACTTTTTTTTATCATTTTGCCACAGATATAATTTTATTTCGATCATCATCCAAGATTCATTATTTTTTTGGTCATCGAGACCCCACCGAGTGGCATTTCGATTAGTTCAGAGGTTGAACATAACCTCCAAGCAGGGCAAAGGCAGTCAGCCGCTCCGGTACGGCCGCCGCCGTGTCGCCGACAGACTGCCGAAACACGTTTCTGCGCATGACCGGCCTGATCCTGTTAACAAAACCAGAGCGGCCGCCGACCGGCAGGCAGTCTGTGTGGTGAACCCGGAACGAAAACGTCTAATCCAGAGTAAGTCTCGAACTATCATTGACTTGTATTGTATTAGAAATAGTTATTGGTGAAGTGTAACACACGTTGTACACCCCGAATTATATTCTCATTTATTTCATTCATAGACGAAATTTATTCGTTGTTTCGCTGATTGTAATTTTAATTCGTCATAACACAATATTTGATTAAATTGGTATTATCAAAGAATATATTTAGTGAAAGGCTGTCATAGCAACACAACCGTGATTTAGAGATAGTCCATAAATAATAAATCTAGTTGGTTAACCAAGCTTTGAGGTTAGGAAACTTTTTAATGAAAACCGGCAACGACTACAGTGGCCAGAAAGTTATTTTAAGTTATCCTTATACCCTACCACACCCATCCTTGGTTGCTGACGCGTAATCAGCATCCTATTAGCCGTCTAGGCTATTCGAACCCGTTCACGATATACGGTAATTCTGTTTTTTCTTCGATTTTGACTATCAACCGGGGTGTTGTAAATTCAGTTAAGGTTAGGTTACACTTCCTTATACCCTACCACACCCATCCTTGGTTGTTGACGCGTAATCAGCATCCTATTAGCCGTCTAGGCTATTCGAACCCGTTCACGATATACGGTAATTCTGTTTTCTTCGATTTTGACTATCGACCGGGGTGTTGTTAATTCAGTTAAGGTTAGTTTACACTTCCTTATACCCTACCACACCCATCCTTGGTTGCTGACGCGTAATCAGCATCCTATTAGCCATCTAGGCTATTCGAACCCGTTCACGATATACGGTAATTCTGTTTTCTTCGATTTTGACTATCGACCGGGGTGTTGTTAATTCAGTTAAGGTTAGTTTACACTTCCTTATACCCTACCACACCCATCCTTAGTTGCTGACGCATAATCAGCATCCTATTAGCCGTCTAGGCTATTCGAACCCGTTCACGATATACGGTAATTCTGTTTTCTTCGATTTTGACTATCGACCGGGGTGTTGTTAATTCAGTTAAGGTTAGTTTACACTTCCTTATACCCTACCACACCCATCCTTGGTTGCTGACGCGTAATCAGCATCCTATTAGCCGTCTAGGCTATTCGAACCCGTTCACGATATACGGTAATTCTGTTTTCTTCGATTTTGGCTATCGACCGGGGTGTTGTTAATTCAGTTAAGGTTAGTTTACACTTCCTTATACCCTACCACACCCATCCTTGGTTGCTGACGCGTAATCAGCATCCTATTAGCCGTCTAGGCTATTCGAACCCGTTCACTATATGCGGTAATTCCTTTTTTTTTCGATTTTGACTACCGACCGGGGTGTTGTAAATTCGGTTAAGGTTAGCTTATACTTCCTTATAACCTATCACACCCGTCCTAGGTGCTGACGCATAACCAGCATCCTACTAGCCGACTAGGCTATTCGAAACGGTGCACGAGATACGATAGAGATTTAGAAAAGTGCAAATCAATTAAGATCAATTTAAATCAATTAGATTTTCCAACCACCCGTCTCTCCCTTCCTAGCTTGCCGACGCACAGTCGGCATCCTAGTAGCTGTGAAGGCTATCTACCATCCTAGCCTCATTTTAGGGAAGGTGACGATTTGGGGAAAATCCAACATCCGAGAAATGTTAAGGAAATTCGGCTTCGTCCTTGGATGACTATGATGAGGGACGACATATTGGCGAAACATTGTTTCGAAGGTCACCTCTGAGTCATCTTTGGGCCAACGCTCAGTATACGAACACACGGAACATTTACTTTACTGGGGAAATTTCATTTGCGGATTTTCACTCGACCCCTGGAACGTCAGCCCAGCCGGACTGAACTATTTGGGACCGACCCACTCGAACAATAAAATTCACACCCCCCGAAATTTCCTCACAAATGGTGTAAAGATCCTGTATTTGTGTCTTTTGTTAAAAGATACAAGGCAATTTTTGTTATGTATTGATAAATAAGCCAGCTGTTGTACAAATCAGTAACCAAGGAATCTAAAATTAATAAAAAGAAGGTCAAGACATGCAACGCTCTCTATGCACCAGGTGTTCTTTTGCACCTATGACATCATCATTTATTTATGTTTTGATTAAACATAAATAACCTTCAATTTATTAAATTCCAATTAGTTATTTTCATGTGTCATTATAACTAAACTTTATAACGGGAGTTTGTTAATTTTCATTGATTTCCAGAAGATTTTTTTTAAATATTGTTTCGTCGTAAATAAATACCTACAGTTTAGCAAGTTCAAAAGAGACACTTTTCTAGCGAAGACTATGATGATCGTGAGTGACTTAAAATACAGTAGTGTTTGAATATGATGCAAACAAGAACATTAATTGAAAATAACTACAAATTCCTTTATTGTGATTGCCTACAGCAAGTTTACATCATGCTATCGTAATGCACGATGTACCTGAGTGTGTTGAAAATTTACCCAAGCACGAAAGTAAAACACGTTCTAGAATCTCGAGAGGATCATAGTTTTTTGGAATCAACAGACATTCAAACATGTTTTTTTTCAGTGTGTGAATTAGATCTAAATGATAAAAAAATCCAACCCCACATTTTAAATGAAAAAAGTTTCTATGGCAATTTTAACTACGGTTACAAATGAGTAGGACAATTTTATTTTCATCAAACATAAAATACAAGGAAGTAATCAATTATTTTAAAGAATAGTTTAAGTTTCAAATTAAATTTAAACAGACTTTTGGCGTTAACAGGTTTTATGACTTAACCTTATCGTTAACATAAAAACATTATGTGTTTTAGCACCAAAACATCCCATAGGTTTTTACAGTTATCTATGCAATTAGTAAACAGAAACTAAATCAGACGTCAAGCCTTGCACTGGCTACATCATGGTTTTTGTTTACGTGACCCTTACCTTATACTTCTAGTTTCCTTTAGACAAATAAACATGTAATATTTATTTATGTTTATGTTTTTGTTTACTTTTTCAGTTGCATTTTGTTATCTTTGAATAAAAGATGGTTATTATTCAATAACCATTTTTTGTTTATTGTGTTAATTTATTAACAAATTAATTAACAATTATTTTTAATTGTTTAATAATGTTTTATAAAGTAAAACTTTTGGTTTACGCAACGCAGCACAAACATTTCAAAGATTTATGGATCAAATATTATTAGGCTTAGATTTTGTGTTTTGCTACCTTGACGATGTTTTAATCGCATCTGCAAATGAGGAAGAACATGAAAAACATCTCAAAATACTTTTCCAACGGCTGGATCACGTCGGGGTCACCAAATAAAGTTAATAGAAAACACTAAGTTTGAAACAAATTATTAACTTTTTATTGAGTTGACAAAGATAAACAAACAACAAAATAAAAACATATGTTTTAAATAAAAGTTTCATAAATGACAACTTTGATAAAGTTGTAAGGCTACACACTCCCCCCCTAGTGAAAACTCGAGGAAACTTCATGTCTGTATCGCTGAGGTTTTCTCAATTGACGCCCAAATCTACTTGTAAAATGTTCAGCGTCCGTTTTCGTTATTGATGTGTCCGGTTTAATGGTGCTTTTATTCATTGATGAGTCATTATCAGGCTGTTTCATTACAAATGCCGGTTTAAGTCGGTCAATTGATACTCTAATTTTCTTACCATTTAAGTCGATATCGAAACATTTATCAAATCGTTTCAAAACTTGATGTGGTCCAGAATAATTGGGAGATAGTGATCCAAATAACATTTGCTGGCGCAAGAACACATGAGAACATTTAAAAAGTTCTTGAGGGACAAAGATTCGGGGTGTTCCATGTTGAACTGTTTGGACAGGTTTAAGTTTGTTCACAATTGTTCTTAGATTAAGGAGAAAGTCTGTTTGATTTATGCTTTCCTTTGAATTGCAGACGAAAAAATCACCAGGAAGAGTAAGGGACGAACCGTAAACTATTTCAGCTGAAGAACAACCCAAATCATCCTTCAACGCTGTCCGCATACCTAAAAGAACCATAGGCAGGGCCTCCACCCATGATTTATGTTGGATGAGATGACATTTCAATGCAGTTTTTAATGTTCTGTGTTGTCTTTCGATAATTCCATTAGATTGCGGATGATAGGCTGTGGTATGGCTGTGTTTGAATCCGAAATATCTCCCCAAAGATTGAAAAAGTTGACTCTCAAACTGCCTTCCTTGATCGGTTGTTATTTGAGATGGAATCCCAAAACGAGAAAACCAACTGTTTATCAGTGCTGTTGCAACAGTATCGGCAGATTGATCTTCTATAGGGGTAGCCTCCAGCCAAAGAGAGAATCTATCAACTGCCGTCAACACATAACGAAATCCTTTGCACAGCGGCAAGGGCCCAACAATATCAATGTTAATTGACTTAAATCTTTCATCAGGTACAGGAAAGTTAATAAGTGGTGATCTAGTATGACGATAAATCTTGGTTCTTTGACATTCTACACAAGTTTGAGTCCATGACTTGCAATCTCTTTTCATATTTGGCCATATGTATCTTTGAGTTATTAGTTTGATTGTACTTTTTACACCAGGATGAGACAGTAAAAATCATTGACTATAATATTATAGTATTATCAATTTATAGACCATATACAAGGAACATAAATAAATTAAAAAGATTCTTTACAAAAATTACTCAAACTCTTGATATTGTGATGAATATGAAAAATACTGTCTTCGTTGCTGGAGATTTTAATATTAATTTAACAGAGCAAAAGTGGGACTCTTCAACATTGTTGGGAATAAAGGACAGCTATGGACTGAACAGAACAGTATATGATGTCACAAGGCCAGGGATTATTAATGAAGGCACTTGTATAGATAACATATTCACAAATCTCTCTCCTGAAATTATTGAAGTGAATACAATAAGAATGTTCATTTCTGATCACAACGCTTTATCATTAAATTTTTACTTTCACGGCAGGCAAAAGTTTTTACAAGATAAAGTTGCTCCCAACATAAGGTACATTAGAGATATGTCTGAAAACAATGTAAAAGTCTTTAAGAAAATCTTGTATGAAATAAATTGGTTTCCAGTGTATTCAACAAAGAATCTGGATGACAAATTTAAAATTTTGTATGACAAGATAATTGATGCAATGAATGTATCTCTGCCTTTAAAAGCTACAAAAAAGATTACTCCTTACAATAATAAATGGTACACAAAAGAATTAAAAAAATTAAAGCAAGAATGTTTGATGATGTATAATGAATTCAAAAGAACTGGACAAGAGTCAATGATGAATAGTTATAGAAAACTATTAAAATCGTACAAGAGAAATATTAAATTAACGAAGATAGCATATAACAGCAAAAAATCAAACTAACAAATCAAAAGCTATATGGAACGTAATTAAAAGTATTACTGGATCAAATCTATATAATATAAACAATGTCTCCCAAAACCACCTAAACGCGGAGGGTTTTAACCAAGCATTCATAAGTAGTGCAGAAAATATAATTAAACTAATAAAACAGAATCCAATATATAATTTTAACTATTTTTTAGAAGCCTACAAACAGAAGAAAGATACAACATTTAATCTGCAATATGTAACTGTTGAGGAGGTTTTTAGTGTAATAGAAAGTTTAAAATCTAGTAACTGCCCAGATATTTATGGTCTAAGCCCAAAAACTTTGAAATTTGCTTCCAGAGAAATTTGTGAAGTGATAACTACATTATTTAATAACTGTCTTGATGAAGAACAATATCCACGGATATGCAAAAAAGTAAAAGTTATACCAATCCACAAAGGTGGTATAAATAATGATTATAGCAATTATAGACCTATATCTATTGTACCGGCTATATCCAAAATTATTGAAAAATTAATATTTATTCAAATCTATGAATTTTTTGAAAATAATAAATTATTTAGTGAAAGACAATTTGGTTTTAGGAGAGGAATAAATTCAAACATCGCAATCAATAGTTTAGTGAAAAACACAGTGGATAAAATTGAAAATGGAATGCTTGTTTGCTTCAGGTCCTTTGATATTTCGAAAGCTTTCGATACAGTTAGTCACGATATTTTAATCAACAAATTGAAATTTTATAGTTTTGAAAATAAGACTCTGAATTTAATAAAGTCATACCTAGATGAGAGAACACAGTATGCACATTATAATGATAAGATATCTGAAGGTCTTAATGTAAAAGTAGGAGTTCCGCAAGGATCTTGCTTGGGGCCACTATTTTTTAACATATTTATTAATGATCTGCCTTTCAGCATTGAGAATTCCTCCTCGTCCTGTTTTTTGTATGCTGATGATATTGGAATCAATGTGTGTGGAAATTCCAATAGTGAGATCATTGAAAATTTAAATATTACAACATCAATGGTTACAAATTGGTGCCATTCTAATAAATTAAGTTTAAATTTGGAAAAAAACTCAAAATATTGCAATAAGCTTCTCAAAAAAATATTCCCTATATACAAATATGGCCTCAATAAAATTTTTGGGTATAATGATTGATTCAGAACTTAATTGGAAAGATCATGTTTATAAAATTCTAAGTAAAGTCTCTAAAGGAATATATGTCATAAGAAGGCTAAAAGGAAATGTGACAAAAGAAATATTAATTACCGCTTATTATGGCTGTTTTCATTGTCATCTCATGTATGGCATTACAGCTTGGGGCAATTCTACAATAACCGAGAGAGTTTTTAAGAAACAAAAACAAGTTATTAGAATTATTTGTGGAGCAAAAAGAAAAGCACATTGTAAACCACTTTTCCAACAGTTGAATATTCTGACATTGCCAGCCATGTACATTTTACAAATTATTTTAAACGTTAGAGAAAAAATTAACAATCACCCTCAAAATTCTTTTAAACATTTGTATGAAACAAGAAACAGAAATAAATTACAAACATCTTTATGTAAATACACAAAATCTCAAAAAAATTTTCAATTTATGGAACGAAAATTATTTAACTCAATACCCTTGCCTTGGTTAGAACTGTCAATAAAAAAATTTAAAAGAAGATTAATGGAAATACTACTAATAAAAACTCCATACAATGTTGAAGATTGCCTAGTTAAAGATTTTTGGACATTATAGTTAAAATTATATTTAAGTTTAATTAACTGTTATTGATATGTATCTTAGGATACCTGTCAATAAAGCATTATTATTATTATTATTATTATTACCTTGAATTTCTTCTAGTATTTAATATTGGCGATGATGAAACTAAACAAACGAGGTCAGTTTTGACCCGCATTCTAATCCTGCAAGTGTAGCCCAACATTGGAATTCATGGTTAAAACAATTTGAGAGATATGTTGTGGCTGCAGACATTACTAATAGTGTTAGGAAAACAGCACTACTTCTGAACTTAGCCGGCGAGGAAGTTTCTTGTATTTTTGATAGTTTGTCACAACCTACGGAAATTTCATACAGTTCTATAGTTAAATCATTAACAGACTATTTTGCTTCATCAAAAAATGTCCTTCATGAAACTTTTAAGTTCAGGAAATGCCGACAAGACGAGTCATTTACTTCCTTCTATTCCCGGTTGAGAACAATGGCTGCGAAATGCGAGTTTAAAGACCTCGATAGGGAAATCATAATACAAATTTTTATTGGCACTCGGACTGATGATTTAAATAAGATTTTAAAAGCTCCCAACACTAAACTGCAGGACCAAGGTGGTTGTATTAAGGAAATCAATTGAATGTTTCCATTTGCAAAGTAAAGAATTTTCTAGTGCAAATTCAAGCTCGGTTGATACGAATAAAATTGAGTACTCGAAGCGTAGATCTTCCATATTGACTAACAATAATTCCAATGTTTGTTCGAGCAGTCCTAATATTTGTCTTGGTTGTGGGCTTAAACATTACAAAAGGGATTGTCCCCATCTCCAGACTATTTATAGTAATTGTAAAAAGATCGGCCATCTAGCATGGGTCTGCATTGGTGGTAAACCAAGACCTACACAGTATTGCGTTCGAAAATCCAGGAGGCAACAGCGTGCGCTTGAGGTTTCGATAGACAAAGGCGGTTACAAAACGGGAGAGTGAATTATTCAATACTTGAAGGAAATAAATCGTTCTAAGGTACCCGAAAAAGGATGGTCCAAACGACAAAAGATTCTTTGAGAAGAATAGTAAATGGAGATTGGCAGAAGAGATTAGCTCAGTTTTTACTTTCATCTCATGTGACACCACACAGCACGACTAATGTATCTCCAAGCGAGCTACTTTAGGGAAGTGAGCCGTGACGTTTTGCCCACCATGCGTGATGTCACGTCTCATTTGTTATAGTGTTGTGTTTCATCTGGCCAGTGTGTCCGTCAGTCATTCTGGAATATTCTGTGCTGTTTTTTCTTCTTTTCACCAGCTGACAGCACTTCCCGTGAAACGTCATAGGCGCCGTGGCGAAGCAAACTACTAGTTGTGAATTTATTCACGGTGTGTTTTCAAAAGTAATTTTGAACATCAAAATTTTCCACCTGCAATTAATTTTCCAATCATGAAGTAATTAAGTTTTCCAGCGCTTCATTTTGGGTGAGCCATGAGAATTTTCCAGTATTATTCAGAAATATGTTCGATGCAAACGGATTTGGTCGAAGACCACATGTTGAAAAATGACCGGTCTTCTGAAAAATTTTCATTTAGGCCAGAACCAGTGTTCTGTAAATTTTGTTTCATTGTTTCAAGCAAAACAATCAATTTTTTCCCCCTTTGAGACTGCATTTTGGGCCAACCTACGTTTTGCTCTAAGAGCTCTATTTTGTTTGTGAGCTGAACACATGTTTTTCAAGTTCCTGTTATAATCAAGATGTTTTAGTGTTTGTTTTGCATTAAATGTTGTTTGTTATTGTTCTGTGCAACTTTATATTGACCACCCAGTGGTTTTATGGGGTTACAGTAAGTTGTAGAGTCAAAATAGGCTCATAGCCTAGATGGTGATGCTGCCAAGGTTTTTCTTTTATAATACATTTTCCTGTTTAGTTTACTAGGGTTTGTGGGTTCTCAAAGTGGCCTATGGCCCTGGGCTAGGCCTATGTAAAGTTTTATCAATTTTGCTTCATAATTAATAAATTAGGCCTAGCTTTTACTGTTGGTAGCACACCAGTTTGGGGTAAAATGTCAGGTAATCTTAGGTCCACAATAAAGTAGCCTTGGAGTTAAGTTCTGATTTATATTTTATTTTGAAGCCTCACTTCTGGCCCAACTTTAAAGGTAAAATTTTTAAATTCGGTCTGTAACTTTTTGAGATATGAGCTAATTAGAAGTGCAATGTCCGCCAAAACTGAAATTTTGTTGTGATGTTAAAAATGGAGTTATTTTATGCTTTAAACCTAGAGTATAGTTTCTGGTCAAATCAACCTGTTCACTTTAGTTGTAGAATTAATATTAAGATGTAGTTTAACTGTTTTCCATGTCTCAAGTATTTTGCTTTATTCACACCCCCCGTTTTAGTGATTTTCTGAGTAGGCCTATAGCCTATCTCATTTCATTTTTGCTGTAATTTTTCTAGTCAAAGTAAAACTGTCTGTCACACTTAAAATGTTTTCCTGTCACAATTTTGCAGAAAATGTGTAAAATGATTAAAACTGAAAAGTTTGTTTTTGTGGTCAGTAGTGGCAAACTGTCCAAACTGGAACAGTGGATATTTTCTGAGGCAATTCCACCTTTCGCACTGCTGGCACTATTTGCCTACTGAATGTGTCTCAAATGGAAAAATATTGGCAAATTTTGGGGTTTACCAGGGTCCAGCTGGGGACTTGGTCCCACGCCACTCGATGCAGCATGGTTCCTGCCTGGTCCGCCCGCATGCACACCTGGGGGACATACATGGCTTCGGTCAACACCTTGCCTGGAGCTGCGTGCTGACGCTTCCCAGTGCCATGATGCCATAAACGAACTACTGTGATATGCCACTCCACCAATGAACTGTGATATTTTGTGATTTATGTGTGACAGTATTTATTTATTTATTTGTAGTGTTTATGTTAGGTTAATTTCCTTAGGCTGCCCTGCGCCACAGGTCTCTGGGTGGAATTATTTTTTGTCAACCTGCAAAATTCGGCACGCCAATTCTTTTGTGTTTTTTTTTGTGTTTGTAAATGTTTATTTATTGAAATTTATTTGTTGCTATTTATTTATTTATTTAATTAACCTATGAATTGCAATGTTAAAGTTAAAAGGTTCAGAATAGGGGATTAATTGAAATATTGTTGTTTTTGAATTTTGAATATGATAATCTGGTTGGCCAACCTTGGTGACATTGACTTCTGGTAAAAATATTTTGTCTATAAATTTAATCATTGTGGACCTTGGATGTTACCATTTTTTTCACTGTTTGCTGTTGTTAATTTTTTTTAGTTAAATTAAATTTCTGGTTCCACAAGTTTGTTTTTTGTTCTGAACTCCTGTGAGTGTTGGTGAGCCCCTTCCGTGGGGCCCCTTGGGCAGGCAGGTTTCCAAAGGTCGGGTGCACTTCCGTGGGGTGCGGTTCAGATGGTAGCAGAGCGTGGTTGGTTCTGAAGTGTAGTCTAGGAGGAGTCGTGTTAGTTTTGTGTATGTATGTGTGTGTGTATGTGGTTTTTCAAATTTGGTGGAGTGTGTGTGTGGCGAATGGGATAGCGTCTTCTGTTGGACCCCAAAATGGTTGCGTAGGAATTTTCCCCCAGACACCTTAGGAGGTTAAGGATTTTGTGCAATTGTGTTGTGTTGCTGTGTTTTGTGTGGCCGCATGGCTGGGGGCAGCATGTCGGTCTCCCACCGCTTCTTGGAGTTCCCCATTTCGGTGATCGTGGACCTCCTCATCTTATGTAAACCTCCTTAAGAGCTCAGAAGTCTGTGCGGGAAGTGTGCAGGGCCAGGAAGCCTGATCACCTTTCGGTCCCTTTCACCCTGTTCTGGTTTTTCCCTGTTTCTCCTTTTGCAGGCCTGCACAAATAACTTTGGGTGCTTTCAATCTTATGGGAGAAGGATGATTGATTGTATCATTAGACAGCTGTTGTAATAACCAATGCTAGAAAATCAATAAGAAGAGATGTTTCAGTTATAAAGCATTTTCAAACTAATTGGCTCAAGATCAACTGGATTTTTGGTCGAATTTCGACCAGCAGACGGTCTCTAGTACATCAGTAAAATACAAAATACAATACAAGAAATTCCTGCAAAAGGTAGCCCTTACAGGCATTAAGCCCAATTATAAGGGAACCTTACGCTAAAGTTTACCTCCCCGGTCAAACACAAACTAACAAAGGTGACATAAAAACTTTTTTTAAAAGAATACAGTGCAAGTCTGTGGATTAATTTACATCATAACTTTTTACCACCAAACCGATGGGAATTTCTATGGAGTCTTTAAGTTTACAAATATAGAGGACAAATGAAATGTGGGATAAACTGACGGTGTCCCGAGAGAGCCAGCATGCCGACGAATCCTGCGCAGAGGTTAGCTGGTAGTTTACGTATCACAAGGCAACACGACCACCGATCTGATATGATTTGGCTAACTATCCAACAAGCCCCACAAGAGAGCGTTCAAAAATGGAGGCGACCCCCTGACGAGGCATCCACAGGCAAGAACTAGAAGGGTAAGTAGTTTACTTACAATGTACCAATTATTAAAATACATAGTATCTAGGTAGGTTAGTTATATACATAAGGAATACGTACGTTAAGTAGTTTATTATTACAATAATCAATTCATAATACATTTTGTTTGTCTGTATTAAATGCTGTGCAATAATTGAATAGTGCACAGCAGTTAAATATAATTTACATAAAAAGTTTGTAAATTATGTAACACAGATTTACAGAAAATCATGTACAAGAACAAGTTTACAATCACAAAAAACTTAATTCATTTTCAGGTTACCAGCAGAAGCAGCGGTACAACTGTCTTTCGATCTACCTTACAATAATCTGCAGAAGCTTTGGAGTAATGCTCGAATACCCGAGTTTATTTTGAGTTATAGCATAGCCACCTTTAATACAAGGCCCGACAACCTTATACCTTTCCAAAGGCCCCCTGTTATACATACGTTGTGGAAATGTCGCAATTCCCTCCGCCACTAGGCCGGCTAGATTGCGTACTGTATGCAGCCCGCAAATATTCCATACTGTTTTTTTGAACCAATCTTTTGCATTTTAAAGCTTTCATCGGTTAAAATACAGAAAAAAATGCCAAACATTTTGTACAATAAATAATTTTACTCAAAATCAAAGCATATACAAGTTATTTTTTACAATCTAATAGCACTATAGACTGTTAACTTCTACGAAAGAGTTGACAATAATGACAAAATTTGTTTGATTTTGTTGTACGTTATTCCATTATTCCTTTTGGTGTTATTATTTAGGGGAATGTTGGACAGAATAACAGGACTAATAATAACAGTTTATGGTTTTTTTATGTAATTTTGATCGCAGTGTTATACTGTAACTAAACGTTTATACTTCAATCGTCCACCACGCCTGATTTAGATAAATTTCAAAGACTACGTTTTCGG
The DNA here is from genome assembly GCA_030545055.2 of Neoaliturus tenellus. NCBI lineage: Eukaryota > Metazoa > Arthropoda > Insecta > Hemiptera > Cicadellidae > Neoaliturus > Neoaliturus tenellus. Next base: position 40,425,237 of record CM061534.1, read on the forward strand.
TTGACTCTGTTAAAACTTTCTCTAAGCTTCAGAAATAAGAATGTAAGTAATGTCTGCCAACCAAAAGTTTTCCAGTTCAATATTTTGTAACTGTATAATATTTCTAATATTGTTTCATTTAGTGGCTTGTATCCTCTAGCTATGATGCTTTTCGACCTTAAGAAATAAAAAAAAAAAAAAAAACAGCTCATATAATAGGCCTACTCCGGGTTTTACAACATTATGAAATTACAGGTAGTGCAACAAATAAATGTGACAGGCATTTCACCTTATTCACATTATTAATCATGATAAGCATAATATTGACTAAATAAGACGATGTAATGGGTTCCAGGTTCTCCGTTGAACTGCATGCTACAGTTCTGCCGTGTCAGCCTAGTGAGCAATGTTGCCACTTTTCGTCTGCGACCTTGTATTAAAGAAGGCTCAGCCTAGTGAGCGGTGTTGCCACTTTTCGTCCGCGGCCTTGTATTAATGGAGGCTATTGTTATAGAGGTAATTAAATTGACTGACGGACGTCATGTCAGAACCGTAAACTGCTAGATGTACCTGCAACTCGTGTCCTGTGCGCCAGTGTTTGACTTACTTACGTCTATAGAGAAAACTTTGAGATAGGGGTAAAGTTTGACTGTACAGCTCAAATGCAAATTGAATTCAATCTATGACAAGACAAGACAAAATACTCTTTATTGACATGAACATTTAATACAGTCGTAGTGTAATTGATTTTTTCATCCATGAGGTTGGCCTTGTCTCTCCAAGTGTTCAACAGAATAGAATTCTTTTCAGTAGCCAGTCCAAAAGAGCTACTTTGAAGTTCCGGTTGTTTTTTTCTTCTTTCAGTGCAGGTGGAAGAGTGTTGAAGGGTAATTTATGAACTACAACTTGATTTATAGCGGTAATCTTTGTATCTCTTAGACTTACAGAGATAAAATATAACTGTAAAATTATTTTGAGTTATGCATGGTTTTAAATTCAACTTAGACAGGTTTTCAAGGAGGATTACATATAACTCAAGATGATAGATATTATGGATTTGGCGTTATCATTTTCGAGCTAGTGAGAGCTGCCTTAGCATGATAACCCTTATACCAAAGATAAAGATCAGTTTACATCTTGTTTTAGTTTGCCAACAATGCCAAAGAATTAATCTTTTTGATGTAAAAGGCCTATACAGTTCCTAATAGTAATCACTTTAACACACTTATAAAACAACTAACCCTTCCCGGGCTGTTGACGGATATATCCGTCGAACGTCATTTCTGGTCCGGATATATCCGTCTTAAGTCTGCAGTACCTCCGCCATCTTAATTTTTAGTCCCATTAGAACAATGTTAATTATAGGTGTCTTTGAAACACTTTATCTCGATAATCTTGCATCGGATTTGCATGAAACTTGAATAAGTTCACAATAATGGTATGGCAGTTCATGTGACATGGATACCGTAGTTTTTTCATAAACCTCCTAAAAATGGTTTAACATGGTTTAAAAATGGTGATAATATACATAGTTCTTTTATTTGTCATTTGAGTGGATCATTTTTTTACTTAATTTTCAACGTACAGTGGTAACATTTAAAAAGACATCAAGTTCGTCATTTCAGACGGAAAACAAACTCACAGTTATGTTTCAAATTTAACATTGTTCTTATGCGACAAAATTCTGAAATGGCATAGGTACTGCAGACTCTTAACTGTTTTATTTTATGGGATAAAAACGGATACATCCATCCAAAAGTACGAAAAACATATGTTCATGTAGTATATATTACGATTATATATTGACTTTTTGACAATAAATTTAGTTTTTACAGTTGACAAGATTATGTCCCATTACTTTTTCAGCTATTTCAATCCTACACAACACATGTTTAGCGCGAAACTGTCAGTTTGCGCTGGGACCTTACAGTGAGTGTTTGTTTACGTTTTTATAATGATGTACTATGAGTTTCATTTCAAAAATAATTATTTCTAATGACCCAAATTCTGCTGAAGATGTTGTAACATGCTGAATAAGAAGAGCATCTGAAGGGTATTTCTATATTTGGCAGTGAAAATGACTATGATATGAAAAATGATTCTGGCGAAGAAAGTGATGTACCAGATGCACAATCTATTATAATTCTTGCATTTTTACCCTTTTGTTACTGTTTTAAAGAGAAACGGTTTTTAATGTTATATTATGATAGGTAGTAAATAAAGGAACAAAATGACAGGAATTGTGGTGGTGGGGGAGGACCCTCACTGTTAGTTCATGTCCACATGTGCTCTGTGATTTTTTAAGATTTAAACCAGTATTTTGAACAAGTTCTGTGCTTATTTTTATACATTATGATGAGTTAAAATCAAGGTTTTAATTTTCTAGTGTCAGTAATACGGCGGGAAGAAATAGATGAGATAGGTGAGAAAAACATTATAATAATTCCAGGAAATACAGGTCAACTGCTGATAAAGAGGGTCGCTTATCAGATTGGCCAAGTTGGACTCTGTACCCCTCCTGTTAACCTTATCTCAGTTGCTTCAATATTGCCAAACTCTTATCTATTGCCACCGCTACTGCATTATTTACCTCTGCTTTATTTTCTGGTATCTCACTGGATTGTTTACAAACAATGTCAGGGTAATAGTATATTGATTTAAAGTGGTGAATAATAAAAAAATAAAAATTTTACAAATATAAAATGGTCAATAATAAATTCAAAATCGGTGATAGAGTCTTTGCCAAAATAAAAGGCCATCCCTACTGGCCAGCTGTTATTGACAAGGTAGATAAATCAAATAACAAAATAACAAAGTATGAAGTAATTTTCTTTGGCACTAGAGAAACAGGTATTATAAAGGAAAATGATATATGTTTGTTCCTTGAAAATAAATCAAAATATGGGATACCAAAGCAAAGGAACATAAATTTTAACAACGCTTTGAAAGAAGCAGAAAAAAGTTGTACTGTGAATGGGAAATTAAAAAACAGTTTTAAAATAAAAAATGGTGATAGCTTTAATGATAATGATAGTCAAGTTAACATCACGGACTCATCCTCCACTACGATGACTGTGACCAGTACCCCACTGGGACATAATTTACAGTCGTCTACATCAAGTATGCTACATTCCCCTGAGCTCTCCAAGTCTAGTTCCCTAGAGAGTTATCAACAACCAGCCACATCTGATCCACTCACGGCAACCCCTTCCATAATCCCACACGGAGACCCCACACAAATGACAATCGAGAAAAAGGAAAATATCACCCTCTCTCTCTTAGAATCAAAGTGGGTTACTGACGACACGGTCAAATTAACTTTTGACATCCTAAATAGTATTACACAAGACGAAATATTTTTTCTTAATCCAGCAATTATTTTCGCTGTAAAATATTTCAATGATTTTAAAGACATCCTTGAACCTCAGCATTTGGAAAAAAGGAAGTTTGTTTTCATTCCAGTCAATGACTCCTCCAATATTCAAGCCATTGGGGGGTCTGGCACTCATTGGAGTTTATTATTATGGAATGTACAGAATAATGTTTATTATTACTTTGACTCTCTGAGCAACTGTAATTTTTCTCATGCCAAGATAATATCTGATAAGTTATCTCAATTTTTCTGCCCCAAGATGATAGTCAACTTGCAAACTGTTACATCTCCGCAACAGACAAATACAGTAGACTGTGGCATTCACATGCTCCTGACCGCTGAAATATTAGCACATAAGCTCTCAAACGGAATTTTGTTCCTCTCGCAGAATGACTTGGAAGAATCTCTCCCTATTAAATTTGATGAAACAGTTATTCTGAGTGAAAGAGCTAAATTAGCCCTAATTACACACAAGAATTTATTCCTATCATTGGATCAAGATACATTAAAATATCTGCTATTCAACCAGATATCCGACCTTGGAAAAGCAAGTCTACATGATAAACAGGGTAAGAATAGTACAGTTGATTATGAGGATCTGATTAGCGACCATTTTCATATCCAAGAAAATAACCTATCAACAACATTAACCAATGTTGTGCCCTGTGTTAAGCCTGGAAATTCGACAAAGTCAGAAGGATGGACCACATGCACTTCACGAAAGCCAGACAAGCAAGTAAACACACCTAAGAAGATCACCACAAACCCTCAAAGTAACTTCATAACTTACAATAAATACCAAGCTCTAGCTGAAGAGGGTGTGAACGACGTAAATAAACAGCCTATATCACATAATACACTAACAAAACAGTCCTATTCAAGACAGCCACAAAAGAAAAAATCTAAAAGAAAGTCTGAACAAAATAAAACAATATCTGACTACTTGGGCCGTAAAGTGAAGGTAGCTGTTTTCTCTGACAGCCAAGGCAGAAATGTCGGACCTAAAATTGAACAAAACGATCCAAATACATACCAAGCTGTTGGATCAGTGATGCCCAATGCAGGTTTACCACAGGTCATAGAAACTGCACTCCCTTCTAAGGATGATGTAATAATTCTTATAGGTGGAACTAATGACACTCAGCGTGGTCTGACTCCTATTTACTCTTCCCTCGAGGACAATCTAAGAACTCTAAGTAAAGATAAAGCTGTAATTATAACCACAATACCAAAAAGATATGACCTGAAGCATGACAATCCAATTCAGGATGACATTTCCCTCGCAAACAATTATACAAAAAAGGTGGCAGCTAGGCTAAAATCAGTTCATTATATAGACCTCGAGGATTTCGAACGCTTCCATTTTACCAGCCATGGTTTACATTTGAACAATAGAGGAAAGAATAAACTTGTCCATCTGATCACAAATAAAATTAAAAATATATATATGAAAGATAATGTACAGTCAAAAAATAAATCAAGTCATCCTACTTATGCTCAAGACACAAACGCCAAACCTAAAACCTCCAGTAAACCTAAAATAACTGTCACTGACATGCACATGTCTAAACTAATAGAACAACACAGAAATAACAGATCTGTAGTATTTGCCCACAGCATCTCTTCGGATTTCAATGACCCCCGTCATATGTCAGCTGGCGTTGCTGTAGTTTTTAAAAAACACTATGGTAAACCAACATATTCACAATGTCTAACACATCACTTAGCCCTACAAAGCAGTACTTTTGGTCCTTCAGTTTACAGCCTAATAACTAAAGATAAATATTATGGGAAGCCAACCATCTATGACTACAATAAAGCATTTCACGACTTGACTGTAGACTTTAAAAGAAGAAGTTTTCGTCACCTGATATGCTCCCCTATCGGTTGTGTGCGGGACAAGATTAATTTAAATAAATTCTTGGATAATTTAAAGGAATTTCAACATCACACAGGAGCAAGTATAACAATCGTTTCCTACTACCAAGAGTCTTTTAGAGAGCTGAGGAATGGCCTGTCTCATGAAGAATTCCTTGAGCAAATCAATCGCTCCAAGGCAAATCGAAAATCAAGGCGCCACCATCTCGCCAATCCGCTACTTCAACCTCACCAGACATGACCTCGACCTCGCCTGCCACTAACATAACTTCGCCTTTAGTGATGACACCGACACCAGCTGCATTACCAGCTACAACATCAGCTACTCCAACATCAGCAGCCCCAACATCTACAGCCACAACATCGCCACATATAACTTCACCAGCTAGAACATCGCAAGCTACTGTGAATCAATGTGAAATTTCCTGTGCTTCTTGTGATGGTTTTGTGCCAAATAATTTTGTTTCAGTGCAGTTAACCGATAACACACTCTATTAGCTGAATGCACTCAAAATTTTCCCTTAACACCTGCAGAAACAGTAACTTAAGAGGTCAAATACAACAAAATCGTAAACAAACTTCTGTATCAGTCCCTAAATTGCCGTGCAAAATAAAAATTCTTCACCATAATATTCAAAATTTAATAAGTCGCGTAGGTCCTTTAGAAATAACATTAAATGAAATAGACCCTATGATTGTAGTGCTTTCTGAACATAATTTAAAAGATTTTGAAATAAACTGTTTCAAAATTAATGATTTTAAGGTAGATGCTTTTTACTGCAGAAATTCATGCGCAAGAGGGGGAGTTATGATTTTGTCCAAAAATATATTGAGTGCACACAGCTATTTAAAACCTCTGTTTTGTGTGAGGATAAAGTGTTTGAATTTTGTTGTGCCAAATATGTCTTTAATTCTCTTAATTTAGTTGTAATAGGTATATATCGTTCCCCTAGTTCTAATGTTTATGATTTTCTTGACAAACTTAATGTATTAATTTTAAATGTTACAAAAAAATGCCAAAATATCATTATTACAGGTGATTTCAATATTAATGTTTTAAATAACACTAATGAGGTAAAAGATTTCAAAATTTTATTAAAAAGTCATGGCTTTAGATACTTGATTGATTTCCCAACCAGGGTCTGTGACACCACTGCGACTGGTATAGATAACTTTCTTACAAATATGTCAGAAAATTTGTTAAGAGTTGAAGGTTTAATCACAGTTTTGTCCGACCATGATGCCCAATTATTGGAAATCTGCTGTCCAGATAGCAAATTAACTCTTAAAAGTAATACTTTTTTTAAGAGAAAGTATAATGAGTATAACAAAACAAACTTTTTAAGAATGATTTCAAAAGAAAACTGGTTTAATGTGTATAATTCAAAAGTAGAGGAAAAATTTGATTCTTTTTTTGATACATTTTAATATTATTTTGACTTGTGTTTCCCCAAAGTTAAATGCAGAGAGCATAGTGACATTAATAACTGGATTACATCTGATCTGATCAAAGCAAAATCGGAACTTGTTACTCTAACTGAGCAGTACAGAAGTAATAAATGTAATAATCTCAAAACTTTGATAAAAAATAAAAATAAAGACTATAAATGCAATGTTTTAAAATCTAAGAAAGATTATTATAATAATCTAATTTGTAATTCAAATAATACTTGCAAAGCCACATGGAAAGTAATAAATAAGGAAGTTAAAATGAAAGGAAATACAAAACATAGTAATATTAAACTAAATCATAATGGACTACTGATTGATAATCCTCAATCGATTGTGTCTGTCTTTAATGATCACTATTCCAACATGGTCGACTCTCAAATTATACCGGAATTGAGAGCTTTAACCTCTTTAAGTAATAATAAGCCAAAAAATAATAATAATAAAAGTAAATTGTCATTCTTTGAGCAAGTGACGGAAAAAGACATTGATAGCATAATAGATTCTTTCGACAATAAATATTCTTCGGGTTATGACGACATACCAATGCCAATTATAAAGCTTGCAAAAGAATTCTTAAAGAAACCTTTGGCACATTTAATAAACTCTTCTTTTATATCTGGTATCTTTCCCACACGCCTGAAATTATCAAAAATTGTTCCCCTCTTCAAATCAGGAGATAACCAAACAGTTTCCAATTATCGACCATTATCATTGATACCTTCCTTCTCAAAATTATATGAGCGAGTTGTGGTCAATCAGCTAACCAATTATCTGGAACATAACAACCTAATTGCCAGCGACCAACATGGTTTTCGAGAAAATAAATCTGTAACAAGTGCAAGCATTGAATTCATAGAATCTATTATAAACTCAGTTGATAAAGGCGAAAAAACAATCGGTATATTTATGGATTTAAGCAAAGCGTTTGATAGCATCTGCCACAAAAAATTATTTGATATACTTTTAAATCTTGGAATAGAAAACAGAGCCTTGTCATGGTTAAAATGTTATATGACTGACAGAAGCCATTACGTTGAACTAAATCATATTAACAATTTCAACCAATTATTGATATTTCAGTCTGGTAGTAAACCATTAAAATACGGCGTTCCCCAAGGAACTATATTAGGACCAACATTATTTTTATGCTACATCAATGAAGTATCTAATCTGACTGATTTTGGTAAAATCACATTGTATGCGGATGACATCAATATCAAATTATCCGGAAAAAAATCAAATGAAATTGAGGTGACTGCTTTTACTCAAATTACAACTATTCAACAACATTTAGCTGAACTTAACCTCCTAATTAATCCAGTTAAAACTAAATTTGTTAATTTTTCCGCTTCACAAAGAAAAACTATAAATAATTCAATTAACATCTGTTTAAACAACTATTTTCTTGAAGAAGTTGATAGAACTCAATTTCTTGGGATATCTGTTGATAACCATCTCAATTGGAATTCTCATGTGGCACAAGTTTGTAAAAAATTGGCCTTAGGGATATTTGTCCTAAGAAAAATATCACCAGTCTGCGACATTAAAACTATGAAATCAGTTTACTTTGCTTTTGTACATAGTCACATTTCATTCGGTTTATCCGTTTATGGTAATACCTCAATAGATAATCTCAAAAAAATTTTAGTATTACAAAAAAAAGCTTTAAGAATAATGTTGAAATTAAACTGGATTGAATCCGTTAAAGAACACTTTCCAAAATTGGGGATAATGACCGTGTTTAGCTTGTACATTTTTGAATTAATATTAATTATTAAAAGAAATTCCAACTGTTCATGGCAATTAGGTTTTAATCATAATTACAATACGAGACATAGGAGTGCTCTTGGCTATGATACCCATAACTTAAGATTTTATGAAAAAAAACCTTCTTATGCAGGTATTAGATATTTTAATTCATTGCCGTCAGATATAAAAGATGTAACAAATTTCAATAAATTTAAAAAGAAGCTAAAAAATTTTATGATTAATAAACCTCTGTACTGCTTAGACGAATTTTTTCAATAAAATTATTGCTATTGGGTTTACCATGTACTTTTCCCCCTGTTAATTTAAGTTAATTTAATATCTATACCTGTATGTAACTGCCTGCATTGATGTAAATCATGACGCCATTCTGTACATTCTGTATGTATAAAATGAATAAAGGATGTTTTGATTGATTGATTGATTGACATAGACAGATATATCCGTCCTCCGCCCACAAAAATAATCAAAATTCTCAGCAGTTTTCATATTTCTCGATTGTTGTTCTGGGCGGTGGGGGGATATACACGTTCACCCAAGTTTTCTTGTGGGCCAAAGACAGGTATATCCGTCTTCTCAAATTTTGTTCTCTTCATATAACATGTACAAAAGATTATTTCAGCAGTGAAAACTTTTTTTATAACGTATGAATTGTTTGGAACAAATTAATAACAAAAAATTACAACATTATGTTTTTAACTTTTGCTTGAAATAATTACATCTCCGACGGTGATTTATTGTAGCCCGGGAAGGGTTAAAACTTAATACAAAATTTACGCAGATACAAATAGTTTGGTTACATGCTGTTATCTTACTGCTGCTACACATTACTTCAGTAAATCCAATTCTATTACCTCTACAACTGGAACTCAACTCTGGTATTCGTGCATTACACCGCAGCCTGCGCATCGTTTTGTAAACTTGTTTGAAAGGCAGTTTCCCTGCCACCTCTGCTGGCAACCTAGAAATAATTCAACATTTGTATTATTGAGAACTCAAGTTACTCCCATTGATTAATGTTTAATTGGTTAACTTATAATATTACTGTATAGGGTCGTCCATAAATTACGTCATCTGAAAATAGGGGGGGTCGGCTTTGATATGACGTCATTTAAAAATACCCCCGTCGCAGCAGACCTGCGTACTCAGCGAATTTCCAATGGAATTTCAGATTATTTACTTTCCCCATAAAAAACACCATAGGATCGAGTATGTAGGTTTGCTGTCATTGGGTGTTCTTAGAAAATCTAAGTAAATCAATAATTGGTGAATGTAAACACAAAATTGTGTCAAACTCTGGGAATTTTTTATTTTCCCCATAAACCCCATGGGGGTGAGTATATAGGTTTGACGCCATATGGGTTTTGTAAGCAAGTATAAGTTAAACCTTATATAGATAATGTATCTACCAAATTTGATTAAGTTATGTCAATAAATAAGCAAGATACAGTGTTTCTTGATTTCCCATAAGAATAACATGGAAAACACATTTTTGGATTTTCCCCGTAACCAGTTATGCTATGATAAAAATTCAAAATACCAAATTGTTTGTTTTTTTAAGCTCTTTTAAATGGTTTCAGTTAAAATTGATGAATTTTAAAAACGGGGTTTTATGGGGTTTCAAAGGGGTAAAAAATGGGTTTTTGGCATTTTTGGACCTCAAATTAAAAATTTAACAATTTTAACTAAAACCATTTAAAAGAACTTAAAAATCAAAACAATTTAGTATTTTGAATTTTTAACTTTGCTTAACAGATAATGGAGAAAAGGTAAAAACAAGTTTCCCATGTTAATCTTATGGGAAATCAATAGAACACTGTATCCCACTTATTTATCGACATAACTTGGTATAATTTGGTATGTACCTTCACTAGATAGGGTTTAACTGATATTTGCTTACAACACCCATATGGCGGCAAACCACATACTCACCCCCATGGGGTTTATGGGGAAAATTTTAAAAGTGCTGAATATTGATACAATTTTATATTTACCATACCTAATCATTATATTTCCTAACAACTAACATTTTCTAACAATATCCCATGGCAGCAAACCTACATACTCATTCCTATGGTGTTTATGGGGAAAATACAAAATCTTAAATTCATTTGGAAATTCGCTGAGTACGCAGGTCTGCTGCGACGGGGGTATCTTTTATTTAAAACGAAGATTTGTTAAAAATGACGTCATTTTTCTGAGGGGGGGCTCAAACAAATCATGATGGTAGGATGATTTTAGGGAAGGGGTGTCTAAAAATGGCCAAAAAGTGATGACCTAATTTATGGACGGCCCCCATTGGATTATTTTCCATAAGTTCAGTTTGTTAATAGTTCTTAAACAACTGAAACTATTAAATAAATGATAAATTTGTAATAATGAATAATGATGAAAAATATCTAAGTTCTGCAAAAATTAAACAAAAATCTTCTTACGATTACTTAACAACTGATGATAAACGACATTAGAATGCACATTCTGAAGTTGAACTTCTAAAAATATCAATGAACCAAAATAAAGTAGAAGTTTTCAGAAAGATGGGTTTGTTAGAATAATGAGGGTTAAACTTATCAATTAAAAGAAAAATTAATTCAATAACAAGGGATATTACTAATATATTATGTTCCTCTTATTATTTCTCCGTTGCAAGTAGCGGTATTGCACTGGTTATGTTGACAAATAAAAAATACTCTGTAGAATGTTTTGTAGGTGTTTTTGTGTAAAGTTTTGTTATTGTGTAAGAGGGTATTGTAATTTAGTTTTTTCAAATCCAGCATATGGTCATAAAACCACTGCGGCAACAAAAATTTGAAATATTTATCCGGCTCTGGTTTACAGTGACGTAATTAATCGGTGATGTTTGACTTAATAGCCTGACTTTTTTATTTAAGCAACTATGATTCTGACTTATTTTCTGCCTTTTGCAAAAGTCAATTCAATGTGTTTAATCGTGTGTGTAATAGTCTGCAAATTATACTTTTGAAATTAACTCCTGTGCAATATTTATACATACTAGTGCACGTGTTGCTGGACATCGAGCAATTTATTTTGATACAATACGAAAGTTACATTTAGTTTAAATCAATGACATACGACCAATCCAATATAGTGAATGTCAGTGATCACCAAAAACTACAGCTGTAATTAACAGATGTTTAAAATGCTCAAACCAATCTCAATGTTATTCTAATGGGAAAATTTCAAATTTAATTTGTGAATAGTGCCCTTATTTCAAGCCCGATTTTCATAGATTTTTTGTGGAACAACTACCAATCCCTATCCTACGACCAAAAACTGGATAATTCGTTGAAAATTGTAGGAGGACTTCTCAACACAAAAAACCCCTTATTAAATAAGTATAGATTTAAACCAAACATTTTTGGGATCTATATTTTAATAATAACATACAGTACAATCTCGTTCATCGAACTCGACAACATCAGAACTCCGCATCATTGGAACTGAAAATCTGGATATTATTAATTTTTTTTCTTACGAAATTTAGTTCGTAACAATTTCTCCATTTTAGAGCCTTCAATTTTCATTATTTTTATCCGCACAACAGTGAAGTATCACATTTTGCATCAAACCTCATCAGGCGTTTTCCATAATCTATCGATATGATTTACGAGGCCCTGTAGTATTCGCACAAACATAAAAGGAGGAAGGGAGGCAGGGAGTAAACATCCCCTTCGACTGCTTCCCAAACTGTCATTCCCTCTGTCTCTCGTCGCGACTGCACCTGTGTTACGTGGAAGTCAGTTGACTGCTGGAATATGAGTGGAATACGAATTTGGGATATATGAGAATAAAGATCTAAAATCTTTATTTCCTGCGTTGTTTTTATTCCTATAGATTCATTGTTACCATGTTCAAAGTTTGAGTGCCTTATTTCCATAAAATTTCTTGTGTTATCTTAAAAACAAGAGTGAATACAATCATGATAGGTCATCGTACGGGCGGAAATGATGACTCACGACGGACTCCGCTTCATTGGAATTTTTTGACATCGAACCGGCCGTCCGCTACATTAGTTCCGATGAACGAGAGTATACTGTACCATGTAAATAAACTACTTACCCTTCTAGTTCTTGGCTGTAGATGTCTCGTAGAGGGGTCGCCTCCGTTATGGAACGCTCCGTCATTCTCTTGCGGGCTTGTTGGATAGTGAGCCATATCATGTCCGGTCGATGGTCGTGTTGCCTGGTGATACGTAGACTACCAGCTAACCTCTGTGCAGGGTCCGTCGGCATACTGGCTCTTCCGGGACACCGCCGGTTTATTGCGCATTTCACGTGTGCTCTATGTTTGTGGAACTTAATGATGCCGTAGAAATATCCATCGTTTTGATGGTAAACAGTTTTGTTGTTAATTAAGCCGTGGACTTCTTCTATTATTTTATCCATGCAAAAAAATTATGATATCAGTTATTAAATTAAATGAGTAATTTACACTACAAAAAAATACATTAACATAAATAAAGTATAAATTTTTGTGGTGTAAACATTGGAAAATTTAAATTCAAAACTTGTCAAATCATAAACAAATATGATTTATATTTGTTACAAATGACATAAACTCGTATAAATACAGAATTGCGTTTTTATGTAAAATCATTTACAATATTTACGATTGAAGATAATTTAAGTTGTAAAAAATGTAAAAGTAATACTGCATCACTTTTAATAAACTCAAAGAATGTTATTTCATTGGTTAAGATACGTTTTAAAATATGTTTGTTTTAAAAGAGAAAATTGTTATTTTTTTACTTAATAAATTGCATGTATACAATCTCGTACTTTAACAAAAATCTACCTTATGCCCAAGTATGTATTGTACATAATTAACTGATTGACACCATAATGAAAATATAAAATCATACAAATTAAGCACCCTTACAATTCTGTTAGCAATGAGCACTTGAGAGTTTAGATTTATTTACTTCGCTCTGTCTATTTTTATTAAACAGGATGTCCTTAGTGTGTCGGGAATGGATTATATTTTTATAGTAGACATCCGACTATTCAAGAATTTGGGTTATGTGAGGTCCTGCTAGGCTGAACTTTTATCTTTTAATTTTTAGAGCTGAGTAATAAAGTGCTTACTGTAACTTCTGTTTCTATTTAAAGAGAAAATATAAATAATTTACAAGTTCAGTTGAATAATTACTTTAAATAAACATCAAAATTATTATTTTAAACATATAAAATTATGCGTCGACAATGGGTATGTTCGTCTAAACTTTGAGACTTTCGCTGTGATTCAGGCATGGCAGTGCAGTCATAGATTTTTACATATAAGTAGTCAAGTCTATAGTAAAGCAGTGCTCATATTCAAAATACTTTTATTAGTGTGACCACTGAGGTATTAACATTCTCAAAGTAACATGCTTTCAAACAATTATGAAGCGTACACGATTCAAGAGTCTCAGGTCAACTTTGAAACCGGTTTATACTAGTTGCAAAGTTGACATTAGATAGGGCAAACGAAGTTGTTATAAAACATGGTAAGTCTTTTGGTTGTCTACTATGACAATTTCGCTTCCCTCACGACATTCATGTTCTAGACAGCAGGGACTGATGTCACCTGGAGGACATGGAAACCCCTAGCTGAGGAACATGAATGGACAGCCAGTTGGTTGGACCGTCTGCTTCAGCCTGCTATTTAGACTGGACAGGGAGGTACAAGCTCTCAAAGACTGGTTCCAGGCGAATGGGTTGGTTATGAATGAGGATAAAACTCAGCTTATAAAATTTAGTTCCAATAATAGATATAAAACAGACAAAATTACAATACTAAGATCTAAAATATCACTGCAGCAAAATGTGAACTTTTTAGGTATTATTTTAAATGAAAATCTAAACTGGGAACCATGAGTTGATAATTTGGTCAAACGATTAACCCGGGATCACTCGCGCTATTAGATTGATTCTAACATTTTTAGTTCCTCTGAAGAAAATTTTTTTAATAATGATTTCTTGCCACTGAGCTTTTAAGAATGCTTTCCTCAGTATTCTATGCACCCGCTACAGCAGTTTGGGGTGGGTAGTGTGGTGGGGAGGGTAGTTTTAGAGGGGAAAAGGCTCGCACCTCCACCCTTGTTAGCGCCCGCCTAACTGCGCGAGCGTTCGCGTGACTCTCCATGTTAGTATAGTTCTAACGGCGCGAGTGATCGCGGAACTGCCGGAGTCTTACTTTTTTAGTAAAAAAAGTTGTAAATTACAATAAATATGTTATTATTTTATTTTAAATGTGTAACGATTTATTTATTTCATCTACCAAACAAATATTATGATAATTATTTTGAAGTGTAAGATGCTGTTAAATGTTAGGAGCGCTCTAACGGCGCGAGTGACCGCGGGACTTTCGATAGCGCGAGTTGTCCCGGGTTAAATTTTCTCTCTCCTCGTAATCAGACAAGCTGTAAATCTAAAAACTCAGCTTATAGTGTATTATGCTTATTTTTCTTCAATAATGACATATGGCATTTTGGTTTGGAAAAACTCATGACATTCTAAAAAGATATTCCAAATTAAAAAAAAGGAATTAGAATTATTGGGTGAGTTCCTCCTAGAACTCCTTGTAAAAACCTTTTTCAAAAATTTTCTGTTTCAACATTTTATGATCATTATATTTGGACATTTCAAGTTGGGTTAAAAACAATCTGTCCTTATTCATGACCCAACCCATTCATTCCCATCACACTAGATTTAAGAGTTACATTAAGCTTGAGACCCATAGATTAAAGAAATATCATTTATCTCCCCAATATATAGGCCCTAAAATTTACAGTAAGTTACCGCTCTACATAAAGAATATTGATAATATTACAAAGTTCAGATCCACCCTGAGGACCTGGTTAAAAACAAAAAATTTTTATTCTGTTGAATGTTATTTAAGTAGGGATGTTACGTTGTATCAATAATAAGACACTTTTGTTATTCTTAGTTTGATTATACTGTATATATGACGCTATGTCCTGTCACAATGTTGATGTAATGACATGAAATAAATAAATAAAATTTAGTTGCCACAGGAGCACGGGAGTTGGCCCTCAGATCAATTGGCCGTCTGCTACGCCTCTTCTCTCCCTTTTCCTTCCTTCAGTATCTCGCCCTTCCGGGCTTTTGCGCAAAATGCCCATTAGAGCAGACTCGCTTAGCGGTTTGGGCGCATTCTCCTTAGGCAACAACAAGGGATCCAAGCGATTGGTATAGAATCACCCGGATGTTAACAGTGTCGTGATTGTCTGTTGAGTTTACTCTGATGCCGATCGTCACGAGCACTGGTAAATTTTCACTTGTAATTCAAGCTACTCGAGTGTTAGGTTTTTACAGAGGGTAAAAGCCCTGCATGTGCATACTGCAACCTGTCAGGTTGTTCAATTAAAGAAAGAAGTGTAGACGACGTTACTATGTGTATTCGTAAGCTGTAACATTTCAAATTGAAAAAAACTGTACTATATTTGAATTTTTTTGCGACAATAAATTATTTTTTCGGTCCAAAATCCCCTATACCTTTGACATTAATTTCAGTCGAGGATAGTGTCTTGTAACACCCTAACCATAATATAATAGTAACCTAGGCTTATCTGAGGTTTTCGTTACCCAAAACAGCATCGGTACCGAAGACTTAGGATAGTCAGGAGTCTATTATAAGAACTAACAAGTCTGCAGGGTTTAAATTCACATAATAAGCTGGTGGAATCAACATATTGTCCAAGCAACACAAAGGGATATCAAAACACAAACATTATTAACATGTTTGTGAAAAAATAACCCATCTACATTTTTAACTATAGTGGAACCTTGTTACATTGAGACTCAATTTATCAAACTCCTTTATGTAGCGAGGTTTAATCATTCCCCTTGAACCTGCTTATCAATCTAATGTAATTTCTACCCCAGTAGATCGAAGGATTAGCCAGCATAAACTCAATATTTCAAACTTTTGTGGTGCCGATGCATACCTAAGAATCTCTATGTATCGAAGTTTTTATTGAAAAACCTCATCGTATCAGAGAAAATACTCCCGTCGCAGAATTTAAGGGCAACAAATGCCAAAAACCCAATTTTAACCCTTCTGAAACCCCATAAAACCCCATTTGCATAGTCTTATCATTCTGGTTTTCAAACTTAGGACAATCGCTGCTATCAAAAATGTTGATAGCTACCTAAGAAGCTAAAAATAGTTAGTGCACCTTTAGTAATTGAAAGACCATAAAATGGCTTAGAGACCATAATTGGACGAAGCATCCTGGTTCCTGGACCTCCGAAAGTCTTGGGTCACCGGTGACGCAAGTCCAAGGTTCACCGCCTGCTTTGAACACACCGCTGCACCGCGTTTGATCCGGAGTTCAAGCACATGTCACTTACAAAGTTGAAATAAAATGTTCTAAATATATAATGGCCTAAATTCATTATTTACAACTAGTTCTAAATTAACGACATCTGACCAATCCAATATTGTGAATATCAATACCTAATCACAAAATACTACATGTATTTACAGCTGTACATTAACAATGTTCAAAATTTTCAACCAAAACCCAATGTCACTCCAATGGGAAAGTTTCAAATTTAATTTGTGTGTAGCGCCCGTATTTTAGGTCCCATTTTCATTAATTTTTGGCACAAGCCCTATCCAACGACACCAAAAACTTATATATCGGTTGAAAATTGTAGGAGGGGTTCTCAACACAAAAAACCCCTTAGCATATTAAATAAGTATAGATAAAATAAAAGTAATTTAAGAGAAAGAAATTTTATAAGATTTTTATTAGAGGGAATTATAAAAAGCCTAAATTATTATTCACTTGTCTTGGAAATATTTTAAAATAGTAACATTTACAAAAAAGTATGTCTTTGATCAAAACTCAGAAATTTTAGAGGTCATGATCACACAACAAATTTAAAGAATAATATTTTTTTTTTTTTCGGTCTCAAGATTTTGTTAGTTTGCTAGTTAAAAATAACAAGTTGAATAAAAAAAAAAATAAAAAAATAATAAATATTTATTGTTGTAAGAATACAAATGATCATTGACAATGTCATAATTACAGTGTGGCTGCACAGTCAAAATGCCTTAGCTCTAAAGAAAAATTTCTAAAATGTATAATATAAAATATTTGTTATAAAATATACATATATCTTTAAAATTGAATATTTTCAAAATTAAAGAATTCTTCCAGTCTATAAAAGGGTGACCCAATAACCAATTATATAATTTTTGTTAAAAAACCTTGAAAGAATAATTTTTAGTGGAACTTTCCAAAACATTGTATACTTTAGCAGATATTACAATGTGGTTGTTGGAAGTTTTGCTTAAACGATGAGGTTCCAATAAAGCATTATGTTTTTTACGTGTATTGTAGCTATAATTGCTGAACTTTAAATAGTCTTGGTTTTTAAAAATGTTTATCATAACATCAAATATGTACAGATTTATTACTGTTTGGACTTCCCAATTTTATAAAGAGGGGTTTGCAGTGTTCTTCTGGATCTGATCTGCTCATAGTCCGTAACGCCTTTTTTTGCAGCTTTAAAATGTTTTCAATTTTACTAGGCCCTCCCCAAAAAAGGAAACCATAACGAAAGATAGATTGGAAATAGGCAAAATAAGCTGTCCTCGTATAATTTTTTGGAACCTGATCTCTGAGGCATCTTAAGAGATAAATAATACGTGAGAGTTTTGAAGAAAGATTGTCAATGTGAGGATTCCATGAAAGTTGACTGTCAATATGTACACCCAAAAATTTGGCTGTGCCTACAAAATTTTGATCAGCAGGAATGAAATTGTGTTTCAATGTAAATAAAATATTTTGAGTTTTTTCTTCATTCAGTAAAAATCCATTAGAATTAAACCAATTTGATGCGTCTTTAATAGTACATTCAACAATGTTTTGTAACTCAACTAAATTACTATTTATGTTAAAGAAAGTTGTATCATCAGCGTAAAGTATTGTTTTGGAATTTATAGCCGTTGGTAAATCATTTATATAAATTATGAATAAAAGGGGTCCAAGTACTGAACCCTGAGGAACACTCCATTTCAATAATTTTGGTTCAGACTCTTTGTCATTTGATTTGACTAGTTGCTAAAAAAGATTTTTTTAAATTTAGAGGTGGACCCTGGAACCAATATTGTTTTAATTTTTCAATAAGAATATTAGAATCAACACAGTCAAACGCCTTGCTCAGGTCACAAAATGTGGCCTGAGCAAAGGTCTTAGCTTCAAAAGATTGGTAAACTTGTCTTATTAAAATGTCCAAAGCATCTGTGGTTGACAACCCTCTTCGAAAACCAAATTGAAAAATGTTTAATAATTTGTTTTTTTTTTTCAAAATATTCAATCATTTGTTCATATACTAAAATTTCTATTAATTTTCCTATGACTGGAATTATTGAAATAGGACGAAAACTCTGTGGCTTATCCCTGGGGCCCTTTTTATAGACTGGACAAACCCAGGACACTTTTAAGGATTCAGGAAATTTACCATCTAACAAGATTAAGCTTATACTGTATGCAAGAGGAACATCTAAGCTACAGATTATAATTCTTAATAGATTGTTAGACATTCCATAAATATCTTTACTTTCAGAGTTATTCATATTTTTTACTGCATTTAAAACCTGCTTGGCTGTAATATTTGTCCAACTAAATTTTACCCCAGAATCATGTTCATTTCTCTTCAAATAATGAGAATAAGATAATGACTTAGAATTGTTAAGCTTATCTTTAATAATGTCAATAGATCCAATAAAATATTCATTAAAAGTATCTGGTGAGATAGTTGTTTTACATTGTTCTTTTTTTTACATTATTATTCTTATATATGAATGCGAAGATAGACACATAATTTTTAATGCATGTTTTATTCACTAAACAAAACTATAAATATAATTTGTTAATGGAATTTCAAGAACCACGACAACAGAAAAACTGCTCTGCTGTTTTAGTCTCAAAACCATTGTAACTAATAACTTTTCCAGCAATTGCTTTCACGTGAGTTGTGTTAGATTTAATTCTGAAATAAATTTTATCAATTTATGTACACAGATTTACAAATTTACATACAAATTGTACAAATTTATGTACAAATTGTACAAATTTATGTACAAATTGTACAAATTTATGTACACAGAAACACAAGTTTTTTGGAGTAGGCTACTTTTTATAGGCTAATAGCTATAATTTCAGCATTCCAATTGCAAACTGATAAACTGGTTTGATTACAAATATTGGTTTGATAAAATATAAATTTCCAGAATTATTTCGTATATACGTAGATTACATTTTATCATAGAAAAACTAACCAGGTACAGAAGTCTCACGCAATGCTAATTTCTGTAACGCCAAATCTTGTAGTTGGGCCAGATCATAGGAGCGCTGCGAGCCAAGCCGGCCAAGCTACGTTGCCGATCTGACGGCTGCTGGCCGGCCGGCTGAGTCCACGGATCGTTAACGTAGCTTGGCCAGCTTTGCTCGCAGCGCTATGATCTGGCCAGCTCAACTACAAAATTTTGTGTTACAGAAATTAGCATTACGTGCGAATTCTGTACTTGGTTAGTTTTTCTATGATTTTATCCAAAAATCAAAAGTAATGACATTACATTTCTTTACCTTTGTTAGATATCGGCATACCATATTTAGCTCGATAAATTTTGGCAACCATGCAGACTAGATTTTTAATTTTTAACAAAATTAAACTATAGAAGTGAAACGTGACTCCAGACATTTTTTTAAGTACAAGAGTTTATTTGGAAATTTTTTGAATGTAAGCACCGTTGTCCTGAATAAATACTCTGGAAACACCACCTACGGAAAAAATACGTCTACTCCAGCACTTCTACTCAGAATTGCTGCTTCATAACTCTCAGTTTGATTTGCCCTTGTTTTGGGCTAGCAATCAATTATCTTTCATTTTCAAGAAGATTTTTTTTTAACACAGGGTGACGCTTAAGCTCTAGATGGTCTCAGGCAACGATCCAGACGATGAATAAGGATTATATCGCAGGAAACTGAAAACTTGAGTTTTAACAACTTAATAAACCAGGTTCTCTAATCTATTTGTTTTCTTTATAATATATACCCCATTGCAGCAGACCTGCGTACTCAGCGAATTTCCAACAGGATTCGGTTTTTTAAACTTCACCCATAAACACCATGAGTTTGAGGATGTAGGTTTATTGCCATGGGGGTATTGTTAGTAAAAATACGAAAATCCCTTCCGAGTGCATATAAAATAATGCTAAATTGCATAAAATTCTAGAATTTTTAATTTTCCCATAAACCCCATGGGGGTTAGTAGGTTGGTTTGCAGCCACATGGGTGCTGTAAGTAAATATAAATTAAACCTTACCTAGCGAATGTACATACCAAATTTGATCAAGTTATGTCAATAAATATGTGAAATACAGGGTTTTGTTAATTTTCTATAAGAATAACATTGAAAATCTATTTTTGGATTTTCTCTGTAGTCTGTTAAGCTAAGTTCACAAAATTTTACAACTAATTTAAAAACCATCACGACTGTCCTCTCCTCTACAAACTGTCATGGTATTCTTGAAAACACTGGCCCATGCAGAGACCAGGTTTATCGAGACACGTATCACAGTAGTACGCTGTTTTGTTTCGTTTGGCGGTTTTCTTCCAACACGTTCTGCAATTTTTACGATTCAGTCGGTTGTTTGCATCACGTTCAGTGGTCTTCACGATCTGGTGGGCACTTTCCCGGGCACGCTTCGGTGTCGGAGATTCCACAATGTTGGCACGGGCGGGGAAAAGGGACCTTATGACTTTAAGTCTGTATTCATGGAACGTCTGTTTTTTATTGTACATATTGTACAATGCATGGGAATTCAGGAGGAGCATTTGCAAAATATGTACAAAGATTTTTTGGTACCAGCGAATGGTTCTGTGCTCCGACGGGTAGTAACTCATCATTTCGTCCACACGATCAACCCCAGACATGAACGTATTGTATTTTACAATGGGGAGCGGTTTAGTTTTTGTTTGTTTGCGTTTATTGATGAACGTTGTCATGTCATTTTCATGTTCGGTGGAGATGTACATCACCGTCCTCTTGTCCCGCCATTTACCCACCATCACACCGTTCCCATATCTTGCAATTGTTTCGCCTTTCTGGAGTTTTGCGGATTTCACCTCCTCCGGGACATTTTTTCTGTCCTGTCTCAGCGTCCCAGTCGAATAAGTTTTGTTGGCTAATAGCCGAGCTGACAGACTATAACTATTATAAAAGTTGTCCATGTAGACTGAGTGGCCTTTTCCCAATTTTTCCTGTAGTAAATGCATTACCACTTTTTCAGTATGTCCCTTCCCTCCCACAACTTCGTTTGCGGATCCTGCATACACTAAAAACTTCAAAATTAGGCCCTGGTGATCACACAATGTGTATAGTTTTACCCCATATTTGTGGCGCTTTCCTTTTATATATTGGCGAAACGACAAACGTCCCCGCCACAATACCATCGCCTCATCGATTGAGAGTTCCTTTTGAGGATAGTACACGTCATTCATTTTTTTATTGAAATGGTCCACGATAGGTTTTATCTTATTGATCGATTCGTCACGTTCCATGCCATCGCCTGATCTAGTGAAATGGAGACATCGAAGGATATTTAGAAACCTGTCTCGTGACATGTTTTGCCTAAAGACTTTGAAATCAAAAAAATAATCTATTTTCCAATAATCTTGAATCCGGTTGAGCCTTATTGTTCCCATGTGTAAAACCAAACCTACAAAAATTTTCAACTCTGGCACAGTGAGGTCTTTCCACTTGTGGATTCTGGATTTTGGAGTAAGGGAGGGTTTGGAAAATACTTGTAAGGCATATTCATTAGTGGTCTTGCAAACTTGTTCGAGGTGATGATTGTCCAACAAAAGGTTGAACCAATCGATGGGCATGTCATTGCCTGGGATTGGGACGAGCAGAGCCTCAGTCCTAGTAAACTGGATTGGTCTAATACCTGATGTTGTAATGGCCCATTCGGGAGCCTCTGTATAAGTTTCTGAGTCGTCAAAGTCACTTTCACTATCAGATACACCGTCTTCATCACTCGATTGATCGTCCACAAGTTGTTGCACAGGATCGTCGTCCACAACTTGTTGCACAGGATCGTCAATGTCAAGGTCACCTTCATCAAAATCGTAAGACACGTTCTCCAGAGCTAAACATAAAAACAATAGCTAAACACTAAAATAATTCATATAAACACTAATATATACAGCAGAAAACACGATTCACAATAAAAAAGCACAGCACCCTGGGCGAACGAACGAAACACACTACACGGCAGACTGGTATCCGAGACACAATGCTAGCGCTTATCAACCGTCACTGGCTCCGTAAATAAAACATGGCATGCTGCGTCCCCGGTGACGCACGCGCTTCCCGCTACGGTGTGTTAACCTACCCTACACCTTCATAACAAATTTCATCAAAATCAAAGGTTTCTTTCAAAAGTTATTGTGTAAACAGATATGTATAATATAACTATGTTATGAGATTTTCTACCTTTAATATTTATTTGTAACGTGAGCCTTAAAAAATGTCTTGAATTATTTATAAGTCTTGTATTTGAATGCTATATACAGTATTATTGTTATAACTTTTGACCGTAAGTACTCATCGCTTTAAAAATCTTAAATTTTCATTTTGAAATCATAGTTTTTTAATACATTTGTTTGAAATTAATCATGTTTTTCTTTTATAACTTATTCCACTAACTTCCCTAATGGGCAACCTCTCATTCATGGCCTGGGCTGGCCGCGGGCGCTCTGGCTTGTGCCATGCACGCTAATGAATGACAATTTATTCATTCATAACTTAAATTGTTTGGGACTGAATTCAATTCACCAAGTCTCTGAATTTTATAGTAAAAATATTGACGGCATTAACCTGTTTCATTATAATATCCGTAGTTAAAGCAAACGTTTTGAAGAACTACCCTTGTACTTAAATAATTTAATTTCTGACATCGACATTATTGTTTTGACTGAGTGTTGGCTGCGAGGCGGGGAGGGGTTGGCGGCCTTGGAACAATTGAAAAAATAGAATCATACAAATATTTGAGAGTCAATTTCGATCAACCCCTTTAGTGGTTGAACCATATTATTTTTATCAACAACAAAATTAGGAAATACATTTTTGCTTTCAGACACTTAAATCAAGTTCTCAGAGAAAATTAAATAAAAATGGTTTATTTTGCATATGTTCAATCCCTATTGTCTTTTTACATCTTAGCCTTGGGCATGGGCGGTTGTCTTAAATCAATTTTGGAAATACTAAATTTAACTCAGAAGTTAATTTTAAAAATTGGTTTTGGTAAAGACAAACGATACCCGTCTGACTCTCTTCCAGGAAACTTCCGTTTTAACTGTTAGGCAACTTTTTGTTAAGTCTTTTAATTCATATCTTTAAAAATTTTAATGATATTTTTACTGGAATTTCTCACTTTTATTACACCACATTTTCAGCTAGAGTAGGAATTGCATCATTAAAAATCTATAAACCATGTTCTATGACTAATTAAATTTACATTTCTCATGTTCTGTATCGCAATTTATATAATAATTTTCAACACTTTGGAATTATTTGACTCTTATTTCATTATCTGTATTTTAAAATCGCATCAAAGATTGGTTATTGGGGATGAGCCGAGACGAGGCCAAGTTTATTATCGATTACAGTCGAGTACAGACTAACTCGACCTTCGCACTCTGCCCTCCCCTCCGCCCAGCCCCCTGACCCCTCTACTGACCTGCCGTTGACTCAGCCTAATCCCACAGTAGTTCTAGGAATTGAATTATTTTCCCTTGTGTTTTATTTTCAAATTTTGTTCAAACTTTATAAACTTATACAATAATATTTTTCCTCTAAAATATTTGCATTTACCTGCTAAATATTCATATTTCTTGACGCAACTCGGAGGCCTCAGTGTCCATGTCAGCTCATTCCACACCAAATTACATAATGCAATTATTAATTACAAATTTTTATCATGTACCTTTTGAATTCTGTGTTTAATTTATGCAGATAGAGTTATTATTATTCATTTGTAGTTGTAGTACAGCATGTTTTAATTTATACATGTATATTTATTGGAATAAACGATTTCATTCAGTCATTCATATATATGAATTTGAACAAACGGTGTTCTTAGCTTCTAGGGACCTCAAAACAAAAAAATAACATGGTGCCGGACTTAGTTCTTACCGTGAGTACTATCGTAATAGTGAATTCCCTATAGGAAAATTTGCTAAAAGGAATCCTGTGCCTATGCTCCTTTGTGTTCACAGAGCTGTTAGTGTTTCGCACGTTTGATGTAAACTTACTGGTTGTATTCAGGGAACACGAGCACTACCTACCCATTACTTTTTATTGGTTTGAGGGTCTTAACTTACTATAATCATATATTTTTGCTGCTGGCAAGAAAAAAGTTACTTTTGTGTGGCCAAAATGGAAATTGTCGTCTGCTAGCCGAGTGACCACAAGGCATTTGGGGGTCGGGTAGGTAAACGTTTATTACCTATCACATTCCCGGCGTACAATCATCGTGTTAGTGTGGTGCCCTTTATAACAACAGCTATGCTTAAGTGTCCATGAACTTGTGTATTGTGTGTAATGGTGGTGTGAACGGTAGTTCCTATCAGATCGTGACAAAAACTCCATGGAAGGGTTTACAAACAAATTATAATGATACAACAAACTGTTATTCTTCTATTCAATGGCAAAATGTAAGTTATCTAATCACAGTAACGTATTTATTCCTCAATTACTGGATCTATTGGAAAGAGGTAATGGGCAGTTGACGTGAACCTCTGTACGTCGAGTATGGCAATAAATCACCACGATATAACGAAACTTTTTAAGATGACCTTGACATTACAAAGTTTTTATATTTCCCGTCAAGTTCGATATATCGAGGTTCCACTGTATTATTTTAAATTATTTTCCTAAAACCCATTAAAAACGTGTGCACAGTCAATACACATTCCAATTGTTTCTTAGAATTAAATTTAAAAATTATATAAAACTTAAAGACAGTTCTCATAATTAATACAGTACACTCTTGTTCATCGGAACTAATGTGGCGGATGGCCGGTTCAGATGTCAAAAAATTCCGATGAAGCGGAGGCCGACGTGAAAATCATTTCCGCCCGTACGGTGACCTATCGTGATTGTATTCACTCTTGTTTTTAAAGCAATACTAGAGATTTTATGAAAATAAGGCACTCAAACTTTGAACATGGTAACAAATGAACCTATAGGAATAAAAACAACGCAGGAAATAAAGATCCAAAATCGTTATTCTCATATTCCATATTTATATTCCACTCATATTCCAGCAGTCAACTGACTTCCAAGTAACACAGGTGCAGTCGCGACGCAAGACAGACTGAATGACAGTTTGGGTAGCGGTCGAAACGGATGTTCACTTCCTGCCCCCTTCCTCTTTCTATTTTTGTGCGAATACTCCACGGCCTCGTAAATCACATCAATACGTACAGATTATGGAAAACGACGGATGACGTTAGACGCAAAATGTGATACTTCACTGTTGTGCTGATAGAACGAATGGAAATTGAAGGCTCTAAAACGGAAAAATTATTTATTTCGTAAGAAAAAAAAATTAATAATGTCCAGATTTTCAGTTCCGATGAAGCGGAGTTCCGATGTCGCCGAGTCCGATGAACGAGAGTGTACTGTATTATTGTTACTTGTAGGCATGAATAAACTAACTATTAAACTGTTAAGTAAGCATTGATTACCTTACAAGTCTCAGTGAAATAAGTACCGTAATGTAAACTGCCTAGTTTTGTTATAATAGATCATAATAATGAACAGATGATCTGACCTTATTCTTACTGAAATCTTTGCTAACCCGTGTAATAAAGATTATCCTAATACTTTTTTTGGATGTAAATAGTAAATCTCTAGTAATAGAATAGATCAGCGTAAATAGTAAATTGATTTAGCGTTACAAGCAATAATAAACATCTCCTTTTACAGGTATACGACTTAAACAATCTATTGAAATTTAACAATATGTAACAATTTACAATTTAACAACTAACAATTTTTATATTTTACTTATAATAAAGTTTTATTAATTTCAAAACTTTGTTAAGTCAAGGATGTGCGCCATCCAGGATTAAAAAATTCGAAGCTCTCAAATGATTTTACAAAAGTTGATGAAATTCTAAAATTTGGAATCTTGTGCAATCTCGAACCAATGAAAAATTTATTGAGGTCGTAGCTGAACACTGTACTTTTCAGCCCATTCCCCACGAGCGCTTAACAACTTTATTCTAACCGGGAGACATAAAACCCCAGTAGAGAACTGTAAATTTATTTATTTATGCATGCAACTTCATGACTACGATGTGATGTCTGCATTCAACATCTAACTGGAAGACAGTCATGAGATGACACTATATCACTTCAACAGTTGTCAGCCTAAACACCCACACCCAGACGTACTAGTAACTAGCATACCGGCAGCTTGGAGTGCTAGTGGGACAATGGGTATTCACTAGCGCGCGTTGTGATTGGTAACCGAGTTAACACTACAGCCAATCACGACACCGTTACAATCTAGTTGTTTCCTCTCCATCTGAAAGAGGCAATTATCAATTTCGCCATTACGAGGATCAACTTTAAAGTAACTAAAATAAAATAAAAATAATACTTGCGTTTACTAAGATAAAAAGATCAAAGTGAAAATATACGCGCAATCAAAACCATTTATAATGAAAACAAGTATGTTTTATGACACAACAATGTATTAAGTTTCTCAATGGCAATAATATTATCTAGACTCAACTATTGCCGCTATAAGGATAACCGCATTGCCAAATGGGAAATGGTAACAAGAAGGAATGGAGCAAGGCAAAAAGGCAGCCGTTACTAAGATATTAGGTTAACTGAAGTCATTCATCGCTAAAATGCCGTGATGAAAGGTTCTATTCTAATGCGCAATACGTTGCAATAAACTAACTTTCCAATCAATTCCTTTATAAGGTAAGAATTCAACGTATGTAAAAATTCAATAAATTCTTCTTAGAGTTCTCATTTTTATTGAAAACCATCAATTAGTTCTTGGATAAAATTAGCAAACATAAAATCTGTGACATTTCGGGGACATCGGTGACACATTGTTAAAATCCGTGTCTTTTCTGGGCCTTCCGTGACAGGTAGACACCCTGATACAGCAGCAAACACGATTCACAACTTAAAAGTTGTGGGTCACAGGAGAAGGACACAACACTCTGGGCGAATTTGGAAGCACTACACGGCAGATTGGATTCGAGAAACAATAAAAGCGTATCACCTGCCCTTGTCGAGTCGCTCAACCACTGGCATGTAAATGAAACATGGCGCGTTGCGTGCTCAATGATGTACCCACAGCCTATGTGTTAATCTAAGTTTTAATATTCGTTGACTTTTGAATTAGGTGATGTCATACCAAAATCTTGATTTGGGGTTGGAATTGGAGTTAAAAGCCTCATTAAGTTATTGAATGTAGTTACCATATCCTTAGTTGTTTATACATAGTTGTCTTTTTCGTACTTGCAGTAATAATATGGATTGGAAACGATACCTTGCATTTAATAAAAAAATAACAGTAACAAATTTAGAAAACTTTTGTAAAAAATATAGTGTACCGATATTCTTGAAATCAATATAAACTGAATCCTTCCTCCCCTAGTAATCCCATCACTAATCATACAAGTTATAATGAAACTATGATAGAGTATATTGAGTTTCTTGTTTTTAAGCATCATTGATAATAAAAAATATATAATTATGTCAGCTATATTATTTAATTTTTTTTATTCAATGTATTTAGCATTATTAAAATCAAGCAAAAGATTTTTTGTGCATGAAATTGTAAATCAGTTCAGATTCTCCACTCACATGCTGATATCGTTAAATTTATTTTGCTGCATACATTGTAATTTTGTCAAATTGAGCAAAATCAGGGCAAACCTTTAATGTAGGTCAATAACAAAAGGGGATACTTATGACTGATAATGTAGAATACTTGTTAAAAAAATTTTGAAGAGCTTTGTCTGGCTATTCACAAGTTATTTCTTTAAAAGCAAAAGATTTTTGGTGTGGCTGTGATTGATCTAGTGTAGTTCAGATGGTTTAATATAGGACCTATGCCGCTCTTGCCAGTTTGACGACTGGATACAAATTCACCAGTGGTTGGAGGGTCAATGAAAACTTACAAATTCGCCAGGTCCCAAACAGGTAGAAAATCGGGGCCGTCAAATCATACAAACTCACCAGTTCTACACCAGCCGTCACGAGAGATGTCCGTTGAGGGCGGGGCTTAGCGGACATGTGATTTTCTGCCAACGAATAAAATTCAAGAGATGTTGCCGTACTGGCTATGCCTATAATTCTAGTTGCATTTATCACCTGTTTTAAATGATTATATCTCCAAGTGAAACATTCCAGGTAAACACGAAAATAAGGCATTCTATGTGGCAACACGGCGCTTATTTTCTATTGGGTGCCGCTCAACGGACATCTCTTGTGGCGGGTGGTGTAGGAATCCACCCACAGCCCCTCGGCGCGGTGGACGGGTAGATGACCCGGTTCAAGTATGTGTTTATTTGATGGTTTATTCGTCCGTGACTACCTACCTCGGCAATATTTAAGTGGAATAGTAAATCAGTCAAGCAAACGTCACCTTGAGAAAAATCAAGGGTCGAACGGAAATCATCGTCATCAAACAATTGACAAAAAAATATTTGTAATAAAATCCTGATAAAAAGAGGAATCCATAAAGAGATATATTTGAAATATTAAAACAACAACAAGCTAGAGGTATTACAGTACAAATAGAACCCATCCAACGGATATCTTGACAACCACCTACAAAATGAATAATAATACCAAGTAATCTAGTTCATTATTACCATTAATCATATGATGTTGTTTGTAGATGATGTGGGGTGTGTATGTGGTATGCCATGGGGTTAACTCAAGCATCACTTACGAGTAAAATTAGTTGAATTGTAGTTTATGCAATGATTGTATTATGAGAGCGTAACTTA
The DNA here is from genome assembly GCA_030545055.2 of Neoaliturus tenellus. Lineage (NCBI taxonomy): Eukaryota > Metazoa > Arthropoda > Insecta > Hemiptera > Cicadellidae > Neoaliturus > Neoaliturus tenellus. The sequence continues at coordinate 40,454,780 of CM061534.1, forward strand.
CTAAGTTAGAGAACGAGCGAAGAGTGTTCTAAATATCTCAAGAGAATCAATAAATTCTAGGGGCCATGGGTAAATAGTATTGACACAAAATGGCCAGTATCCGTTCAGTAGTTTCATCTCTAGCACTTAAAATAGATTTATCACTATATAGGATTATAAATTAATGATATTAAATTAAAATAATCAATCTCTCATTGGCCTATGTTTAATGTATACATAAAGTGATTAGTTACCTTTTTATTTTTCATTATAATCTCATATTATTTGGAATGAGATTTGATAGGGAGAAAACAGTTTAGAAATATAGCTTACGACTCGGTCAAGTCGGAAACAACCCTCAACTTCAGAGAGGAAGAGCACGACCGACCGGCCACATTCCTGGGTTCCCCGGGGGATAAGCACTAGTTCCTAGAACTGGTGAGTTTGTATGTTTTGACGGCCCCGATTTTCTACCGGTTAGGGAACTGGCGAATTTGTATCTTTTTGTCGACCCTCCAACCACTGGCGAATTTGTATCTGGCCTTTTGACGGGGTTATTCTAGAGATAATTAACCACCCACTAACCTGTAGTGGCTGCCGACTGTTGAGGCACGATGGAAGTTCCACTCAAAGTGTCCGTTTCTCCACTGTGACCACCTGATATGCTATGATTTTGTACATTTTGAACACCATTTTCAAAAATAAGTTCATCATCCAACTCGGACTTCATAGAATCTGTCTAAAAAGTGCAAAACAAATTAGTATTCAGTTATAAATTTGGGCCATTATTTAAATTCAAGACAAATTGGCTTCAAAAATAAAATTCTTAAAATTGTGGAAAAATTCAAGTTTTATATCTTTAATACATACAGGGTGGTTGAAAAGTAACTTGCACCCCCCCCCCCCCCTCTTTAAACTTTTTAACTATTTGAAATATATTCAAAATTCGTTTGCAGCAACCTTATTGGACATGAGGTTGTTGTACCATCATTATTGTAGCCCAAACAAATTTCAAATATCTCAAATAGTAAAAAATTAAGGAGGGGTTGCAAGTTACTTTGCAACAACCCTGTACAGGGTTCTTACAACCAAATCTCAACAAAATTCAAGGACTTTTAAGGGCCTTCCATGGTTTTAAGGACCACGAGAAGTAATTATATTTACATCGATTGGTAAAATTACCTATTGTTTAAAATTGTGTTATTAATAAGAAAGAAGAATACCTGAATGGATAACACTGGGCAATGGGCCTTACACAAGTTTAAAATTTGAATGCTCAACAATTTAGCCTTAATAATTAAATTGAGAGTCAAATGAAAATATGTGAGTGATTTAGTAACATTTTCAAAGTTATAATTCACAGTTCATGATGAGGTGACCAATTGAGGATCGTCATTGCTCAGGAATATGTATGAACCAGATTATTGATCCACAAACTAATGAGTTATTTAACCGTAAAACTTAAAAACGAGTAATTTTCACACAATGTTCAGTAAATAGTCCTCAAAAAAATTGTGGCTAATTAAACAACTAAACCGCACTATTTTTACCTATTTTTAACTATTTTTACCGCACAAACAGGAACCAAATTTACACAATAACAAAAGAAAATAATACAAATTTGTTTCTAAATCGTTCAATGTTGATTTCACAGTGTCCATTATAGCTCTTTAGTATGCAGTACCTACATATTATATGCTTCTTTCTGTTAGCGTTAAAATGTGTGTAGGCTACAAGAACCTTAAAATTTTAAGGTAATATCAAACAGTTCAGGGTACTCAAGGAGACAATACCAACATTCCCACAAAATTCAAGGACTTTTCAAGGACCATACTAAAAATTATGAAATTTCAGTACTTTTCAAGGCATTCAAGACCAGGAGTTAAATTTCAATGACTTTCAAGGACCGTAAGAAAATTGCCTGTATTATTGACTTTCCTGATGATGTGTCTCCGTGCTAAAGACCCCTTTGTTCGCGGAATTCTTTTTATTATTTCGACTAAAGGACACGGCGTTACAAAACGCAAAACGACGTGCCATTATACGTCGTTTTTTGGCTCCAGATATTCAGGGGTTGCTAATTTAACAACATTTAAAGTTAGACTACTACTTTAATTTAAAGAAGAATCAAATTTATTGATAATTTTTTAAAGATGAATTGGCAGTCCTTGTAAAGGCAGTCCCCAATGTATTATATTTTCTAATATTCTGTGATTGCCATTACAGGGACCGCTGTTAAAAATTATTAAATTAAGATTTTTCATAAATTTACGGTTTACTGATGAAAGCCATATTGGAACACTAATACTCTGTCTAACTACTTAATCCAATAAAATAATAAGGATTCCAATCTATCAACGAGCCAGAGAAGTTACATAACAAAAACATACATCACAGTAATTTAAAATGTTCAACCGCCACAAGTCAACAACTTGACCTCTCAGGTTCATGTCTGACCTTTGACATAAGCGCCGTTGTCACTCAGGTAGCAGTGATGTGCACTAATTTTATTGGGGACCGCTGTTACTCTAAAACCTGGAGAAAGGCTAAAAAATATCTAACAATGAAATGTGATACTTATTAAAAAATGTGCATTGTTCGTTTGTTTTAGACTACGGTATTTCTTGCGTGTACTGCCCACTACAAACTTTCGTTTTAACAGCCATTTCAACAAAATTTGTAGCTTCAAACGTCCTGAGGTAAAGTCAGGACTTCCGTTACATTTTTAAAGTTATAATTTTTTTCACATGAACGAATTTTAAAAAATTCAACTCTTGCTTGAACATTTACCTTAAAGTATGTATTTCAATATTTTGACTTGATTACATCTTTTACTATGTTAACCTCCTTGTAACATCTCAGGAATTTAAATTGTTCTGAATTAAAAAATATGGGCCCATTTGGTTTAAATAAGCAAACAAAATCAAAACCATACAATTTGAAATTATAAAAATCATACCAGCATTGGTTCTTCTTTCACGTAGACTGGACAAAAGAATGGTCCATCTTTTGGTTCTTCTTTAACTTTTACTGAATCATCCTGTAAATATACAAAAACATATAAATTCATGAGTTTTATCCAAGGTAATTGATAAAACACAATATAGGCTATATACGAGCCAACCAAGGCCAATTAATTGTCTATTGTAGGTTATTCCCTGTATTGCCATGTGTTGTTGTAAACAAGATATGTTTGCAACTTCTTTTGATTGGTTACTAACCTTGTTTGTAAGGTGCTCTAAAATAGAACATTTTTTAAGAAATAACCTAACTATTCTATCTAACTATTTTCTATTCTTTTGAAGAATTTTTGGAAATTAGACACAACTGATTCACCTGTGGTTTTAGAGAATACTAAAAAAAGACCGTTTTATTGTTATGTATAATCTACTTTAATTTAATTATAGCCTACCAATGTAAGGAATGCAACATGTAATTTTGGTTTTGTTATTCATCTGACACTATTCGTGTACAATGTGCATATTATGAATAAAGACGTTTTGATTTGATTTGATAACCTTCCTCCACCTGCCCACAACACTGAGTGAAAATGATTATTTTTGCCTACCTTTGGTCATCCCGAAGAATATGGTAACCTAAACATGCAAAAATTCCCAGGCATTTTGAAGCACAAATGTAAGCGTTCCCATCCGAATTGTTAGGCGTAAGCAAATTAACAGTTGGCCAATGCGAATGCAACTGTCACGAACAATAGAGTGACAATTCTCATCTCAGTCCATAGTAATTTTCATTAAGAATTATTTATTGGTAACACTGATAATTTTCCATATTTTAAAATGGCAGCCACATGACACAAACAAAATATATGTGGTACAGTACCAGCTTTTTAAATGATTAATTTGTTTCAGTTTGTGATCTTATTTTTATTGTAAAGTTTTTTTTAAGAGGAGGCTAAAGGGTCAGTCCTAGTGGACATAGCTGAAACTACCTGAACACATTTTGCATTGTTTACAAGCATACTGAGGGCAAGAAATATTATCTAGTACCGTATTCGGTGTAAAACACTGGGGATAAATAAATGCTGTTGCACTTCAGCATGTGTGAGACCCAAGACTCAGGTAGATGATGGGGAGGAAGGAAATTTGGCCGTGGAAAATAGGCTTTTAATTAATACATGCTATTCATTGGATACGTTCATAGCCTGCGTTCATTTTTATATTTTGAATCCATGTCAAGCTACAAGCTACAAAGGATCAAAGTTGATTCATTATAGCTTGCTATGGATTCAAAATAATAATAAAAAATTCAAACTAGATCAACTATCCTAAGTCTTTACCTTTCGTTTAAAACCCCTCCCACTTTTATTGGATTAAAAACTCGGAAATTTGGAGCAGGTGAAGCACTGCATAACGTTCTGAGAACGGCCTTTTAGCTCCTTCTTAATACTGTGAAATTGCGTGCTATGTAACGCTTTAACTTTAAACTAAAATAATACTTACCATGACTTGTTCTGTTGGCATAAGATGTTCGTTTGCTATTTGGTTGTCAATTATTATTTTTTCTTCCTGCAACAAAAAGAATACCTGAGTGGTAAATTTAAATTTAATAAAAAAGACATCTTAACGTGATGAAACGGCTGTAAGAAAAACATCAAGTCATACATTTACATCATAAAACAAAACTGAAATTTATCTTCTGTGAAATAAAATTAGTAGAACTAAGAACCTTAGGGAAAAATTCAAGCACAATTCGTAAGTGACACTTATAAGGGATTTAAAAGATGAATTACATGAAGATTTAAAAGAGCAGTGAAAAAGTGGGATACAAAATTGTTCAGTTTCAGCATAGGAGAGCTAGATGCGGCGTTGCTTGTAAAGAGTATTGTTATGGGAGATTTAACCCACTGCCTGCTGTACCCTCGGTCAGCAATTAATTTTACCAAATTTATAGGCTTTTACTCTAATTGCTATTGTAAGAAAACCTTAAGTGATAATTTAATAATTCTTTCATCATTTTGTTCACAAAAAAGTTGCTAAGAAGAAAGTGCTGAATGGATTTTAAAATTATGAAATTTAATAAATAAAATTTTGATAAATATAAAAAAATTTAAGTTAATTTACAAATTCTAGGATGTATTCAGAAAAAAATTACACTAATATCAAAATGTTTAATTGGTTCTTTACGTAGAAATATCATAAGTTGTTTACTTATAAGTGGTTTTCTACGACGGCGCTGAAGGGCCATGGATAAACGACTCTACTTTTTGTTTCTCTTCGACTTTTAAGTCGAAGTACTTTCACTTCGACTTTAATATCGAACTACTTTTACTTCGATTTTAATATCGAAGATAACTAAATCGCAATCGATCAATGACAAAGCCGTTAGTTATAGTATTTTTTCTCAATTAAAACAGTTGAATACAATAGCGCCGTCGTAGGATTATGTTAAATTAATCAGCTTAGATGTTAAATTAATTTAGTCCCCCCTTTTCACCCCTACAACCGAAAGGAAGAGGTCGATAAGGGTTGAATACACAAGGAATATTATCAAACACATACTTTTCAAATATTTCATGCTATTTATGTATTTTTTCCTACTTTTGAAACAAAAAACATCAATTCTACCCCTACTTTTACCCCCACCCCTAAAAATACTGGTGGTTAAGAGTGTGAAACCATTGACTTTACACGTAAAAGTTTCGCTCTTCCATTATGCATGTTTGAAAAATTCATATTTTATTCCTATCATCCCCCCTCCCCCCCTTTGGGGTGGTGAGTGGGGGTTGAATGCTTTTATGTCAATATAGAAGTTTTTGGTTATCTTGGAAAGTTTTTATCACTCAATATAAAAATTTGTTATTTCTCTCCTTTTTTCAACCCCCATACTACTAGATTTTGCAGGAAAATGGTGGGGGGTAATTTTGGTTGATGAGGGTTAGTATTAGCCGATTCAGGGAGAAGATCCCCCCAAAAATCCCGGAAATACCCAGACCACCTAAGTCAAGGTATACAGGTGTTGTCAAATTTAATATTTTCCCCTACTTTACCCGCCTCCCACCCCTTGGGAGGGGGTGAATGGGGGAAGATTGCTTTATGTCAATGCAGTCTATATATTTTAAGAAATTTTTTGAACGGGACCATTTTTTTCTTGGATTTCTTGAACTCTCAATATACAAATTTTGCATTTTTTCACTTTTTCAACCCCCTTCCACCAACATAGGAAATATTGCAGGAAAATGTTGGGGGGTAATTTTTGTTGATGAGAGTTTATATTTGCCGATTCAGAGTAATTTTTTCGTACTTTAGAAAGAATAAAACATAATTTTTTACCCCTACTGTTACCCCCACCCCTAAAAATAAATTTGGCTAAGAGTGTGATACAGTTTAAATATTAAATAGTCATGCATTGATATTTTAGGGTAATTACAGGGGTTACCTCTTCCGTTATGCAGCTTTTTGCAAATTTTGTATTTTACCCCTTCTTTGCCCCCCTTCCATCCCATGAGGTTGTGAGTGGGGGTCGAATGATTGTTGTCAATACAATCTATATATTTATAGAAATTTTCTGGCTGTCTTGGAAATTTTTATCACACAGTATAAAAATTTAGGATTTCTTCCCTTTTTGAAAGCTCTCTCACCGCCATAGTGAATTTTGCAGGGAAAAGTTTGGGGGGTAATTTTCGTTAAATGGGGGTTAGTATTACCCGATTCAAAGGAAAAATCCCTAAAAAATCAGCGGAAATACCCATCGCCCTAAGTCAAGGGGTTAAGGGGCTACTAGTGAAAAAGTGAAGGAGGTATGGTCGACCTTCAACTAGGCTAGGAACCCAACAGCCACTGAAACAACAAGGAATGGGTGCTAACTGCTGGGGAATTACGAACGAAAACATCTAAGATGATTAATTTACCATAATCCTACGACGGTGCTATTGTATTCAACTGTTTTAATTGCGAAAAAATACTACAGCTAACGGCTTTGTCATTGATCGATTACGATTTAGTTATCTTCGATATTAAAATCGAAGTAAAAGTAGTTCGATATTAAAGTCGAAGTGAAAGTACTTCGACTTAAAAGTCGAAGAGAAACAAAAAGTAGAGTCGTTTATCCATGGCCCTTCAGCGCCGTCGTAGTTTTCTTCATAAGTTAAATTTTTTGTTTTATCTTAATGCAGCTCATTGTGGATGACATCTGGTTTCCAATGCTGCGTTGTAAATGAGAATCTACTACATATTTTCCACTATTTTCTATGTAAAAGTCATTGTAAAAACGTTTTTTAAAATGTTTACAGATAAAAAACACTTTACGTAAACTATTTACACTATCTAACAACGGTTACCAATTCAAGACTGACACACACTGTAAACAATATGTCATTTTAGGGGCTAAACTTTGAAACAGTGCTAACAATCTATACATTTATAATTAATTCTAGTTCTCAAAAGTCAAAGTCAAGTCAAGATTTTACAATAATTGTGTACAATCAAGTTATTTGTTTGTTACAAAGCGAAATAGAATATTTACCATGACGCTCAAATATAACCTATGTATTGATATGTATGTACAACATTCAATTGACTATGTCTGTAAGAAAATTTCCAGGGGAATATTTCTTATGCACAGACCTTGAAAATTTGTGGAACAAAAATTTTTAAAACAGCTTACGATGGCATAATTCAGCCACGTTTATCCTTTGGATTACCTCCATGGGAGGCTTGTGCTGATTGTCAAGAGTAAGGTGAGTTATTTATTCTTCAAAAGAAATCTGTATGAACCCTAGCAAAGATAGACAGAAGAGAATCGTGCTGATCAGCCTTTTGCAATGTGGAAATTTTAACATTAGCTGGTATAATTAATACATTTTTTTTTTTCAAAATGTGACTCAAAATTCGAAACACATTTTCATAACTGTAATACAAGAAATAAAAACATTGGAACTAATTTCCACAGACTCAAAATGTACTACAAATTTCCGAATCCGGCGGTAGCTGTTACACCATCTCCCGAAAACATAAGAAATATTAATGATCTCAAATTATTTTGGAAAAACTTGAAAATATTTAATAAATAATGCGTTTTATAGTGTAGTAGAGTTTATATAAATCATACCCATGCAAACATTTGGAACACTCAGAATTAAATTAATAGTTTTATAGTCTAAATAAAGTGCACTTTGCCAAATCATTTAATGGATTTCAAATAAACTCATGGCTCTATCTGTTTAGGTCTGCAAAAAAAGTCAACACGCTGTGTGACCCTTGTATCTGACTGACTAAATAAACCAAATTGTTAAGGTAGCACAAGGTAAAAATAAATTAGTATGTACACAAAACAAGAAGCAAGACATTTATAAACATTATAAAAGTGAATTTAGGAGCGATCTATCAGATTTCAAATGAACAACAGGAACTAGAGGCACTGTGAAACGGGGACACGAGCGAGAATCGTAAGTCGGATTTGGACCTGCATTGGCCAGACAAGTAACTCTCATAAGTCGTCGCTAATGGGTTACATTGAAGGGAGTGAACACCAGAGAAATATATAAGAAGATAGTTGTGATTTTTACATTTGAGTGGTTTGTTCACTAGTCAAATGATTATCAAACCTGAATAATATTGATCCTAATTGTGATGACCTGATTCAAAAAGGCATAATTTATTAAATTAAAAAACAGCCTTGACAAATATATATTCTAACTTTCAGATTTATTTACTTACGTAAATTCGGCCTGAGGTGTCAATGCGTGAAGATTGACTCATTGACACCTCAGGGTGAATTTACGTAAGTAAATAAATCTGAAAGTTAGCATAATTTATTACTTTCGTTGAAGATAGAGATGCATAACTGAGGCCTAAAGTTACAGCTAGTAGAAAAAGTAATGACCAAAAAAAGAAAAATTTGGAAAACAAGGTTAAAAATTTTTAATAAAATCAATCAGTAGTGACTTACCTGTTTTATCTCAAATTTGTCAACTGGGGGATAGCCTGGGGGGCCAACGCTATGCTCTGGCCTGCTGGTCCCAGCGACATTACAGGATCCGGGAAACTCCTAAAACAAAATGGAAAACAAATTTTTATGATTCGATGCAGAGCAGGTTATGTGTGTGCGCACAAATTTATCAATAATTAGATTAGCCTATCATAAGGAAATATAAACAAGTTAGCTCTAGTCTAAACTTAACTTAGGCCTACATACACGTTTAATTTTCGAATTAATTTTTGAAGTGTGATCAGAATTATTACAAGGAGGCAACCGTAGTCAGACGAGTTAAGTTAAGCTTAAATTTAACTGTAGTAAATTTTACTATTTGTTTGGTGTTAGCACAAAAAACGTTTTAATGTAGGCCTACAAAAGATAATAATGGTTGAAATGAGTGATACATTTTGTAGAATACATCAATTTTTATATCATATTTTGCGAAAACGGTCATATGGCACACTTCTTCAAAAGTGTCGTTTCAGGATCATCATATAAAACATTTTCCAAAATTTAAGTTGTTCCCACCTCCACAATTTAATGGTTTTGGCGAAGGGCTATTCAATTTAACCATATATGTTACTAGATGGATCTAAATTATCTTTAATATATTTTTAAGAGGTTTCCAGAATTTTTTAAGTGGAATAATAAAGCAGGCTACATAACCACAATGGAGAAAAAGTTATGAGTGTCATCAATCTATCCTGATTCCAATGTGGCCGAAGTTAGAACTGAGCACTCAAGAATTAAACAAGAAACTATGTGTGGGAAAAGAAAAATTATTGCACTATTATACTACCGAACGCGGTAAAAATAGTTTAACCTTAAACATGTTCATGATGAGTTTGTAACTCAAATAAATAAAGTAGTTCAATACAACATAAGCCCAACATACACTCCTTCACCCTGGACCCCTGTGCCCCCGTGACCCCATACTCGCCGTGACCCCATGCCTAACCATGCTCCCGTTCACCTCTCCTGAACCATGTTTCCTCTACCCCCTATGCCCCCGAGGCCCGATTACCCCCCCATGCCCCTGTGCCCCTCATTCTCTCTTTCCCACATGCCCGCAGTTCTTCCCGATGGCCCCCGAGCAATCTATGTTCCTTATTCCTACCCAATGCCCCCCATGCCCAACCAATTTCCGTGCCACCGACGTCTCTAGTAGGCCCCACCCCTTGTTCTCCCATTCCCATGCCCCCATACCCCCATGACCCAAGCCCTCCATTCCTCCTCATGCAACCTATATCCCCATTCCTCTTTAACCCAAGTGCCCCCGACAACCTAAGTACCCCCATGTCCCCACACCCACGGCACTCCAGTGCCCACATGCCCACTGTTCTTCCCAATGGTCCCCATGAGCTCTATATCCCCCAAGCCTCTCCCGTGTCTCTAGGTCTATCTGCCCTCCGGTCCTCGTGCCACGGGTGCCCCTAATGCCCATTGTGCCTTCCCATTCCCGCTTCGCCACGTGTCCCCGGGCACCCTATGTCCCCTTATCCCCATGCCCAACGTTGCAACCGTGGCAACCGTGTCCCGCATGCCCATCGACGCCCCTAGTGCTCCTTGTGCCCCATCACCCCCGCTCCACATGCCCCAGTGCATCCCCATACCTCCCCAGAGTGCCTCCTTTGCCCTTCACCCCTATGCTTTTGTACCCTCATGCTTGCCGTTCCTCCCTGTGCCCCTATGTTGGCCATGCCTCCACCGAGCCCCACATGCCCCCGTCTCCAGTGCCAACGACACCCCTCGTACCCTTCGTGCCCTCAAATCGCCGAACTCCCCTGTACTTCCCGTGGCACCGCGCTGCCATCCCTGCCGTCCCTCCCCATACCTCCGTGCCTTCCTGTGCCCCCCGCAGTTTCCTCTATTTCCCCCACGTCTCCCCCGTGCCCCCATATCCCCTTACCCTCCGTGCCACCGATGTCCCTCGTACTTTGATTGTAGTCTATTTTGTCCGTTCGTCAATGAAGTAAAACACTGATTGATAAATTGTTTGTTTTCGCACACTATAATTTACATGAAAAGCCCCCTGTCTTTATGGATTATCGGGCGTTTATTGTTTCTCTACGACCTACGTAAGAAAAAAGAAAAAAACACCTACATACCTACTTAAAGAAAACCTACGTAAACCTACCTAAAGAAAAAAGGAGTGAATGGATAAAACCAAAACAAAATATTTCTCATACGGAGGTTATCCAGTAGTTAACAAATAAGGATTCAGTCAAAAACAAACAAACACTCAACAAAATATTCAACTCTATCTATTAATAGCCAATATACAGGAGTAAACTAAACGGCATTCTCTGTCGTTAATTACATCCTTAATAGACGTCTTTATTGTCTGAGTAAAGACAATTAACCATTATATCAAAAATGCCACACCTAAGAAAAATTTAAGTTATTAAAAAAATGTATGCTGAATATACCAATTATTCTATTCCTATTTCCTTAATGACATAGATTGGGTCACGAAGATGAAATCTCCTATGGATCCGTAATCCATTCATGACTATTAGTGTTATACTTTTTTATAGTGCATTTCCAATTTCTAAAGTTATAAGTATGCGGTTATCTTAACTCAAAATATCTGCTCCATAACCAGCTGAGTTTACGAAGAAAACACTGGAACATCTGCTTAATCACACGTGTGGATCAAAAATCGTCTTCCCATTAGATTAACATTGGAACTTCAAGGTCCAATGGGGCGTAGCCCAGGTAATTTTTGATGATTCTGGTATTTTTCCTTGCGTCCTTGACCCTCAAGCTTTAAAATGAGCCATAATACGTTGCCCTATCTTTTTTCTAACTCGAGATATTTCGTGGGGACCGATTCGCTTACGGAATTATATATATAGATATGGGGAGGAGAATGGTATACTAAACTTAGCATATATAATGTTGTTTGTAACAAAGACAGGCCTAAATATTTGCAATAGGCTATTCAAAAAGTGAAATCAAGAAAAAAATTAAACTTCCACTGTAAATACAAACAGTGTAACCTTTATATAATATCGAAACTCAAAGAATACAACTCCTTGAAATTTTAACTGTTTAAAAAATTATCTTATCAGATATTGCTTTTATTCTATGGCGTGTCTTACCAGTAACATGAAAGTTTGTAAATTCGATTTATGTCCATACCTTACATTGAATTGGCAAATATTCAAATGTGAAAATATTGAATAACATATGGTGGGCATTATTAAGGGTAAAATATGAAACTTAGATGAGCAAGTAGTGAGTGATACATATTATAACAGAGGAAAATATTAATGGTGGGAAATAAATATCGAACAAGTGGCATGGCGAACAGTAAGGACATAACAGGGCATAGGGAAATGATAACATGGTTCAAGGATCAGACAAACTGGCTACAAAATGTACTGGAAACGGGAAGTTTCCAACAAAATAAAAACATAATAAAAACATGTGAAAAAAATAAACAAAATAAAAACATGTGAAAAGTTATTAAACAAAAGGGAAGAAAAATCAAGATGATGCATTGCTGGGCATATTATCCTTAGGGTAGTTCATCATCCGGCTCGAAGGACCAAAAATATGTATGGGTTTTAAGGGATAATAGGATAATACGGTATTGTAAAATGATCAATCTAAGGGAATAAATTATATTACTAACAAAAATTAAAAGTTCTTTATTTATTACACATTGTTCTTCTAAAAGTTAAAAACACAAACCTTTGATGTAGTCCATTCGGGGTACCCCATTACACTGTATTGAAAAGTTCAATAAATAGTCTTCTCTGATATTTTTCACATCACACAAGTTATAAAATCTTGATTTTAAGCATTTGTCTGGTTGACTGATCATAACTTGCAAAAACAGGAATGAAAATATTTTAAAGGGAATAAACAGGTAAAAAATTAGAAGTAGTGGACTGTATTGATTTTTGTAAGAATAGGAAAAGTCATGTGGTAAATATAAACAAAAATGAAATTATTGAATAACATATGGTGGGCATTATTAAGGGTAAAATATGAAACTTAGATGAGCAAGTAGTGAGTGATACATATTATAATAGAGGAAAATATTAATGGTGGGAAATAAATATCGAACATATTGACTGGTCCAACGCATTTTGCTTAGGCCTACGGATGGAATCTACTAGTAACAAGTATTCCCACTGAACCAGTGGTGGATCCAGAGGGGGGGGGGTGTGTGGGGGCGCCCCCCCCCAGCCATAATTAATAAAAAATATTTATAAATAGTATTTAAAAATATCTGGTGGCATTGGTCTGTGGATCCCAACGACCCAACGTCGAGATGCGTATATCCTCGTTAATATACTTCTTTTGTTATTATGGCGCAAAGATGCGCCCAAACGTACAAGACTCGACAGTCAGAATTTGCAACTTGTAACCCCCGCCCCCTTCTCGCCACTTCTCTTCACGGTCCGCAAGAGTTTCCGAGGATTTCCGAAAGTAACCGAGCCACAATGTATGAAACCTTGCCGAACGATTCCGGAATCCGATTGATCCACATGCTGGAACCGTCTTAAGTGCAAAAGAAATAAAGACTTGAAAAATGATACTTGCAGATCAATTTCATACTAATGAATCTAAGTTAATTAACTGACAGAATAATATTTTCATTAAACTGTGTGCTGAATGCAGATGAAAACACTACAGCGCCACACGCTGTTCACGTATTATCGTTTTTCTGTATATGCTATAAGCCAGAACTTTGTTTTGATAAATTTTAAATTTCAAAAGAACCTAAGTAAGATTTGCAGTACGTAATAGTTTTTTTCAGTTCTGTTATTTTTTTTAGGAGGTGTACAGTTTAGTTCTCTACATGAAAATATTATCATATATGTGAAATGGCAATAATAAAAAAAAAATTTTTGTTTTAAGTTTTAACTTTTTTCTTTAAAAACGTGATACATTTTTATATTAGTTATTAAAAAAAATTTGTTAGGTATTTTTGTAATAATATATATATTTTAATATAGCAAACTAAGTATACTATTAGACAATGTATAACGATTTAATACTAAATTGACAAAAAGATTTTCAGAAGCAAAAGGAACACAACTTTGTTTTTTTTTTGTGAAAGAAAATGCAAAAAATAGTAATTTCAACGCAATACAATTTTTAACAAAATATCTTTGTAAAAAATCCAAGATACCGTATAGATTTTGTAGCAAATTTTATGCAAATTCTGAAAACTGTTACTATGTGATTTTGAATAAGATGAAAGAAATCTCATGAAATAGGAAAATATGTACTGTTTGTGTAGCGTACAGTAGGGCCTAAGGCTGGCCACGCACCAAAACGGACTCGACGCAACAAGACGAGACATAACATATTAGGCCTACGACTTCGAGGTAGAAATTAATAACACATTATTAAACCTAAGATAGGCCTAAACCTATCGTGACTCGCCGCATTGCATCCGTTTTGGTGTGCGGCCAGCCTAACTAGTTTAAAATTTTTACCCGCAACACAGATTTTGTTTCCATGGAAACAAATACGTTTTCTAAAATTGAACCGTTTAGTGCAAAAACCTGTTAAGTGGCAAATTGGGCAAAATTGAGTTAAGACCATATTGTTGTACAAAATAGATAAACACATAGATTGGTGCAAAAACCTGTCATGTTCTATTCCAACAATGCTACTAAAATACAGGTTGAAATCTTTGTTTAGTGCAAAAACCCGTCATGTTCCATATGATCATGTGTAGTGTTCTTAGCAGGTTTTTGCACTAAATAGTAGAGATTTTTTTGATTGCTCTACTGAAAATTGGCAGCAATGATGGTTGATTGCAAATACTATTTTTTGTACAGACATGCTGTTAGTTGTGTCACAGTTATCCACAAGGAAGGTACACCCATCTGGGAGGATATATAAATGAATACTGATCGTTTAGGGCAAAAACCCGTCATGTAAAAATTTTTCAACAATTTTTTACGTATATATGGTTATTATAAAAATATTTATTTCACCACAACAAATATTCCTTTGATGGATACTTTCAAAACCCAAATTGATTTAAACAATGAAATACATTTACAATTATTATAAGGTTTTTTTTTAATAGGACCTACTGTAAAATTACATTTTTGGCATATGACGGGTTTTTGCACTAAACGATTCAATTACAATAAATTCTCTTTAAGAAAATATAAAATAGTTATACAGTGTGATTGAAAAGTCCCAGAATGGTGAAATATATTTTTTACCATTGTAGATGAAGTAATGAAAGTTTGTTTACCAATAATAGCTATAAATATCTACTCTTTTAAGCTATTATTACACTTAAAGGGGACGGCCCCCGAGGAGTCAGTCAAAATTCTTAAATAGCAGCATTAGGTCAAATTTGGAATCAAATTAAAGGTCTCACTTAGCAGAGTACAATGCCGCAAACCAGATTTCAAAGGGATGACTGAGACGGAAATGGCAGGCAAACAAAGTTTATATTAAAATAATATAGGTAAAACTAAAAAATGCAGTAACTTTCTTATTACTCAACCTTTTGACGTCGGGTTTGTGGCTTATTACTCCAAATGCAAAGACATTTAAAATTATGTATGATGTGACAAGCGCCAAAGCATATTTCTTTAAGACTTCCAAGACGGACATCCCTTGAAGGGTGTGTAAATTGAAACTTCTTTGGCCCTTGACACGTCATACGCCATTAAATGTCTTTGCATTTGGAGTGATAAGCCACAAACCTGACGTCAAAAGGTTGAGTATTAAGAAAGTTAAATATTGTATTTTTAAGTT
Source organism: Neoaliturus tenellus (assembly GCA_030545055.2). Classification (NCBI taxonomy): domain Eukaryota; kingdom Metazoa; phylum Arthropoda; class Insecta; order Hemiptera; family Cicadellidae; genus Neoaliturus; species Neoaliturus tenellus. The sequence continues at coordinate 40,470,440 of CM061534.1, forward strand.
TTATACGTATGATTTTAATGGAAATTTTGTTTGCCTGCCATTTCCGTCTAGGGCATCAGTTTGAAGTCTAATTTGCGGCATTGGACTGTGCTAAGTAAGAACTTTAATTTAATACCAAATTTGACCTATGCTGCTATTTAAGAATTGTCACTGACTCCTCGTGGGCCATCCTCCTTAAGGAATAAAAAAGTGATAATAGCTTAATATATTAAATATTTATGACTATTATTGGTATACCAAATTTCATCACTTCATCTGTAATGGTAAAAAATATATTTCACAGTTCCGGGACTTTTCAATCACACTGTATAATAGTTATATTATATATTATAGGCATATTGACATAAAATTTTCAAATTAGCAATGAAACAAAAATCTTTTTTTACCGACGAAAACAAAAAAAATTTTGAAAATTTAACTCCATAATTTTTTACAGATATTTACTTAGCTAATGTCCAAGTAACATTTTATAGAAAATTTGTAGCTGATTTAAAAGATGAAGGCTAAACTTTTACTAAGGATATTTCAATAGGCCTTACTCTACACACTCAGTAGGCTAACTTTTTTTATAAGAAATATATAAACTTGACATTTTTAACTATAGTTATAACATAATTATAATTTTCAACTGTAAATTCTTAAATAAACAAAAGACATAATGATCTAGAAAGATAATTGCCAATGAATTAAGGAACCAAAATTTAGAAGTGTATGAAGAAGTGCATTGCATATCAGAGAGCGGAAGCACCCGGCGAGTTGATATATTGGCCATAAATCGGAAATTGAATAAAGGGTGGATAATCGACCCCACAATAAGGTTTGAAGCTTCAGCCTCACAACCAAACGAAGTTAACACTGAAAAAAGTCTATTTATGGACCGACAATGAAGTTTTTTGAGAACATATATCAAGTGAAAAACATATCAGTGATTGGACTCATGTTTGGCTCAAGAGGAACCTTAACTAAAGATTTTATAAACTTTAGAAAATCTTTCAAAATTCCTAAGTCGAGCAAACATTAGTAATATCTATTCTTAAAAATTCAGTTGCAATTTTGAGAAACCACTTATTCAGCAAAAATCAGTTGTAAATTGTTAATTTCAAACAAATAAATTCGAAAGATGTCTGTATATGTCTGTAATTTTGTCTGTAAATTTGTAAGATGTCTGTAATTTTGATGCATCATGTAAAATCACAAATGAAAATTCAGCACACATTTAGCATTATAAATTTAAATATAAATAGATTTCTTTATTAATTTTTCAATTTATACGATTCTTTTTGATATATTTATTACACTTTGTCCAAAGGCAAACCATATATACATGGTAAGTAGACAGCTTTTGTTGTTGTTCTTGCAAAATTACAGCTGCAAATAAAAAAAATTGCAACAATCAGCTGCGCATCACATCACAATGGGTAACAGTAAAATGGTGGCAGATACTGAGCGACGACGAAAGAAGTAAAAGAAAAGTTTGCAACATCATTACGATACTAACTAATAACGTAGCGTAAAACCGGCTAATCCCGAATACATTTTACCTATTTTTAGGTTATAGCTCCTTCTCTACGTGAATATCACCAATAAAGACATTACCATCGTAAATAAACTTAACGTGTATTATTGATTATATCCCCGCACCTCTTATTTAATTATGTTTCAAAATAAAATTTATAAAAAATAAAAAAGTGTCCGGAATTACTCCCCAGAGTGTTGTAATATCGGACACCCATTGAAATAGCATTAAATCTCAAGAAATAACCTCATCTGTCAGTATATGGACAGTGTTTTACATCTCCAAATGTCTTTGCAGGACTCAGAGCAAAAAAAAGTGGTTTCAAAGAAGTGTGAAGGAAGGGAGAATGAATACTTATACATGTCATGTGTACTGTAATTGATTAATTGAAATTTGGATCAATTACTTCTTCAACAAAAAAAGGGCAATCAGAACCATGCTTAGATTAAAAACGAAAGTTTCTGTAAAAAATTTGTTTGCTGAGCTGGGCATTTTGACAGTTTATGGTTTGATCATTCTCAAAACAGTTAATTACACCAAACATTTTTTTAAACCTGTTGCAAAATAACACTCATTCTTATAACATCCGTTTAAATCGTTGAATAAAAGGCACAATTTAGAGTTTTTTAAAAAGAAAACTGTCTACATGTTAACCAAATTTCTTCATCTCCTCCCTCGGAAATTCATTGATGAGATTGATATAAACAATTTTAAAATAAATCCAAGGGACTAACTTACTTGCTAAAAATTCCACTCTATTCTTTTGAAGAATTTTTGGAAATTAGACACAACTGATTCACCTGAGGTTCTAAAGAATACTCAAAAAATGACTGTTTTATTTTGATGTATAGGGCCTAATTTACTTTAATTTAATTATAGCCTACCAATGTAAGGAAGGAAACATGTAATTTTGGTTTTGTTATTCATCTGACACTATTCATGCAAAATATGTATATTTGTGAATAGACGTTTTGATTTGATTTGAATTGTAAAAAAATTACCTATAGCCTACATCAAAGACATTTAAACGTTACGTAATTAAATGTAGGTGTAGAAAAACTACACTCATACATTATAGCCTATGTCGTAAATACAACTCTACGATATAAGTAATTAATTGTGAAATGCCCGGTACATCAAAGACATTTAAACGTTAGGTAATAAAATGTATGGAAAAGCTACATTTACAATAGGGAAATTAACACACATTGTACCTATAAAATTTATTTTCAAAAACAAATTAGGCTATACGGTCATTATTAAAATGAAATTTTGGGGCTTTTAAAGCATTAAGCTTTCTTCCGACATTTCGCAAAAGAAATCAGTAAAAGATAGGTAGCAAAGCCAGTAGTCACAACGTACGAAGTCACAATGACAATTAGCTACTCAGTTTAGGCGCGAATCTTCATTTGGCGGGAGCCGGCGTCAGCTGTTCAGAGGTAGCGAGCAGCCGTGGCAGTCATGGCCGGCCGGATCATAGTGTCAGATACTGAACGGTACTATATAAAATGTAAATTTTTTTATGTTGAAGACATATGAAACTGAAAGTTACGTTGTTGTAAGCGCGATTAAATTCTGAATAAAAACATGCCAACACAAAAAATCGGTATAAATTTACGAAAATTACATGTTTTAGTTAGACACAGATTTATTTTTTGCAAAAAGTGCAATGTTGGTCAACCTGTAAAATAAAATATCAAACTCTCTCCTACGTACGTCACACCAAAACAGTTGTTTTCTTTGCTTTCTTCTCTGCGTAACCATACAAAGAACATCTGATTAGTCCTACAGGTTGGTTCAGAAAAAAATATTTTATGAAAAGTGTAAGTAGTGTCCAAGGTTACCACCCCTGTCCAAGATTCGCCGTTTTTACAGTACAGACGTCCTAAGAATTAGTTTGAAACTTCATTTCTTCTTCTTCATTTCCGTATTTTTTTCATAAATATAATCGACAAATCATTAACATATAAATATTTTCGCTGCTCGCCACAGGTGCAGTTTCATAACTGGGCTACGATACTATCGAATGAAAATAGCCTATCGATCGATCCGATTGACATATCTTTTGTATTAGAATTATTATATTAGTTATTATATTAGAATTGTATTAGAATTTGTATTAGAAGAAATGGTGACAAGTACAATCATGCATCAGTCAAGCTGCTGGGGTTGACATTAGACAGAAAGCTTACTTGGGCTGACCACATAGATAATGTTTGCAGTAAGCTTAGTCGAGTAATTTTCCTTTTGAGGTGCTTAAAATCTTGTGTGCCAGCAGAGTATCTGAAAATGTGCTATTTTGCATTTTTTCAAAGCATTGTCAGTTATGGGGTTACTTTGTGGGGTGGAGCTGCAAATGTATTTAAAATTCTTCTGCTCCAAAAGAAGGCTATCCGTATCTTGTGTAATGCGGATTTTTTGGCTCACTGCCGTCCACTGTTTGTAAGTGAGAGGATATTAACTGTATATAACTTGTACATAATGTTAGCTTTAATTAGTGTTAAGCAAGAACAACAAACTGTGAGGGCAGATGTACATAGATACAACACAGGGAATAAGCAACTGATTGACATTCCTTTTGCTAGAATAAGTAAAACACAAAATCAGTTCACAATCATGTCCTTAAAATTATTTAACAAACTTCCTTGTTCAGCCAGGTATCAGACCACATCAGAGTTCAAAAAGAATGTGAAGAATTTCCTATTGGCTCATCCTTTTTATTCTTTATCAGAATTTTTTGCTACTCCAAATGAAATTTTAAGTAGTTTTTTTTTTTTAAGTTTTGAGCTTTCTGCATGGTGTGCACTTTATTTTAATTTTCTGATTGCACAGGTGAAGCACCAACCTGACCGGTACTGTAAGTAGGCCGTTTGCATTGAGTAGTTAGTCATTGAGTTTTGTTGCATGGTTTGTGTGTGGTTTGCAATTGTATTTAAGTTAGTTTTTAGGTATTGACGTATCCTAATGTATACAAATGTATATTTAACGGAATAAAGGATTGTCTATTGTCTATTGTCTATTGTCTATTAACTATTGATTCAATCTAGACCTAAATAACAAAGACAATCGCTGTGTAAGTAACTAATTACTGCTGTTTTGTTAAGCTTTTTATTTTAATATTTACATTTAAAAACAAGAATAACCTGACATAGGCTCTGTAGGCCTACAATTATCGCAACAAAATCAAAACCCTAATAATAATAATAATGACAACTCGGGCCTAATTTTGACAAAATAACATATAACAAAAACAGTTTCCAATGTAAGTTAGGGTATCGTACTTATGAGTGGTCTAGGCCTACTCTCACATTTTAACTCTCCAGGGCATAGGTTGGTACCTTATATAATGGAGATTATTTTATGATAGATTAGGATTAGAACAAACTACAATATCGATCAGATTGATCGATATTTTCATTCGATAGTAACGTGCCCAGTTATGAAACTGCACCCCTCGCCACTGAGGAGGCTTCGCTGAGCGACGGAAAAAAAGGTTTTATGAAAACGATTACAGTAAATAAACTACAAATGATAGAAATGAATCGTCAACAGACAAAATTGTGTGTAAGAGATTCTCTAAATAATGGTACAAATGTCGTTTGTCTAATGACCAAAACTTATCTCTAGAGAACATTTTGAAAACAGTGAAATTATCAACAGAAAACAGCTGTTGCAGGACAGTCTCACGCGCTGCTCAAGAAAAAGCAAGTTTTTGTTAGCTTGTCATGAGGTAAATAAAAGCCTCTAAAATATGGATTATGCATGCAAAAGAAAGTACAGAACCTCCTCTTTCCAACGGTATATGTATTATTGGAGTTCTGTTTCAATGTCATATATTTATTTATGTTATAACGTGACGATGTTGGGAGGGTTGAATTTCGCTGCTCGTCGCTGGAAAATGGCATTGTGAGCAACGTATTTCGCCGCTCGCCAGATAGAGGGTTAAAATTATGTTGAGACGAGACTGCGACAGCAGGTGGCAAGCAGACAACCAAAACAAGCTGCGTACGCACTGTGAGAACTCGGTAGCAGCCACTAAATGTGTGAAATTACAAGCGTGGCTGAAATGTAAAAAAATCGGTAAAAGTACATAGCCTATACCTAAGTACTTATACTATTAAAAAACCTTAATTCTTCTCACATTTCACCACATTTTACATGTTAGCCTATGAGGTTTCCACATTTCCATTCCAAGGTTTAATACATAGAGGTTTTTCTGTAAAATCTAAGTTGGATGATTTTGCAATTTTTGGCCCAAAAGGTTCTAAAAGACTAATTTACAGATAAGCTGTAAGTTGCCATATAGGCCTAGTGGAAATGTTTCAACGTAGGCTAAGGCCAAGATAGAAAAGTCAGAAAGACAATCTTGTGAGGCAACTAGTAAGTTTAATCCTACAAAATAAAACTTAAAAATGGTAATTTACCTGTTCCATTTCCAAAATTAATTTGGTGTAGGGTCGGAACAAAACAAACTAAAGGCCAACATCAGAAATGGCACACGGCACCAGAATTCGGAATCAAAGCACACAATAATACCAACCCAGTTTCAATTTTATAATTATAATTAAAGGGGTTTGGGGGTTTTAAATGTTATAATGTATAGAAAACTCCGTTGTCGAAACGAATCCAAATAAATTTCTTCCTAACATCCAAACAACCCACCCCAACAATCTAACCACAAACAACAATTCTTTCTTTTTTCTTTCTTTCTTTCTTTCTTATTTGCTTTCGCAGGCTGGACTAAAAGTCATGAAGCCTCTTATTCCTTTAGTTTTTAACTTGGTTCACTGGCTGTATGTTAATTCTACTTTCAACTTCCAACTTTTTTTTATAATTTATTCTTTTAAAGCCGAAATGGCTTGGCTTCAGATAACTTCCACACAGCTGTTATAACACTTCTTTTTTCACTGAGTTCTTCTGTGATTGACTTATTTTATTTTATTGAGAGGGGGGGGGCTCAAGTTATTTATTTTAGTAGCAGCGTTGCCAATTCGATTGTCACTGTACGCCGACGACGCCATGCTCCAGTGCAGCAGCCTTCGCCCAGCACAAGCAGTGCGGGTCATGCAATGACAGATGAACGTGCTCTCTCCTTGGCTCGAGAAATGGAAGATCAAGGTGAACGCCGGCAAAAGCGATGCAATTTGTTTCAGAAAACGACGCAGGATGCCGCGAGTCCGGCCGGCCCCGGTGGAACATAATGGAGAACCGATCCCCTGGAAAAGTTCTCTCAAGTACCTCGGGGTCACGCTGGACGACCGGCTGAACTTCGGACGCCATGTCGAAAACAAAGTCAACGAAGCCAACAAGATCCTTGGACTCCTGGGCCCTCTGATCAGCGCGAGGAGCGTGCTCCCCGTGCGGGTCAAGCTCATGTTTTTTCTCATGATTGTGCGTTCTGTGCTCATGTACGCCTCAACGGCGTGGTGGGCACTTGCCAGCAGGACAAACCGGAGGAGATTGGAGAGTGTGCAGAACAAAGCCCTCCGACGGTTTACGAGGCAGCCCTGGTTTGTGCGAAACGCAACGGGCCCAATTTTTCAATCGAGTGAGTAGTGAGTTGGTGAGTTGGCTTGTTAGCAAACAATTTTCATCCACCCTAACAGGTAAATGAGAATGAATGTAATTTTAAAGGTCTTTTAAAACTTGCGCATCCAGTAATTAATATTTTTCATCAGTATTTCAAGGGATAGTTTTATTCACCATTGTGGCATATATGTATAAAAATGTAATTTGTGCAGAAAATCTCACCAACTCACCCGTTTTCACTCACCTAACAAATCGGTGGTGAGTGGTTTGGGTGAGATAATCTCACGTGAGGTTGAAAATTCTTCTTCTTCATCTCGATCTCAACAGGAAGTAATCCAATTTGTCAATTATCAACTTTCATACTTTAAAAATCGTCTAGGTTATGTTTACGTTAGTTAAGTAGCCTAAAATGTATATTGATACTTACAACACTGAGCTCTATGTAATAACTGGAGTCACCACTCTGTGTCTTAGAAGCGAGACGCTTGTTAGCTCTGTATTTTGCTTGTTGTTATGTTGCAAACCTGCTATTGGTGGGACGCTGTCAAAATTCAAATCCAATATGGCTGTTTGTCGTCTGCCTGTGCTTAATGCAGATGACATCGAAATCTACGTTGGGTTTCCCATTGGAATAAATAAATAAATAAATTTTAATTTATTGAATTTTTCAAAATCATCAGTTGTTTTAAAGATCAAACCTGCAAGTAAGTTATTTGAACCTTTTTTGAAGTTTCTTAATGATATTCGATAGATGTCTTGCTGTGTTGCTTTAAGAAACGAGTTGTTTCGAGACTGGCACATCAACAAGCATTGGGTAAGTTTATTTATTTCATTATTATTTTACATACCCAAACCCTGTAAAGCCATTATTAAAAACGTAATTCACTAAGTTATCACAATCACTAGAGCCCAGGCCGGTGTCAGATGGGCTGTGACAACGATGTTTTGCTAGGTGCTAGGCGCTATGTGGGGCCTAGGTCTTATTGGAAAGTTATTTAACCTAGCCTAACATATCTAGTCAAGAAGCCTACTAAGGGCTGCACTTCTGCTGATGCCCGGTGGAACTATCGAATGAATATTAATTAGGGTAATTATATAGAAGAACGTACTCAATCTTAAACTTTTTCATATTGAGATATCATCTAGATTATAAATAGAGAAGCAAAGAAAAGAGCAAATGGAGTGTCGGAAAGGCGATAACAAGCGGTTATTACCGGTTTATCGCAAACTAAGATAAGCAATCTGATAGCGCGGGCGATGTCTAACCTGTCTGGCCCGGTGCACTGTGCAGTCGGTGACCAGTGACGAGTGATGTCCGATCAAAGTAACCTTCCGCTCCGAGTTTGCGACGAAGGCGAATTCACTATCATAAGTGGTATTGAATTTTCTTCATCAAGTGGTGAAGTGCGAATTTTTTTTACTATCATGGTGCGTTACCAAAAACAAAGGGGTCTTTTTTGGAATGTCCCCGCATTTTTAAACGATTTTCTATTGGGTGCCGACATAATGGAGATGGTTAAGACGCCTAACCTAACCTAACCTAGGCCGTCCCACAGCCATCCCGCGACTGACCCGCCGGGAGAGCCGCGGGGCAGTTAGGTTAGGTTAGGTTAGGTTACGTCGGAATGTCCCCGCATTTTTAAACATTTTCTATTGCCTTCAGCATGTCTAAGGAATGTACTGCAGGATAAAATTATAAACTAGACACATGATGGCGACTGAATATGTAAGCCGAGTGCGCAACCTTTTATCAACCTACCGATAAGCAGGTGAAGGACCCAAAGATAATCTTACTGATAACGATCACGATAAAATCCGTGAAGAATCCGTGATTCCATCATTCTTCAGATTCTTCAGAAAAAATACAAGGTAATTAGTCGTTTAAATAATTGATTTTAATCATAATATAGTATAGTTTATTTATTCAGTGTGCTATGGCCCGCGCCGGCAGCGGAAGGTTAACAGCGCGCTGCGGTGGTAGGCGTTGTTAAGTTACTAATATTTTGGTTATACGTCCTTATATATCGTCGAAATACATTTTCCGACGTTTCATTTCCTGTTTTCTATCACGTTCAAGTAGTATTCTCGATGATATCTCAATATGAAAAAGTTTAAGATTGAGTACGTTCTTCTATATAATTACCTTAATTAGATATCAATCGATACGATTGATACTATAACAACTGAAAATTATCGAGATGTACAATTGAGTTTATCCATAATTCATGTATAAAAATATTGTGTAACTTAATAAAAAGATCCAATAACATCTGCCATCACTCCAACCATAGAATTGTCATGGAGGGTCATAAAAAGTAATTGAAAACAGGACTCAAATCATCTAACATCTAGCCGACGGAATCTAGGCCTAGCTGAATACCTCTTTAAAAGAAACGTTTAAATGTCAGCAGCTGATCCATTTATGCATTTTTTTAATGCCACAAAAAGTCTATATTCCAGTAGGCCTAATTGAAAAAGAGGGATGTTTCCTTCATAATATAAGTTGTTTTTTAAAGGTTGAATATTTTGCTATTTGTTTTTTTTGTTAAAATTTTGACTGTAGGTTATGTTGAACCTAATCATGTTTGGTGTTTATACTTTTTAATCAACTTAGTTACAATATAATAAAATATTTGCTAAAAACTTTTACTTTATTAACAAACTACCATATGATACATTGAGTTACGAATAATCTATATTCATAAAAGATACAAAAATTTACCTTTTGAATACGACCAATATATCGATCAACTCGTTCGATAATATTCATTCGATAGTTCCACCGGGCGTCTGCGGAAGTGCAGCCCTACTAATCCTTGCTTCTCTTGAATTAGATTTTGTTTTTAAATGTAGGAAAGATAAGAACAATATTGTTTTACCTGTACCCTGTTTAGACAGTTTATGGCCAGAAAAAAATGTGCATTCAAAGTGAGTTAATGCGGGTAATAGTGTGAATTGAAGCAAAGCAAACAAGACTAGGCCTACGCAAGAATTTTCAAGATTGGTTGATATTTTTGAAGACACATCTAAAAAACTTAGGATAGGCTAATTCAGGGCGAAAGTTCTTTATCCTACTACTGTACATCTTTAGGCCTATTATCGATATTAAAATTTCGTTATTGCAATTAATTTAATTATTATATGTCTATCTTTGTTGAATTAGAAAAACTATCTAAACTTGAGTAGGCTACATAAATGGTTTACAGAAAATTTGGTTTATTATCAGATAATGATAAGTGTTAACTGTGGAAAATAAATGTTCTTATTTAATTATATATTAAAAATTTAATGTTATTCAACTAAAATAACACACTATAATAACAATAACTAAAATAACTAACCTAAAATAACTAAAATAACAAAAATATATCACTAAAATAACACAAGTTAAGTTATTGTTAAAATCGTATCATTAGGACTAGGAATTTACAAATTTACATTGTCTATCGATACAAATAACCGAAGAGGCCTAATCATTATATCAACATTTTAACATCCATAATAAAGATGATGGGCTAGGATAACAAACTTTTGCCTAATTCAGGAAAACCTCATAGCCTATTAAGTTAAATACCTTGTCCAAATTTAATAGGCCTATTTGGTAATTAGGTCAAATTTCGTTGAAAAATGTGAAATATCGTTATTTGACTCCATTGTTATTATCAATGGTTACTATTCCGATTTAATGATTTTAGATTTGTATTTGGCAGCATTTAAGTTATGTGACGCCGCTTTAGGGCTAGTGATGCAGAGCATCATCTCACAATTATTAAGAGATTCAGCCAAGGTTTACATTAAACTGGCATTACTACAATAGATTACACCTAAAAAATAAACTCAGGGCCCTAGTTGTTCTGTGATAATGTTACATTTTACTGGAATCAGCCTAATATAAGCCTACTTGTTTTTGTAATAGGCTTACTTATTTTAGCGAATTTCGCTATTACGGTAGTAGTCACGGTAAGACCTAAGCCCGGGACCATAATACTTTTTCGTTTTGAGGTCCCTAGAAGCCAAAAACACCGTTCAATCAAATTGATATATATCTATGGGTCCGTGAGCACGATAACTTTCAACAAAACCTACTATTTTGATTCTTGATTCTTGATGAAATTTGGTACAGGGGTGTAAGCCAGCATGTACTTGAATGAGTTTGCGAACCAGAATGATCGGACCATGGGAACGGGGTTTTATGGGGTTTCAAAAGGGTAAAAAATGAGTTTTTAGCTTTTATGCTTTTATTTATAAAATTTGACAATTTTAACTTAACCATTTAAAAGAGCTTAAAAGAACAAACAATTTAGTATTTTGAATTTTTAACTGAGCTTAAATGGTTATGGAGAAAATACAAAAACTATCTTTTCCATGTTATTCTTAAGGGAAATCAACAAAAACTTCTATCTTGCTAATTTATCAACATATCTTGATAAAATTTGGTAAGTTTATGTACATTCGTTAGGAAGTGTTATACTTATATTTGCTTACACACCTCATATGGCGGCAAACCTACGTACTTTTATGGGGTTTATGGGGAAAATAAAAAGATCATCATAACAATAAAATTTGGTAAGTACATTCACTAGGTAGGGTTTTAAAACTTGTATTTACCAATGAAACCCATATGGCGGCAAGCCTACATACCTCATCCTCATGGGTTTTACGGGGAAATACAAAATATTCAAAATTCTATTGGAAATTCGCTGAGTACGAAGGTCTGTTGCAATGGGGGTATTTTATTTTACTGTCAAAAGATATATTTTATTTATCGTAGAACAAATAAAAATCAGGTGTTAAATCGTGATCCAATCGTACCATTCAATTGTACTAACTATATACATAAGATATTGTAAGATAGGTAATTTAATAACCATTTTACTGTAAACCATTTCTGTCACTTTTGTGGACGGTGAACTGGAAGGTTTATACCAACAAAATCAAAGGTTTATGGAAACAAGCCAAATACTTCCCTCAGTGCAATAGCTTCAGACCTGATGTGATTTTGTTTATTAAGTTGTAACTAAATGAATAATATATTTAACTTGGCACCTGCAAGGACGAAACTTAACAAGGACACAGCACTGGCTGGGTATCTCAACTTGAATACAAATGAAGAATATGTGTAGTTAAGGGTGTTTGGTCAAAAATTTAATTTTTAATTTTTACCATGGGATCGATTTGCCACAATGTAATGAACACAAAAATGGCAATTAAAAAATTTAAAAAAATTTTTTGGCTGAACTACAGGAGGTTGAAATGCCAAAATTAGGGTATTTTTGTACCAACAAATAAAGAAAACCGCAAAGTATATTTAGGTGAAAAAAACATTTTATTATTTGAATTTGCTTGCTTAAAACATTAAAATGTTAAAATAATCAAATTTTACGACTTTAATTTTTTTTCTCGTTTTAATAATTTATTTTCTATACATGTTTTGTCAATTTCATTACTAGTTTTGTTTTAATATGTGTGGGATTTATCTATTATTACGAATAAATTTTTAGATAATGTATATGTATAATAGTTCCGCTTATTTGTTGGTACAAGTAACACCATGTCAGCGCGGAGCGCGATGCTGCGAGTGTAGTGGTGATCACCTACAGCGGCCGCACGCGCACGGGCGCGTGGCCGCGCAGGTCATCTGCGCTCTCTCTCACTCGTTCTCACTGCCTCGTTCTCTCGCCCGATGCTCGCCGCGCCAGCCGTGGGCCGGATTCGACCGGCATTCGAGTCGTTTCTTCTAATTCTGCTGACTTCTTTTTCTTTGAATATTAAATGTTTAAGGATTGCAGTATTGTAAATTCCTATTAACTTTATGGTTTTTGTTTATATCAGTTTAACAATTAAATATTAGTGAACATATTAAAAGCATGTAGCCTACTTTAAAAGTATTTTGGAATCTATTAATTACGCATTTACAAGAATATCAAACGAAAGTACAATAATTAAGTAAATGTTTAGGCCTAATTATATTTGAATAACAAAGTAAAAATTAATTATTATTTATGCATGTTATATGTTTCGTATAGGGATCGCCCACTGATCGAAATTCGACCAAACCGGACCGAACATTCTGTTGATTTTGAGCCAATTAGTTTTAGAATGTTTTACAACTGAAACATCTGTTCTTCCTCATTTGCTAGCATTTGTTATTAGCCTAAAACCGTTGCCGAGAAATTACAACCGAGTGCACAAGGGTTAATATCATCATGTAAGATTGAATTTGTAACAAATTAAAAAAAAAAAAAATGTAACCAAAGAAATTAATGTCAGCAAATTTTTTCACTGTGTATTTATTGTCTTGCAATTATTCCTCGGTTTTTGTCCCCCACCCCAAGATCACTCTCTGGATCGTCTCCTGTTCACAGTTGAAGATATTGTGAGCAGTAATATCTATATACAAGTGGCTCATAGGGGCGAAAGCCCCTAATCATAAAATTAAAATAGCATGAATGATAGCGGATTACCAATTCTTTACTATGACAGTTTCCAGAAAATTTAATTTGAATTTAAATTATAGTTTAACAATACCGTTTGAACAGACCATACGCCACCCAAAGCACTCTTTAAAATCCTGTACTATTAGACCACCCGTTTGTACATGCTTCATTTTGTCTGTTGTTAAACTTATATCTATCTATGAAAAATAAGTTTTGAGAGAAATGATGATTCCTTTGAGCTATGACGGCTTTTTAATATGACATAGAAAAGCGGCAATGAGAAATATCCATGACGGATTTTCAGCACCCATTTAAGATTCAATAAACTTTCGATACTTTGTATTTTACCTCTTTCATTGTCTTGTTTGTCCTAAAATTGAATGGATTTTTTTAGCTTCTTTCAGATTTTTTTTGTCACCTAATTTAAACAAAGCGCCTCAAAATAGATCATCTTCACTTACTGTCAATACTCGTCCTTCCTAATAAAAAATCTTTATTTTGTGTAAACAAAGCAGACTTTTTTTAAAATCAGTATGAATGGAGAATCTTTAAGGAGAATCTTTCAGAAAATAATCTTTCTTATAAATTTCTTTTTTTGTAGTAATGTTTTTGACCTGCTACATTTCCCCCTAGTATGTAGGACAAACACCTCTCCTATAACTCTGAAATATATGAAATGACCAAAAGGTTTCTGGGAAAATTCAGCTAACAGAATACTAACACTTCTTTGACTGATACACTTTAAGTTTCAGTTAATGTATCTTCGGCACTCAACATGATCATTTGACACTTTTCGTCTTAAAATAGAACCAAAATATTTTTTATACTATTAATATAGGCGTTTCTCAAACCACAGTGTATCGCCCATTGCGTCTATATCACGATCAAAATGTATTTTATGATTTGCATACACACTCAGGTTTTTACCAGTTTAAATTATTATAACAACAGTAAAAATCAGCAGTCAGTTTGTAATAATTTGTAAGGTTGGCAACACTCCCAGTAGAATGTTTAGTTGCCACAAAACGTCTTATTATAGTACTACCACTTTAGGTATATTTTTTTGAAATTGGGTTATTAAAAGTTGTTCTTCACTTAATATTATCATCTGTCTCTCGTTTTAAAATCAAACCATAACATATGTTTAATGTACACAAAGCAGACTTTTTTGAAATCCCCATGCTATTCTTATGGAGAACTTTTACATGATATTTCATTTGCTGTTAACATTATGGACACGCCGATAATTTTCCTTTGTTTATGGGACCAAGACCTTTAATTTTAGACCCCTCCCATCTTTCTGCGATTTGTATAACGCTTACATTTTTGCTCAAGAAATTTCGCTTACAATTATACATATAGGTATATATAGATTGCTTCTCTTGGTGTGAATTATTTTAGCATCTTCACTCAATTTTATCATCTGTGTCTCGTTTGAAAATTAAACCATAACACATGTTTAAATGTACACAAAGCAGACGTTTATCGAATCACCATGCTGTTCTTATGGAGGACGTTTTACGTGATTTCTCATTTCCTGTTAACACTATGGACACGCTGATAGTTTTCCCTCGTGTATGAGACTTAGACCTTTCATTTGAGACCCCTCCCATCTTTCTGCGATTTGTTCAACGCTCACAATTTTGCTCAAGAAATTCAGCTTACAGAATTATGTATATAGATTAATACGCAAGCATGTTTCATTTCCTCCTTTTTTCTCAGCTCGTGTACATCGTAGGGGAAATCTAAGCATACCGTTAGAAAGGTGTAGTCCTGTAGATGAGCAGAATCACATTCTAATTCACATCGGACTCCAGGGCCCCACCTGTCCCTTTCTGTATTTTAATGTTAATAAGATTAACATTGGAACTTTGAAAGCCCCACAGGCTTTCAAAGTTCCAATGTTAATCTTATGGAGAAAGGAGAAATGAATTAATCATTAGACAGCTGTTATAAAAACAATTGCTAGAAAATTAGGAAGAACAGATGTTTTAGTTCTAAAATGTTTTTAAGCTTCTTGGGTCCAGATCAACTGAAATTTTGATCGAATTTCGATCAGGAGGCGATCTCTAGTAAACTGTTGATCCATAACCGAATATAATTTCTTATGAAAAATGCAAAGACTATTTTGGTTGATATAGAATCGTTGTTTTAACCAACGTCGATGAGTCTGGCATTGTTTTTGTTTACTTAAAAATATCCGTCCAAACCATGGGTCTCGAATTATAAAGGTTAAGACGTAAAGCAAAACCTACAAAAGCTACTGAGGTTCGACTCGTGTTAAAAAGTGCATTGATGAATCGTGTTACCGACGACGATTTCATAATATGTATATGTCTAGAGGATTAGACATTTAGGCAAGGTCGATTAAGCGGTAATTTTAACTGGCGCAAAAATAAGTGCAATCGAGGTATTCGTTGTTTATACTTATTATTGACAGTGATGATATAATGAGTTGAGATGAGTTATAAGAAATTTACGGAACCTACTACAACCTCGTTATCGGGGTAGCCTTCTATCGAGGGTTGTAGTAACGAGGCTTCTGAAACAGAGACGTCGCTCTCTTTCTTTCTTTCTCCCTACCCCCTTTCCCCCACCTTGGTGGTCGTTCCCCCACCTTCCAAGTCTGATTTGGTGCAAATTCTAGCACTTTCACGCCATTTTCCGCGGATTCGCCTGTCAGTTGCTGTGTTGCTGTCTTTACATCTTATTTAGTTTGCTAGTGTGTGTAATGGCAAGAAAACCACGTCCGCGCAAGCGGTGTAAAAAGTCGAAGGCTAGGAGGGTAGTAATCCGTAAGAAGATAGAAGAACAGCTTTCTAAAATTGACCCAAATAAGAGTCAACCAAATCTAGAAGTAGGCCTAGTAAACGAATCAAGCGAAAGTATCTTTGACAGACTGCTTGAGGAACATAGGTAAGTAATGCATTTATTTCTATCAGTACGTCTAAGATCCCCAAAAACCCAGAAAGTACCTAGGCCTAAATAAAATTTGAACAACCCGGTATAGTAAACACTTGATCACCAAAATCCTAAAAGAAATCAGAATATTTCAACGTAATAAGCAATATTGTCAGAAGTTTGGTGGCGGACTTAAAAGACATATATAAATAGACCTTATTGTAATTTTGTTTTATTAAATAAATACTCCTATGCTCTAAAATACTTACATAATTGAACTCATTTTTTTTAACAACTTAAAATCGGTTTCCATTACCATAGGCCTACTTAATAGGAGGAACGAAGAATCGCCATGGAAAAAAATAATTACTTAAATGGAGTTCCATTCATAACAGTGATTGGTGATGGCGGATGGGCTAAAAGGTCTTATGGACATGGATTGAATTCTTTATCGGGCGTTGTAAGGAGTAAGGCCCATGTTATACGGGCAGCAAAAGCGCGGCAGCTTTTACGTCGCGTCGACGTCAAGCCTAGCGGGATAATGGACTTGCGTGGTATGCAACTAAACGAGCGTTTTAGCTGCCGCGTCTTGCCCGGTAAACTCAGCGTCGACGTGTTTTACGCGTCCGGACCGGTAAACAGGCAGCAAAGACGCGGCAGCAATGACGCGAGTCGGTGTTATACGGGCAGCTTTGCCGTGGCAGATCTGCTTCCTCCCCCCCCCCCCCCACCAGACACTGACCCAGCGCGAATATGACGTTCGGCGACCTTCGGGCTCACTCGGTAATTGCCGCGGCGTTTTTCCCGCTCGTGTAACAGCTCCACCCCACCGAGCGTGTGCGTCGGCGACGCGACGTTATTGATGCTCGTATAACTGCTACGTTTTTTATGTCCAGCGTCAGCGTTTTATACGTCGCGTTAGGCGGTGTCCTAGCTGGGCGGCGAAATTCGGACGGCGTTGCGTGCGTGCGAATTTGCCAGCCGGTGGAAATTACAAACGCACTGAGAGGCATGGAACATGGAAGTGTCCTAGCTGGCCGTGCGTTGCGTTGCCGCCGGTGCGTTGACGCTGGTCGTTGCGGCGAAAAGACAAGCATGTTTGTGTTTGGACGTCAGTGCGGCAACTGCCTTACTGCGTCTAGTGCGTCAGTGCGTGTTTGGCTGTCACGGGAGACGGGTCTGATAGGCAAAATTATAGCCAAATTTTATTAAACTACCATGTACTGAAATTTTAAGACTTTTTTATTCTTTGGTATTTTTATCTACATACAACGGTTAGGGAGTTATAGGCAATTAAAGTTCATTTTGGTTTAGTTTTAGTAAGAATAACATGGGACGAACTTTATCTGATGCCATATCTCCGAAACCATTCAGTAAAATAAAAAATACTTAAGAATAAAAATGTCTTAGAATTATGTTTCGAGAATATTTTACTCATAAAAATTATCATTTACGCATAAATTGACTTCTTTCCAATATAGGGGGGAAAATTTTAAATGTCAAAAATTAATGTTAGGCCTATTATAAAAAAATGTTCTTAAAACATCAATGTGCTTGTGAACTTAGTTACTTATTGCGACTTACGCTAGCAGTAAATAATTAATTATTTATATTCAGATACAACTTTTTAGTGCAGATTTTGAAGGCCTACTTACCTCAACGTCAAGAATGAGCCTTTCCTCAATAGAAATATGCCGCATAATATTTAGTAATCTAAAGGAATTCCTTCTTCTTCAAGTCACTCACAACAAGGCAAAAGTGTCGATTAATTGACATCCTAGTATAATTTTTAAACAACTCAGGATGCTCCCTTAACTTATAATAGAGATGGTGAAAATCACCTAATTCCTCTCTTTCTCTAACTATATCATTAATTGGAGATCTAGTATCTCTAGCGTTTAGCTTCAAATAAGCGTAACTGTCAAGTAAATAAAGTTTTCGCTAACTTGCGGACTGCATGTTTTCAATCACCCATTACTACGCAGCTAATGAGGGCTCTCGACTGCCACCGCCGCACGAACGCATTGCCGCAGACGCGGTCCCACTGCGGACACCCTTTTGGTCGGACGTCCGTGCGTCAAACGCATCACGCAACGCCGTGCGAATTTTCGCCGCTCAGCTAGGACGCCGCCTAGCTAGTTCAGTAACTTTAGTTGTTATCATTACAGCGGTGCAGTGAAATTTGTACCGTCAGATGGGGCTACTATGAACAAAAAGTAAAAAAATGTTTTGACTTGGCATAATGCCCATTAAATGTGTCATATCATCCTTGTAATATACATTTTCTGGTTCCTTGGTTCTTATACTTTCAGAATATATCATTAAATAAAGTATAATTTAATATACAAAAATTAAAAAAAAATTAATACTGTACATTATTACATAGGACATAATACGTTTATTTACCTTTAAACAATATTACATGCATTTGGTTTCGTCAACTTAGATGGGAAAAAATCCTAAATAAATACAGGATTTACAAAAAAATAAATTCAACCATAAATGCAATATTGCTATCAATAAATGTAATTGAATAAAATATTATTACAATAGGAGCTTGTGATAGAACAATGTTAACATGTTGTCGGCCTAATATCGCTTTATTATCGTGGAACTAATTTAATTGCATTTAACGCCTAAACAATCAGGTTTTATACTATTATTTATTTTTGTTTTATTTTATTTTAAAAAGTAATATGTCTATGAATATATTACACGTATCGAAGTTCTACTTGGAGTGTCTTCTTCCTAAAATTGTTGACAGCAGGATCACAAGAGGCCTGAAAGCTAGAGATGCTCCCTACATCATCGATGCAAAAGAGAAGAAAGCAAAAAATAAAAATAAAAAAAAATAGTGGAAATAAGGCCGAATAAAATGTTAAATATTATAATCTATAAAATTTTGCAAAAGTTTTCATTAACATTTCCTATGTTTTATTAATGTTTCAAAGATTAAAATATGTTTTACATCGAAATATAATATATTTGGTACCTTGGTTTTAGGCCTTTTGTTCTTGTAGAGAATTGTAAAAGGCTACAACCAAGTTAAATATATAATTGACGTTCTTGTCAGAGGGCAAACACAAGAAATATAACAAGTGTGTCTATTATTTTTCAACTCTTACGTGTTCCCAAAATGCATTGAGGTTTAGGCCTAAATTTATGACATTTTAATTTTCAACATGCAACGACATCATTAACTTCTTTTATTGTATTTTAATTATAATCTAATTACGCAAAAACTACTTTAAACATTTTGAATTTTTAAAATCACCCAACATTAATCAATTAGAATATATTTCTACTGTTAAATTCTGCATTCAATGCATATAGGCCTACATAAAAAAATAAGTTGTACAATCCTGTCACAGCATAGGATCGTGTAAAAACACAATCGTGCGATCCCCGATGCCGCCTACCTGCTGCTACAGTGCCGTGGCCGTAGCCGTAGCCCGAGCCGCGATTGGCTGAGTAACGTGGACTGCCGAGAGGAGGGGTGGGAGAGAGGAACAGGGGGAGGGGCTCTCTCTTTGCATCTGTGTGCCAGTGTGCGTGACCGCTGCACCATTGTGGCCCTAGCGGAGTCTAGCGGCGAAATCTGGAACTACCGATTCTCACCGCGAGACTTGCCTCGCGGCCAAACTGCCTTAATTGTAACAGCTAGTTTGATGTCAAATGTCTGAATATTACATTTAGGATACCGGTAACCACTTTTTGAGTCAACATATGATATTGACAGCATCAGGGTAATTTTGTTTATTCTTTTTAATAGGCTAGGCCTACTATGTTTTTCATCCATAGTTGTCAATTTTAATTTAATTGTTTATTGTTCTTTATGCGAGGAAATTTTCCCGGTGCCTAGAAATGTGGCTGTGCCATTTTGCATAACTAGGGTGTTTAATTTATTTTGTGTGTTTCAACCCTGTGATTTTTTTGCCTTTTGATTGGAAATGGTACAACTTAACCCTTGTTTATATCTAAAGTCAACCTGTTGCCTAATGAGAAATAGCGACTAAGTTCAAAATCAAACATATTAAAAGCTACGGTACCAACTATTCTGAAGATTGGAACTGGCTACCTTTGGATACTATATAATACCTAATGCTAAGTATATGCTTTTTTGTATTTTTCTTCTGTATGTTTTAGCACGCCTACACTGACAAATTAAAATATGCAATTGGAAAGAAGGAAAGACTGAATTTCAAAGTTATGTTACAGTAGAACAAATCATTATTAGTGAATTCAGTGACTGACTTGAAGAGGAACTGTAAGCTCTCTAAACATGCATTGTTAGTAGTGAAATTGATTAAAGGAAGAATGTTAAAGTGAACTTCCATCTGAAAGTTCATCCTATGATACATCCTATGATACACTCTGAAACAAAGGAGTTTGGACTATATTTCAATTGATTGTTATAAATAAAAATACATTGGATTACTCATATCCCTTCAGCCTATAGAGTACAAAAATATAGATGAATTATCCTGCTGGACAATAGATGTTAGTAATTCTATGGAATCATTAAATTTAAACATCTTTAATTTCAAATGTGTTATGGTCTAAAACTACTTTATAATTAATTGATAGCTAAGTTAGTTTGATAATCACTACAGTTAGAACAGCTAATTGTTACAGCTGTAGCTTGTAATAGCTATAGTTGTGAGTAGCTAATTTACAGTTAAGTTAAATATAAGCTAGGTCATTGTAGTAATATTTTTTTATTATTGTAGTATTTGTTCAATTTAAGCGCATTGCACAAGGGATAGGGTTAATAACATGCATCTTTTTGTGAAGAGGAATGGTAGGATCTGCCTTTTTCTTTCAAAAACTGGAACACTTGACTTAGATATTCATGTTTGCAATCAAAAGAAGAAATCGATGGTTAATTCAATTGGTAGGACTATGTGGCAGGTGGAAGTGATTTCTCAAAATTTTGTATGCACATGGCGAATAAAAATGCCGTGTCTTAAAAAACTGTCCATGAGCTCAGTATATCTTATCTCATTTTTATGTTTCTTGGAATTTTTCTTTTCATTCAAATGGATATCCGCTGAAATTATCTTTAAGCTTGGATTCCAGATCAGAACTTATATTACAGTAGTTTATTTTATTTCTCTAATCAAATTAGAGAATTTTTATCTCCTGATCTCTTCTTCAAAGTTGGCTTTGGAAACAATAAATTTGTTCATAAAAGCTTTTTAGTACGGGTTCTCAGAGTGTTATTAGTTTGATTAGTAAATTGATTTTGGAAAACTTTCTTGATGAAGAAGGTTGGAGCATTAGGAAGGTTAGAAATATGTTCTGGTTGAAAGTTTTTTAAGGGTTGGTGGCGTGGATACAAAAATTATAGAATATAAAAACGTAGATGAAGAATATATAAATTGTAAAGATTCCAGGTTGAAATAGATGAATTTATAATATAGAAATATTAGTAAATATATATAGTATTCCTAGCACATATTAGTAGCTAATAGTCTAGTAGAACCTCGATAGTTCGACACTTTGTGAACTTCGGGAGTGTCGAACTACAGGAAGTATATGGAACATTTTATCAAAGGGAGTATAAAAATCATGAGTTTAATTAAGTAAACACTAAATTGTAGTCAAACAATAAATAACTTGATTGAACTTTTGATGATCAATTTTCTCATAGTTCGCCACTATGTTTCCATTTTCATTGTTGTCAGTCTCCAACATGGACACAATCTGGCATCGTGTTAAGTTGTAATGGACTGTGTTGAACTATCGAGGTTCTACTGTAGTAAATGCCTTGTTAAGTATACCTAATATAGAGTAGGCTAGTGTATATTTAAAATTAGCATCATAGTATATTAGTAGTAGTAGACATTATGTTACTATTTATGTTCTCATTAATGTTTTTGAGGTGTCATGTGACTCCCTTACACAACAATTTTTTTTTTTTTATGTTTACCTTCTTTATGCTGATTTTACATTTGCACTGTGCCTAATATAAACCAGAAATTTAAATTTTTTATTCTTAATTATTTCTAATAAAATATTACTTTTTATGTCTTTGTTATTTATTGTTATACACTTAATGGTAACCACTAAATTATTATTACTGGACACAATTCTTGTGAAGTTGCAAGTATTCACAGGTATTCATGAGCTTTATTAACTTTTGATGTTTTATTTAATTCCGGTTGAAATAATACAACGTCTTCCAACACTACTCGATATATTTACACTTATACTGTAATTGTTTACAAGACAGTAAATATATATAAAAGATCTTATATATATATTTACCGTCTTGTAAACAATTACAATATAAGTGTAAATACATCGAGTAGTGTTGGAAGACGTTTTATTATTTCAACCTGAATATCAGTACCAGCACGTATAATGCTAATCAAGAAGTTATTTAGTTTTATTTAATGCAATTCTTATTAGATAGACAATTAAAAACAGCCTCATAAATTCCTAAATATAATGAATGTTTGTAAAATAAATAATAAAACTTCAGTTGAATAACAAATTAGTTGAACAATATACAAACATTAATGCATCCTAAAAATCCACCCATGGGCTTACATAAAATGGCCACCACCCATGGCCTTACCTGGTTTAAAATTAAAACTGCAGGCGAGGCAATCCTTTACAAGAAGTAATTTCTTTTACACCCACATAAAAAACTCAAAATTAATAGGCTAAGTGATACAATGTTTTATAACATTTATTATATCAAATAACTCATTTAAATATTGGGAATCTGTTTTAACAATCTTATGACAAACTTAGGAACTTTATTGTGTTGAAGTTTCTTAGTTCTATAGAAGATGGCAGAAAAATTATAACCTATTTGATTGAATGCTTTTTTAAATCAGCAATTATGTCAATATATTACTATGACTTATTTAGGCCTAATAGGCCTAGTCAGTATTTTTTTTTTTTTTTTTTTTTTTTTTTTTTTTTTTTTTTTTTTTGTATATGTATGCATTTTTTATAACATGTTACTGAACCATAATGATTTTTTACTGTACACAAAAATTTTGTTAACAACAATTTATTTGAAATTATACAATAATGGCTATGAAAACATCAACCACTCTCTGAAAATAACTTTTTTTGATGTGTAAAAAAGTATAAACTTGAGGGTTGATTGAGCCTATGAACATGAACTCTAATATAACATAGAGCTCAGTCACTTGGGCCCTACTATTGAGTTTTACATTTTATTTATTTAAGTATTCATATACATGTCACAATACATTTTATGATACAGGAAAAGTCCTACTTAAACATAAGTCATATTTTGATGATAACTTGGCTCGGAGCTCTATAACAGCCACCTCAGTAATAAGGCTGGGCCTTTATATTGGCAACACCGCTTTGCAAGGCTTTCACTAACAATCAATTCGCTGCACGCCAGCTGAATCCAAGTAGCCAATCGTTAAGCAAAGAGAAGGAGGTGTATTCTAAATGCACTTTCAGTGTAATAAAACTATTGATTTAAATACTTACTGTAGCTGTTTCTGTCAGTTTTATAGAGTTGAGAAGCAGTATATTTCATGTCTCAAGAAAATATTTCATGACACTGAATGAAAAATTGAACATTATAATGTTAACATATTTAAAATGAGGAAAAATAATTTACACACAGCAAAAAGCTCCATACGCTTAACTCTCAAGTACGGTGATGCAATTTGGTAGCGCCGGGTTTGTTACTTGAGATGGCTATGGCTCTACCTTAAGTTAGACACAGAAACATTTCAAATCTATTAAAAATTAAAGAAATCTTGCTTACAAAAAGCCACAAACATATAAATAACTTAAGTATAACTTAGATGAGGAGTGGTGATGGTGATGACATTTTGATGGCTTTCGTTGAATGGTTCAAATCCAGTAATATAAACATGTGATTGCCTGAATTCAATAATAACAGGACAGACACTGCTTATAAATATCTGGGCTTTAAGTGGAGGGAAGACATTGTAGGTAAGTTGTGTAGCAGTTGACGGTAGCACTGAGATAAATTAACATGACTGTACAAAGTAGGCTGCTTTTTCATTTGTATTTCTAGGTACACTAAAACGTTGAACTAAAACAAAAGGCCTAAAAAGGGTAAATTACTGTATCTCTTGGGTACTTAAACTCACTTTCATTTGCAACCTGAAATTTCTTAACAATATAAGTTAGTTGGCTTTCAGGATTTTCAAAGAAAAATTTATCTAAGTCTATACCTATTTGTACTATTACTTCTAAGGCCTACTTTCCTCATAAATCAAGCAAACATGTTTATCTTGGTGTACTTTATGTGCACTCAAAAATGTTAAATTACCTGGGAACAGCATATAGTAGCCGGATAGGTCGTGACTAAAACAAAAGTAATAAAACCAAGACTTCTGACTTTAACGTAACTATTAAAATATTAACCTAAATGGATTAGACCGGACCTACTAAATCATCTTCGAAGAATCTTTAGTATAAATATAGGTCGTATCAATTATCAATAACTACTAATAAAAATTATAACTAATTAAGCCTAATCTGAAATTATTCTAGCCTATTGTATGTAAGTAGGCCTGAGGCCTAGACCCAAGCTTTATCCTGTTTCATACAATAATTTACACATTGCCAATTTATACTAAAGTATGGTCTAGTCAATATAAGCATCACACGGCTTAATTTAGATGATATAATAGGCTACATACATTTTAAATAAGGTAATATAAGACAAAGTAAACATGGGCTTAACAAAAAACTTTGGTTTTACCTCATCCCAGAGATGTATAATGGCTGTGAAAGTGGCAGTAAGCTAGCAATAAGGTTTTAAATGGCCGTGTTGTCCCTTTAAATTTTCCTGTGGGCTCTTTAAATCATGACATCATCATGACGTCATCACCACAACAGATTGAAACAAGATGGCTGCCAACATAACCTCAAAAGGAACGCAAGGTGATTATAGTAAGTTTAAGAGAGCAAAGTCAAAGTAAATATGAATTTTAACAAAATACTGGCTTTATTTATATAACTTGTTGCATATAAGACTCATTTAATCAATTTTGAAAAAAGATATGGAAAAGGTAAATAAACCACTATATTTTACTTTCCCGCCTAAAACATGATTCCTAACCTCAAAATGTGACAGCTAGCAATAGATTGTTTTGTACTGACTTTGTTTCATTGATTTGGTATTATAAGGAATATATATCATTGTTTTTAGGAAGGCCTAGGTATATCTTATGAATGACAGTCGAGCAGTATCAAAAGTACAATAATTAATTCCTAGGCCTACGTAAAACTTTAATCTATTACCGCTACTGTGACCATAGTGTAAGGTCCTAAAAAAAGTCATTTTGCGGAAAAACTAACCGTTTCAGCATGGTGTAACTGCACATATTGGTAGATATACAACCACACTACATCATGATTACATTCATTATTAGGGGCCAGGCCTTTAAAAAACTTATTGCTGGGCTTCCATAAGCTGAAAATTTTGAGACCAAATTGTGATCCAGTAAAACACGACTCTTTAAACAATTAATCCTACAGGTTTTCTTACCCTTTATCAGTTAAATGTTAAGAATAAGAGTTAAGATAACCAAACACTAACCATCAATCACTATTTTTATCATTTAATGTAACTTTAGGCCATTTCTGAAGATGTCCACAATCGCCACAGCGACCGTAGTGCAAGGTCCTACAAAAAGTCATTTTGAGAAAAAACTAACCGTTTCAGCATGATGTAACTGCACAAACTGGTACATAGACAACCACACTACATCATGATTACATTCATTATTAGGCACCAGGCCTTTAAAGAACTTATTGCTGGGCTTCCATAAGCTGATAATTTTGAGACCGAATTGTGATCCAGTACAACACGACTCTTTAAACAATTAATCCTACGGGTTTTCTTACCCTTTATCAGTTAAATGTTAAGAATAAGAGATAAGATAACCAAACAATAACCATCAATCACTGTTTTTATAATTTAATGTGACTTTAGGCCATTTCTTAAGATGTCCACAATCGCCACTGCGACCGAAGTGCAAGGTCCTACAAAAAGTCATTTTGAGAAAAAACTAACCGTTTCAGCATGGTGTAACTGCACATATTGGTAGATATACAACCACACTACATCATGATTACATACATTATTAGGCACCAGGCCTTTAAAGAACTTATTGCTGGGCTTCCATAAGCTGATAATTTTGAGACCGAATTGTGATCCAGTACAACACGACTCTTTAAACAATTAATCCTACGGGTTTTCTTACCCTTTATCAGTTAAATGTTAAGAATAAGAGATAAGATAACCAAACAATAACCATCAATCACTGTTTTTATAATTTAATGTGACTTTAGGCCATTTCTTAAGATGTCCACAATCGCCACTGCGACCGAAGTGCAAGGTCCTACAAAAAGTCATTTTGAGAAAAAACTAACCGTTTCAGCATGGTGTAACTGCACAAACTGGTACATAGACAACCACACTACATCATGATTACATTCATTATTAGGCACCAGGCCTTTAAAGAACTTATTGCTGGGCTTCCATAAGCTGATAATTTTGAGACCGAATTGTGATCCAGTACAACACGACTCTTTAAACAATTAATCCTACAGGTTTTCTTACCCTTTATCAGTTAAATGTTAAGAATAAGAGATAAGATAACCAAACAATAACCATCAATCACTGTTTTTATCATTTAATGTAACTTTAGGCCATTTCTTAAGATGTCCACAATCGCCACTGCGACCGAAGTGCAAGGTCCTACAAAAAGTCATTTTGAGAAAAAACTAACCGTTTCAGCATGGTGTAACTGCACATATTGGTAGATATACAACCACACTACATCATGATTACATTCATTATTAGGCACCAGGCCTTTAAAGAACTTATTGCTGGGCTTCCATAAGCTGATAATTTTGAGACCGAATTGTGATCCAGTACAACACGACTCTTTAAACAATTAATCCTACGGGTTTTCTTACCCTTTATCAGTTAAATGTTAAGAATAAGAGATAAGATAACCAAACAATAACCATCAATCACTGTTTTTATAATTTAATGTGACTTTAGGCCATTTCTTAAGATGTCCACAATCGCCACTGCGACCGAAGTGCAAGGTCCTACAAAAAGTCATTTTGAGAAAAAACTAACCGTTTCAGCATGGTGTAACTGCACATATTGGTAGATATACAACCACACTACATCATGATTACATACATTATTAGGCACCAGGCCTTTAAAGAACTTATTGCTGGGCTTCCATAAGCTGATAATTTTGAGACCGAATTGTGATCCAGTACAACACGACTCTTTAAACAATTAATCCTACGGGTTTTCTTACCCTTTATCAGTTAAATGTTAAGAATAAGAGATAAGATAACCAAACAATAACCATCAATCACTGTTTTTATAATTTAATGTGACTTTAGGCCATTTCTTAAGATGTCCACAATCGCCACTGCGACCGAAGTGCAAGGTCCTACAAAAAGTCATTTTGAGAAAAAACTAACCGTTTCAGCATGGTGTAACTGCACATATTGGTAGATATACAACCACACTACATCATGATTACATACATTATTAGGCACCAGGCCTTTAAAGAACTTATTGCTGGGCTTCCATAAGCTGATAATTTTGAGACCGAATTGTGATCCAGTACAACACGACTCTTTAAACAATTAATCCTACGGGTTTTCTTACCCTTTATCAGTTAAATGTTAAGAATAAGAGATAAGATAACCAAACAATAACCATCAATCACTGTTTTTATAATTTAATGTGACTTTAGGCCATTTCTTAAGATGTCCACAATCGCCACTGCGACCGAAGTGCAAGGTCCTACAAAAAGTCATTTTGAGAAAAAACTAACCGTTTCAGCATGGTGTAACTGCACATATTGGTAGATATACAACCACACTACATCATGATTACATTCATTATTAGGCACCAGGCCTTTAAAGAACTTATTGCTGGGCTTCCATAAGCTGATAATTTTGAGACCGAATTGTGATCCAGTACAACACGACTCTTTAAACAATTAATCCTACAGGTTTTCTTACCCTTTATCAGTTAAATGTTAAGAATAAGAGATAAGATAACCAAACAATAACCATCAATCACTGTTTTTATAATTTAATGTGACTTTAGGCCATTTCTTAAGATGTCCACAATCGCCACTGCGACCGAAGTGCAAGGTCCTACAAAAAGTCATTTTGAGAAAAAACTAACCGTTTCAGCATGGTGTAACTGCACATATTGGTAGATATACAACCACACTACATCATGATTACATTCATTATTAGGCACCAGGCCTTTAAAGAACTTATTGCTGGGCTTCCATAAGCTGATAATTTTGAGACCGAATTGTGATCCAGTACAACACGACTCTTTAAACAATTAATCCTACAGGTTTTCTTACCCTTTATCAGTTAAATGTTAAGAATAAGAGATAAGATAACCAAACAATAACCATCAATCACTGTTTTTATAATTTAATGTGACTTTAGGCCATTTCTTAAGATGTCCACAATCGCCACTGCGACCGAAGTGCAAGGTCCTACAAAAAGTCATTTTGAGAAAAAACTAACCGTTTCAGCATGGTGTAACTGCACATATTGGTAGATATACAACCACACTACATCATGATTATATTCATTATTAGGCACCAGGCCTTTAAAGAACTTATTGCTGGGCTTCCATAAGCTGATAATTTTGAGACCGAATTGTGATCCAGTACAACACGACTCTATATACAAATAATCCTAAGGTTTTTTTTACCCTTTATCAGTTAAATGTTCATTATTCATTTAGTTCATTTAGTTCATTATTATGGGCCAGGCCTTGGATAATGATTTATAACAGTTTTACAACTTACACAAGTTTATTTAAAACCAATATAAAAATGGAAAACAAATTTATTATCATTATAATTAAACTCAAAATAAAAAATTTACCTGTAGGTATTTGAAACATAAAAATAATTAAATATAACAAAACCAAAATTTAAACTCCTAAAATAATCAAAAAACTTATATAAAAAACATAACAATATATAACAAATCAAAAGAAATAAAAAGTCCTAAAATAATATAAAAAACTTATGTAATATAAAAATAAATAAAACACAACAATTAAAACTCCTACAAAAAATCTTAATTTAATTAACTCTCCCTCTACCCCTTCTTGCCCTCCCTCCCCTCCCCCTCCCGCCCCTACGCCACTCTAGGTTCCCATCCTCCCCTCTCCACTCCTCATCCCAACTATCATCCCCACTGTTCCTGTCCCTATCATCTCCATTCCTCTCCTCCCCAACCCTCTCCTCCCCATCCCCCTCCTCCCCAACCCTCTCATCCCCAACCCTCTCATCCCCATCCCTCTCCTCCCCATCTCTCTCCTCCCCACCCCTTACCAGTTCGTCCCCTCTTCCTCCTACATCTCTCCTTCCCTCCCTGTCATCCCCACCCCCTCTTTCTCCTACATCTTCTCTCCTCCCCCCCCTGTCATTCCTGCCCCCTCTTTCTCCTACATCTTCTCTCCTTCCCCCCCTGTCTTCTCTGCCCTCTCTTCGTCCTTCATTCCTTCTTCCTTGTTCTACGCCTCTTCTTCCACCTCTATTGAAATTCCCTCCCCTGTAGCTCCCTCGGCCGCCTCTTCCTCTCCCTCTCCTTCCTCTTCCGCCTCTTCTTCCTCTCCTCATTAAACAAATCCGAACGACTCTATCCGGATCTTGATAGGTTTCTAGAAATGGAAATAATTCTTAAAATAGCAAAATAAAATAAATTCGGCCTACTATTTAATAAATATTATATACGGTAGTACATTTATACACACATTTTTTTATTGTTGGAGTTATATGCTTTAAAAGAATATTATTAATGAAAATTGTAAAAACGAGTAGTTGCCAGTTGATGCTTGAGAAACGCAGCTCCAGTCTGAGCGCTAGGCAGCGGGTGTGAAACTTGATAAAATTCAAATAAAATGCAATCACACAATGGAATAAACTAATTGTCGCTCCGTAATACTGATTAAAAACTGCATGTTATTAAACACTATCCCATTTCGTCAGTCATCGTTGTATTTGAATTTGAAAGTAAACAGAAGAACTAAAAAATTTAAAATGACAGAAGGGAGACAGGTTATTTTTAAGACAGCTGTTTGTTTCTACGGAATGAAACATATGTTAGGTAAACCCTAACATAGGGTTTCATACAGTGGCGGACTTACCTACGGTGCCGCCCCTAGGCACGTTCGGCCGGCCGCCCCTTTGTGTTTCGCGAAAAAGGAAAGGTTTCAACGTAAAAGCGATATTAAATTTCCCGTTGTTGGCACGCTAATTATTGCTTTTTTCCAAGAAAGACATAGTACAATATGAGTACATTATATACAGTTCGGTCGCAGTGGCGATTGTGGACATCTTAAGAAATGGCTTAAAGTCACATTAAATTATAAAAACAGTGATTGATGGTTATTGTTTGGTTATCTTATCTCTTATTCTTAACATTTAACTGATAAAGGGTAAGAAAACCTGTAGGATTAATTGTTTAAAGAGTCGTGTTGTACTGGATCACAATTCGGTCTCAAAATTATCAGCTTATGGAAGCCCAGCAATAAGTTCTTTAAAGGCCTGGTGCCTAATAATGAATGTAATCATGATGTAGTGTGGTTGTATATCTACCAATATGTGCAGTTACACCATGCTGAAACGGTTAGTTTTTTCTCAAAATGACTTTTTGTAGGACCTTGCACTTCGGTCGCAGTGGCGATTGTGGACATCTTAAGAAATGGCCTAAAGTCACATTAAATTATAAAAACAGTGATTGATGGTTATTGTTTGGTTATCTTATCTCTTATTCTTAACATTTAACTGATAAAGGGTAAGAAAACCTGTAGGATTAATTGTTTAAAGAGTCGTGTTGTACTGGATCACAATTCGGTCTCAAAATTATCAGCTTATGGAAGCCCAGCAATAAGTTCTTTAAAGGCCTGGTGCCTAATAATGAATGTAATCATGATGTAGTGTGGTTGTATACCTACCAATATGTGCAGTTACACCATGCTGAAACGGTTAGTTTTTTCTCAAAATGACTTTTTGTAGGACCTTGCACTTCGGTCGCAGTGGCGATTGTGGACATCTTAAGAAATGGCCTAAAGTCACATTAAATTATAAAAACAGTGATTGATGGTTATTGTTTGGTTATCTTATCTCTTATTCTTAACATTTAACTGATAAAGGGTAAGAAAACCCGTAGGATTAATTGTTTAAAGAGTCGTGTTGTACTGGATCACAATTCGGTCTCAAAATTATCAGCTTATGGAAGCCCAGCAATAAGTTCTTTAAAGGCCTGGTGCCTAATAATGTATGTAATCATGATGTAGTGTGGTTGTATATCTACCAATATGTGCAGTTACACCATGCTGAAACGGTTAGTTTTTTCTCAAAATGACTTTTTGTAGGACCTTGCACTTCGGTCGCAGTGGCGATTGTGGACATCTTAAGAAATGGCCTAAAGTCACATTAAATTATAAAAACAGTGATTGATGGTTATTGTTTGGTTATCTTATCTCTTATTCTTAACATTTAACTGATAAAGGGTAAGAAAACCCGTAGGATTAATTGTTTAAAGAGTCGTGTTGTACTGGATCACAATTCGGTCTCAAAATTATCAGCTTATGGAAGCCCAGCAATAAGTTCTTTAAAGGCCTGGTGCCTAATAATGAATGTAATCATGATGTAGTGTGGTTGTCTATGTACCAGTTTGTGCAGTTACATCATGCTGAAACGGTTAGTTTTTTCTCAAAATGACTTTTTGTAGGACCTTGCACTTCGGTCGCAGTGGCGATTGTGGACATCTTAAGAAATGGCCTAAAGTCACATTAAATTATAAAAACAGTGATTGATGGTTATTGTTTGGTTATCTTATCTCTTATTCTTAACATTTAACTGATAAAGGGTAAGAAAACCCGTAGGATTAATTGTTTAAAGAGTCGTGTTGTACTGGATCACAATTCGGTCTCAAAATTATCAGCTTATGGAAGCCCAGCAATAAGTTCTTTAAAGGCCTGGTGCCTAATAATGAATGTAATCATGATGTAGTGTGGTTGTATATCTACCAATATGTGCAGTTACACCATGCTGAAACGGTTAGTTTTTTCTCAAAATGACTTTTTGTAGGACCTTGCACTTCGGTCGCAGTGGCGATTGTGGACATCTTAAGAAATGGCCTAAAGTCACATTAAATTATAAAAACAGTGATTGATGGTTATTGTTTGGTTATCTTATCTCTTATTCTTAACATTTAACTGATAAAGGGTAAGAAAACCTGTAGGATTAATTGTTTAAAGAGTCGTGTTGTACTGGATCACAATTCGGTCTCAAAATTATCAGCTTATGGAAGCCCAGCAATAAGTTCTTTAAAGGCCTGGTGCCTAATAATGAATGTAATCATGATGTAGTGTGGTTGTCTATGTACCAGTTTGTGCAGTTACATCATGCTGAAACGGTTAGTTTTTTCTCAAAATGACTTTTTGTAGGACCTTGCACTTCGGTCGCAGTGGCGATTGTGGACATCTTAAGAAATGGCCTAAAGTCACATTAAATTATAAAAACAGTGATTGATGGTTATTGTTTGGTTATCTTATCTTTTATTCTTAACATTTAACTGATAAAGGGTAAGAAAACCCGTAGGATTAATTGTTTAAAGAGTCGTGTTGTACTGGATCACAATTCGGTCTCAAAATTATCAGCTTATGGAAGCCCAGCAATAAGTTCTTTAAAGGCCTGGTGCCTAATAATGTATGTAATCATGATGTAGTGTGGTTGTATATCTACCAATATGTGCAGTTACACCATGCTGAAACGGTTAGTTTTTTCTCAAAATGACTTTTTGTAGGACCTTGCACTTCGGTCGCAGTGGCGATTGTGGACATCTTAAGAAATGGCCTAAAGTCACATTAAATTATAATAACAGTGATTGATGGTTATTGTTTGGTTATCTTATCTCTTATTCTTAACATTTAACTGATAAAGGGTAAGAAAACCCGTAGGATTAATTGTTTAAAGAGTCGTGTTGTACTGGATCACAATTCGGTCTCAAAATTATCAGCTTATGGAAGCCCAGCAATAAGTTCTTTAAAGGCCTGGTGCCTAATAATGAATGTAATCATGATGTAGTGTGGTTGTCTATGTACCAGTTTGTGCAGTTACATCATGCTGAAACGGTTAGTTTTTTCTCAAAATGACTTTTTGTAGGACCTTGCACTACGGTCGCTGTGGCGATTGTGGACATCTTCAGAAATGGCCTAAAGTTACATTAAATGATAAAAATAGTGATTGATGGTTAGTGTTTGGTTATCTTAACTCTTATTCTTAACATTTAACTGATAAAGGGTAAGAAAACCCGTAGGATTAATTGTTTAAAGAGTCGTGTTTTACTGGATCACAATTTGGTCTCAAAATTTTCAGCTTATGGAAGCCCAGCAATAAGTTCTTTAAAGGCCTGGCCCCTAATAATGAATGTAATCATGATGTAGTGTGGTTGTATATCTACCAATATGTGCAGTTACACCATGCTGAAACGGTTAGTTTTTCCGCAAAATGACTTTTTTTAGGACCTTACACTATGGTCACAGTAGCGGTAATAGATTAAAGTTTTACGTAGGCCTAGGAATTAATTATTGTACTTTTGATACTGCTCGACTGTCATTCATAAGATATACCTAGGCCTTCCTAAAAACAATGATATATATTCCTTATAATACCAAATCAATGAAACAAAGTCAGTACAAAACAATTTATTGCTAGCTGTCACATTTTGAGGTTAGGAATCATGTTTTAGGCGGGAAAGTAAAATATAGTGGTTTATTTACCTTTTCCATATCTTTTTTCAAAATTGATTAAATGAGTCTTATATGCAACAAGTTATATAAATAAAGCCAGTATTTTGTTAAAATTCATATTTACTTTGACTTTGCTCTCTTAAACTTACTATAATCACCTTGCGTTCCTTTTGAGGTTATGTTGGCAGCCATCTTGTTTCAATCTGTTGGGGTGATGACGTCATGATGATGTCATGATTTAAAGAGCCCACAGGAAAATTTAAAGGGACAACACGGCCATTTAAAACCTTATTGCTAGCTTACTGCCACTTTCACAGCCATAGATGTATAAACAGTGTTTATTATTTAGGCCTCGATGTTGCTTTTCTTTCGAATCATCCAAAAGCAACACAGGATTTTACAAACATAGGCTTAGTAAAATTAATAAAATAATTAAAAACAATAGGAAACTTTCAAATATTCAGTAACACCAATACATAAGCTATGAAGCCCTGAACATAAATAAACAAACGGCCATCTTGGATTAGCATTTTGACAGCGTCCCACCATTAGCAGTGTGACCAACACAAAAAAGCTCATTTTGGCCGCCATCTTGATGGCACGCTTTTCTCCTATGTTGGATAAAGAGAGTAGTGACTCCAGTTATTACATAGAGCTCAGTGACTTACAAGTGTGTAATTGAACATTTAAAATAAAAGAAGGTTGTAATAATGTTCTAAATATAACAATGCAAGTCATTTAGAATCCTTAAATTAATAGAACTGGCAACATTTTTTTTTTTCTTCTAGTTTACCGCGAGGTTGGCTTTGGTGTTTTACCATGAAGCCACGAGGTTCTAATTGGTGTTATTAATGTGACGTTTGAAACCGGATGCTAACACAAACTTCAATTTTACCATCTCGAGCCAGTCGGTAAGGAGCAAACTGGTGAGATGTAACTCACGACTCACTCGATTCAAAAATTGGGCCCCAGGAGCTCGCTGCGCGTCCCGACGCTCGGTCAATTTGCTTTCCACTGTGCCACAAATCTCTTCCAGAAAGCCAGCGAAACCGGATTCCCGCACATTGCGGAAATTGCCACCGGAAGGAGGGCCCTGGCCGAGTTTTGGCGTCCGAGACCGGCCAATACCTCCTAGAATAATAAGAGAAGGCCAAACGACTGAAATTCGTTACGTCATATAAGTAGGCTGATGTGTTATGTTATGATGTAAGAAAACAGATGCGCTGCTGTCAGTCGACGGGGTTTCATCTGTCATGACTAACTTATTTGTTTACAAACAACGAAAAATCAAAACAAGATTAGCAGATGTTTTACCGTTTTTTGGAAACAACCAGCACCCTCTAAAGCATGAGTTGGAACTAATGATTTAACACATCAGCCTACTTATATGACGTAATGATCTTCAGTTGTCTGGCCTTCTCTTATTACTCTAGGAGGTGTTGGACCGGCCACCATCCTGGATGACCCACCGTAGGAATTCCACAAAGACCAGTGGCGCCGAATTTGATCTCAAATTCAAACACGCAATGACTCCAAACAGAAGAGAGCGCAAACCGTGAAGTCAAGACTAATCCCCCGGCAGTCAATGAATATTTTTCAGATGCTGCAGCAACGTCTGAGGACGAAGGAGCCCCGGAGCACCGTGACAGTGTCAATTCGAGGGTAATTACCCTTTTTGAGGGTATTTTCGATCTTCGAGGGTAATCTTTTTGAAGATAAAAGGATAATTTTGCTGAAATTGTAAAGTTTGACTCAAATAAGATCCAGAGTAAATTTAATACAGTAGCCTAATTGTTAATATTACTTGAAAAATTTTCTTACATTTACCTCTTAACCTGTCTAAACTTAATATAGTCCACTATGTTTGAATGTATTACAATAATTCTACATTATTAATAGTTTTTTGTGCAATTTAGTGCTTATCCGGCATATTTGGCATTTTCGAGGGTATTTTCATTTGAGAGTAATTTTGGCAAGGACCGAGGGTATTTGATATAAGGTGATTGGCAACGCTGAGTAGGCTTAGGCGCAATTGGCATTGGCATTGGCACATTCTCGTTTGTTTTGGTGGCATTTATTATTACAACCACAAAAATTTAGGATTTTTTAAATACTTTGTGGTTTAGGAGAATGGTTTGGTGACAGAGTAGAAGAGAAATTGACAAACCAACTCATAGTCTGGTGAAACAAACCGCAAATAATGAAGACAACATCAATGAATAAAATGGTGGCAGTAGGCTACTGAATGAAAATATAAGATGAACATGGCCTAGTCTGCTCAACAGGTAGGTGGTCTTACCAATTACAGCAGGCTCACGAATATCTGAGTATAATTATTCATAAATATTTATAACATTCAAGTGTATGCCTAACTGTGTAATACATTAATTGCTTGAAATTAGCATTAAGCATACTCCTCAAGGAGTAATTAGGCTAAACATCAGGAGTATTATTTTTAACGTTGGAGTTATAGCCTAGGCTGCTCAGTAACCTTTTAAAAGTAGGCATAAGCCTATGGGTTGACAAACTGATCCATCCATTCACGAACGTATATAGCCATTCAAATGACATGGGATATTTTCATAACTTCTGTCTATGCTTGGGGACTTTCTTATGCCTAGGAAATTACAATGAAGTCATAGGCTAAATCTGTATCATTATAGCCTATATACTTAGGCCTAACATTAAATCTCAGATTATTTTTTTACATAGGCCTAGGCCTATTTTGTATCCCCCCTATGAATATGTGTGATGAATAGGCTAGGCTACAATTGTATCCTATGGAAACAACATGATTTGTCTTCGCATACCTATAAACATGTAAAATTTACAAAGGTAATTCTTGAGTTTAGCTACAAACATCAGATAATAGAAATTTTTTTCAAAATTTTGGAAATTTGACGTTGATTCCGAAAATGATTCTTTTTTCCCGCGGAAAAGCTTGGAAAATCCCGGAAAATCGTAAAATCATTAATAACTGTTTTGTTCTGAAGTACGTCATGTGGTTATTTTAAATACCGGTAACCAAGAAATGTAGCTAATAACGAAATAGTAAAATTTATTTTGATCCGATTTTAAATAAGCCGGGAAATCTGAAAAAATTTTAGAAAATCCATCAGATGAACTAGGCTGTTTTAAAAGTAGGCTGGACCAGTGTCTTGTGGGTTCTCGGAAGACGTGGAATTTTATGTAGCCTAGAATACAAATAGCCTATGCATATATTAATTTCAAGAATGGACCATAAGTTACTAGTGGTGGATATAGAGAAAAAAAAACACTCACAAATAAAATTAAAACACACTGAAACTTGCATAATTTAACCACTGTTTAAAATAGTTGTTATTGAGTACTAGGCCTATTTTAAACTAGCCTTTTAGGTAATAGGCAATATAATGTACATAAGTAAGGCATAAGGTAAAGCTGCCAAATACCATGACATTAGCAGTACCTAGGCACTGTCAGTAAATATTTGAAGATAACAAAAAATTATATTGTTAAGTGGTTAGATAGAATTGATTGTTATTATATGTTTTGCTAGACCATGGTGGTGGTTTTTATATTGGAAATAATGTTATAAGTTACAATCATTATTGAATTTTTACTCTATGGAACATAGAGTATAAAATTCTATACGATCGACTTTAAATTTCACTTAGGTGAATTTTAGACCCCCAAAAGGCTTTTTTATTACTAATTTGATTTCAATGAACTTCTCAGGTTAGATTTTAAGTATTTTAAACTAGGTAATAAACTATAATCGAGCAATTATTTTCAAGTATTAAAAAAGCTTATTTTCAGGAATTTTTGACAGAACTTTAATTGTTTAGGCTACATGATTCGACTAATGTAGTTGCTATGATCAGTTTATATTCCTCCATCGCAGCTGAGTTGTCGCTGTGTATGCTGAAAACAATATAACCTTTTCTTGTTTATATCCGCTCGCCGTTATGTTACGTTTTTAAATACAATTTAATTGATATTTTGACAGAAGTAAGGTAAACCACACAAACTCCGGACGGTTAAGGAGGTTAGGATTCAAAAATCACTTAATCAAGTGTATTTTAATAGCCAAGCGTAATTCAATGGCCCACACTGTTTGTAAAAGATATATTCTTCAATTTATTATCATAACAAACTATTATTGGTGCATAAAAATATCTAAATTCAGGAATATATTATGCCGACCGGCTGCAAGGACAGCATCCCAAGACCGGACGGCTGCTAGCCCATCTCCGGAAACAAACCTCCCAACACCGGACGACATGATAATTGATCATTTGTAGTATTCCGGGCGCCTCACCAGAGTTACCAAAACGGTAACTGTTGTCTGCTAACAATGCAAATTTGCATTGCAAGTTTGCAATGCAATTTCGGGACAATGCAAATTTGCATTGTTAGCAGACGACAGTTACCGTTTTGGTAACTCTGGTGAGGCGCCCGGAATACTCTCAATAAACATAAATATAAACTTGAAACATCAAACATTTAAAAAAAATTAAAAGAAACAACAAAAATGACCTCTTCAAGAACGACTTACATCTGATGACAACAATCGTCTGCCGTGGTCATAGACGAAACTGACCATGGACCTCAGAAGCTAAGTTATGTCCTGATCACAACGATGAAGAAAAGAGAATAGTCCAAAGGTGGATGAAATAAAAATAATGGTAAATAAGTTTAAAACATATTTATTGAACAGTAATGGTAACTTGAGTTAAAATACCACAGTATATATTCAGTCTTATGCAATCAAATTCAAATAAAACTGCAAAATTAAATCAACATGTATAAAAATACTTGTTAAAACTAAAAAACAAAGATAAATTATAAGAATAATAACTTAATATACAAACATTCAACTTAAATAAACGACAGAACCAAATGAACATTCATGGAATTCAGTCTTATACAATTAAAATTTAAATAATACTTTAAAATAAAACCAACATGTATAATATTACTTAAAAAAAAAAAAACTAAGATAACTTTTTACCTAACATTTTAACATTTTACTTAATAAACAAAAAGAGCAAATGAACTTAGAAGTTTTCAAGAAACAATCATGTCACGTTAAACTTATTTTGAATAATCTTTTCTTTGAATGAAAAAAATCCCCTTCTTTCCACAGTAGGAGGCTTGAGAATTTGGACTACTTCAGTAAGAGGGACTTCGTTATCAAGGTCGTCCTCAACAGGCCAGATGAATTTGGTTCCTTTTCTTTCAAGAAACTTTACTGCAGCAAATTCTTGGTTCAAGGATTTCACCTGCCCCACAAAAAAGTCTTTTTTTCCCTCGATAATATAAGGAACGACAACCCAGGAGTTTATGCTGAGATTTGCCAGATCTTCGGGCTCGATGGGTTCAGGTTCGTTTTCTGAATTTGATTCATCTGATGTCACTTCAATTGGTTTCTTACTATTTTTCTTCTCAACTTTTTCTTTTTTTATAATCTTCTTTCCTTCTCTAATCAGCCTTCTCCTTTCCTTCTTTTCTTCATCTTCTTTCTTCTTATTTTCTTTCATTTCTAAGTACTTTTTATATTTTTCACCCGTGATTGCTGCTGGCATCGGCTCTTTTGCTTTTAGTTTCTTCTTTATTGATGTTGGAGACGGGTAAGGAAGACACCTTTTAAAAGGTGACGGGATTGATTTAGTTTGTGAATTTGATATAAAAATGTCTTCTAACGTAGGGGAATTGTATGAACTTGTTGAAGGGCCAGGTGTGGCTGGATCGATGGAAGTATTTGATGTTTCAATTGTTGTCTGGTTTGTTGGGGTGACTGGATCAATGGGTGGAAGTGATGAAGTTTTAGTTGGGGTGACTGAATTGATTGGCATAAGTAAATTTTGAAGAGGTTGCTGTTTTGTCAGTGTAACTGGATTGATGACGGGTGAATTTGGAAGAGGTGATTGTTGGGTTGGCGTGACTGGATTTATAACAGTGGACATATCTTGGAATGAAGACTGTGAAGACTGGTTGGTTGGGGCGACTGGATCGCTGTCGACATCAGTTACAACTAGCTCAATCGACATCCCCAGATCGAGATCGCCAAATCCCAAGTCCTTTATGATGGTGTGCAGGGATCCTTCATCAACTGGGGCGTCAGTACCGGTAGTTCCCTCTGCTATTATTAGAGGTTCTTGACGTTCCTCAGTTGGTTCAAAAGAAACTTCCTCAGGTTCGTCAGGATCTGGCAGCAGAGTAGCAGGGACATGGTTGTCTTCAACATTGGCATCAGTGACGTTCTCCATGTTAGCTCTCTGAGTGGCCTCTTTTCTTTTTTCAATCTCCTCAATCAAACTTTTATACTCAGTCTTGATTTGTCGCCAGACATCATGAAGGGATTGGTCACAAATGTCAACTTCACCAGCAGAAAACTTTCGGACCTTTTCCAGGCCGATTTTAGTCTCTAGGTAACTCAAATGAGCCCTAATGTCTTTCGCCTGTCTTTCCAAGGCCTCTGAGGTGACACTGGATCGACTTGAGTTCAAAATCACTCTGTAGTGGACGTTGTTGGTATGTCTAGGCCTGTGGCTTTGAAACCGCTTACAACTACGTTTTTGTCAAGTTTATCTAAGGCGGTCTTCAACAATGGAGGAAACTCCTCCTCCTTCATTCTCCGCCCATCATTGTTAAACCTAAAGTGGTCAACTGTCTTTTTCCATTCAGCCTTCAGTGGCCTGAAGACCGCCACATCCAACGGCTGCAGTAGGTGTGTAGAATTGGGATATAGGGCCACAACCTCAATTTGGTTCTCTGAGCAAAAGTCCGATAGATACTTGCTCAAGTGAGATGTGTGGCCATCAATAAATAATATCACAGGAAATGGAATATTTTGGGATCTCAGCCACGGGTGGAAGACGTTTGTCATGTATTCGTAAAACGTCTCTCGAGTCATCCACCCGTTCTCAGATTTGCCGAGACCCCACTCCCCCGGAAAGTTTCTAATGATGCCATTTGGTATTCTTTCATAGCGAACACCACCATAGGGGGAGCGATTTCTCCGGCAGCATTGGCATTGATCAATACCGTCACACATTCTTTTTCGTCATTGCCAGTGCGCTGGTAGACAGCCTTCTCGCCCTTCCTGGCCAAGACTTTTTTTCCTTTTGGGCACAGATAGAAGGCTGTCTCATCCGCGTTAAATATTCTTCTGGGGTCATTAAATATATCTAGGAGACCCTTCTCCTCAAGGTAACCCCTTACCTCCTCAAACCAGGCTCTCAAGTCAGCTTCTGTTACGGAAGCACGAGAGGAGGTAAGAGCCTGGGATACCCTTTTTGAAATTTCAGGATGGCGACCTAAAAACAAATTGTACCACTTTTCACCTGGCACATTCTCCTTAAAAGGATTCGGTCTTTTCAAGTCCTTGACTAGTTTCCCCACACTGTCAACCAACTGGTCTTTGGTCACGGGAAAGCCAGCCTTAGCTAGGTCAATGACCCACTTTACTATGCATTCTTCCTCTTCAGGTGTTAGTACGGAAGGCCGTCCCACTGGCACTTCCTCTTTGTACTTGCCTATGAGTTTGTCGTGTAGGGTGGACTTAGGTACATTGTAGCTTCTGGCAGCTGCAGAAATGGAAATGCCATCATTGCGGATGGCATCTAGGGCCTTCTGCACATTCTCCTGGGTGTAGCGCTGCCGCGACGTCGGCCGAGACGGAAGAGGCATCTTGAACTCCTGTGGAAAGAAACACCAAGCTTTAATTCCTTTAGTTCATATTTATGATCATTTTTAATTTTTGACTTAACATATTAAACGAAAGATTAACTTAAGCTCAGTTAAGTTTATTTCGATTTGGTTTTAAACAATTGCAAGAATTTTTTCTACCAACTTGTATTCATGTTAGACAAACAAAATTGGCGGATTGCAGGCCACAAATTAACTGTTAAAACCCGTCGACTGTTAAATTTCATCAATATATTTGATATAAATGGATAAAAAAAGCTTATATTTTTATAATTTACTAATTGGTAAAACTTTTACTTTCGTCCGGGGATTAGGAGTAATGGATTCGTAATAGCCGGACACTCGTCCGGGAGTTTGGTAGATTGACATATTCATTGAACCTAAATCGGGACGGCTTTAAAATAAAAGAAATTACACTTTTACGTAATATATTTAATGCCAAACAACAATAAAAATCCAAATAATAAAGTATAAATAAGTTATATAGTAATATACTGTCTTATCAAATACTTAAAACCTTAAGTAACTTACCTGTAACGTTAGCAGTCCGAAGAAGCGTCTAACCGCCAAACTGACAACTGCCGACTAGCGATCGATCCAAAGCCGTTGGAATACAAACTATTTTTTTCTCAAGGACCACCGATAGTGATTTTTGTACTTAAATACCATCGGATTATAGTAAAAATCAACATTTTAAATGTCGTTGACTTAGAATCTTATTATTCCGTGTTAAACAGATATCGTCCGGTAATGGGTAGTCGTCCGGCGTTCGGCCAGTTTACCTTATTTGTTAAATTAAATAGATCAACACTGATGTTTACTTGTATAAGTTATAAATTAAAAGATAGGCATGTTGATGTGGAATGAATTGCTGTCGTACAGAATTATGCGATTAACTAATTTATGGGATACAACTAATATCTTTTTGGGAGAAAGATTTAAATTGAACAAACAATTAGAATGTGTTGTGCCATTGTAGCCTATGTTTCACGTAACAAAATATGCATTAAGTGTTAAGTAAGCATAATTCTACAATACTTACATTACTTGATTTGTATTAATTTGCAATCATGGATTTTAAATTGTATTGTTTTTTTCGCTCTACAATCTATTTACCTTTAATATTGTAAGCATAATTATTATTAAGTTACTTGCTTGTTTTGAGGTCTTAGCTAAAATCATTCGTTGTATGTATTTATTTGTAGGCTAGGCCTAGGATGTACGCCGGTTGACTTTTGACGGTTAGATGACGTTCCACTCTTCACATTCGAGGAGATGGAAACCTACGTTCTCTTTCTAAAGAGCAACAAGGCTTCTGACCCGGACGGGATTCCCAGCGAGGCTTTAAAGAAAGTATTTTCAATTAATGCTGACTTGTTGTTGAGCAGGGGTGCCCATCCCCCCCAAAGGTGATGGCGCATTCCCCCCCAAAAACATATACCGCCCCCCCTCCCTAAGTGGAAACCTGTTTCAAAATACTGTATTTATTTTAGCTAAGCATATAAGCATAAGTTGCATAAAAAAGGAGATAATATAGGGGTTTTACCTATGAATTCATGCACATTTCCACAACAAACATTTTTTTGGGAAAAAGTCAATTATTCTACGTCTTTTGTTTGATAGTTACAATCTTGTTATTTTTGTTATAGGCCTATAATTTAAATTGATAGTTTTATTTTTTTATAGTTCTGGGAATTTTCAGCTCTTAAAATTTTAAATTACGGCCATTTTGGAACAGTAAAAGTTCGAAATGTCTAAATTTGTATGAGTATAGGGCACTTGTTTGTTATACATAAGCCACTATTTATCTTTTTGTTTAAGATAATATCTGTTTTGTTTGCTAAGCGTTTTTTATATCTGCGTTTGAATTAAGGTCATAAAAACGCATCATTCGAAAGAATACTATTCTGCTGGCTTGAAGTCAGCTACGCTATCGATGATCGCGGCAAATGCATCTTCCGTTCCTGGCCTCGTCATCGAGCCAGCTACACTTACTCAGCCAAGATTAGAGCTCGCTCCAGCGGTTAGATTATAGTTGTTATTTATATATAGATCAGAAATACTTACAAAAGTTATTTACAGTTAAAATAACACACACAGCTAATCACTATATGCAAATAGTGTGTTTAACGTGTAGTTGAGTAATTAATTGTAGTATAGTAACTTAACTGGTGTCAAGACCGTGGCGTTCGCCACAAATTGTGGCCCACAATTAAGTGACATATGATGGACTTTA
Source organism: Neoaliturus tenellus (assembly GCA_030545055.2). NCBI lineage: Eukaryota > Metazoa > Arthropoda > Insecta > Hemiptera > Cicadellidae > Neoaliturus > Neoaliturus tenellus. The sequence continues at coordinate 40,514,566 of CM061534.1, forward strand.
AGCCAGCAGAACTCAAAAACGATAAAACTTAAAAACGTGAAATTTTTACCTAATGTTCAGTAAATAGTTTGCTTGCAATTTATATATTTTTTAAGATCACAGTTAAAAAAAAAACATAAAAAATAATTGGCTTATGTACAACAAACAACCAAATACAGGTATTAAAATATGTAGCAGTTGTGCCAAGTTTTAATTCCGTAGCACGAATCGATAAAAATTTATAAGTGATTCATTAAAAATGCATAGGCCTACATATAGACAGACAGGCTGAAAAATAATAGAGATATTACTTACTTACTTGTTACTTGTAGCTCGCATCCGTTGTCCTTAGAGTCAAGGAATTGGACAGGTCAAAGGGTTTATCTTATGCATAGCTGCCCTACAAAGGATAATTCTAATCTAGTTCTTTGTTACCAGAAAGGTAACAGTCAATACTATAAAAACTGGACTCCACTAGAAACTTTTTAACTTCAACTTTGAACTTTGTGATTTTATTGATATTTTGTAATTTTTCTGGCAAAGCTTGGAATAGCTTGATCCCACAGTATTTAGGCTTGTGTTCGAAAAGAGTTAGTTTGTGTTGCTCTGCATGAAGTCCTTTATGTCGGGTGTGGTATTTGTGATTGGAAAAGGTTGGTGAAATATTTTGGGTTTTTATATAGCAGACTGATTCAAAGATGAATAGTGAGGGGACCGTGAGAAGGCCTAATTGTTTGAAAGCATCTCTACAGCTGGTCTGGGGCGGCATGCCCAGGATGGCCCTTATTGCCTTCTTTTGACAGACAAAAATTCTTTCAAGGTTGCCCTTAACAGCTCCCCAAAGAATTATTGAATAAGAAATGTGTTGTTCGAAGAGGCCAAAGTAAACCAACTTTGATAGGGGAAGGCTACCGTAGGTTCTAATTCTACGCAGAATATAGAGACCTCGAGCTAACGACCCCTCAAGCTTCTTTAACTGATCTTCCCATCCCAGCCTATCATCCAATCTCACCCCCAAAAAATCGGCTGTTTTTGAAATTTCAATTTGATCCTCTCCAATAAATAGGTTCGGAGTCCTATTGTTTTTTGAATTTTTTCTTTGGGCAGTTTGGATACACATGTATCTGGTTTTTTGTGGATTTAAATTGAGTTTGTTTGATGAGAAAAAGTTAGCTAATTCATTTGCCTTTTCATTAGACTCTGCCTCCAGTCTTGGCAAGTCTGACCCATTTACGAATAATGTTGTGTCATCCGCAAACAAGTAGACGTTACCTATTGGGACACAGTCTGTGATGTTGTTGATGTAAACCAAGAAAAGGAGAGGTCCCAGAACGGATCCTTGCGGAACGCCGTTCGTAATAATCTTTGGAGTGGAGGAAATTTTTTGAAGTTTTGAAGCAGAGTTTTGCAAAATCTCAGTGATCTGGCATCTTTCAGCTAAGTAAGACTCAAGCCATTTCAGCGCCAGACCAGAGATTCCGATTGAGGCCAGTTTTTCTAAGAGAATTGCAGCATCGACACAATCGAAGGCTTTTGAGAGATCTGCGAAACAGCCAACTACTGTTTCCCCAGCCTCCATCGCATCGATGCAGTTGTTGATGAAATCAATCAATGCCAATTTGGTTGATTTGTTTTGTCTGAAACCATACTGTCTGTTGCACAGTATGTTATTGTGTTCCAGGAAATGGTTAAGTTGCTCCGAAACAACTTTTTCAATTAATTTTGAAACAGACGGTAGGAGGGAGATTGGACGATAGTTACCAGGATCGGTCTTGTCGGACTTTTTGAAAATCGGTTTTACTATGGCCATTTTGCAGTTTTGTGGAAAGGTTCCAGAATTCAAGGAAGAGTTGATTATGTGGGTGAGAGGGCGAGAAACTTCCTCTTTGCAGGTCTTAAGGACATGCATACTTATGCCGTCAATGCCACAGGAATGTTTGGTTGTCAGTTTTGCAAAAATTTCCATAAGATTTTCTGTTGTGATGAGATGAAATCTTTCCAGTACCTCCACTTAGGTATTTTGGGAATCCAGACAGAACTTGATTGCTAATGTTGGAATTGAGGTTGTTTGAGACATCTACAAAATAATTATTAAAAGCTTCACATACTTCTTCTGGGTTTTCTATGGTTTCTCCGTTAATATTTAGAACAATATTACTATTGTCTATGGAATTATGTGGTCTGATGGTATTGATTATTTTCCACGAGTCCTTAGATTTATTCTTGGATCGTAATAGACAATCACGTGCCCATTCTATTTTGCTTTGCTGAATTTTGCTTTTGTATATTTCCTTAGATTGGTTGTATTTAAGTTTATCTGACATCAACCCTGTTAATTTCCAGATCGAATAGTGACTAAACATTGTCTCTTTAGCATCCAAGATCTCGTCATTCATCCAGTTGTTTTTTCCAAGATTTCCCTGTTTAATTTTAATTTTTTTGATTGGACAGCTTATTTCAAAATAGTATTTGAATGTGTTTATAAACTCATCATACATTTCGTCTACATTTGTCGCATTGTAAACTGAATCCCAGTTCTCTTGAGCTAGCCTAAATTTAAGTTCTTTGAGATTTTCGTTGGTAATATTTCTTTTTTCTATAGTCTTACTGTTATGTTTATTGCATTCTGTGGATCCATTTAGGCCTATATTTATGAGTATTGCCCGATGATCAGATATGTGAGGCTCTATCACGTCTGAGTGTAAGGTGACAAAATTTGTGAGAAAGTTATCGATGCAAGTACTGGTGGTTTCTGTAATACGGGTAGGCTGCAAAATGTTGGGTTTCAGATTGAAGCTTTCGATTAATGTTGTGAATCTATGGAGTGTATTATTATTGGTCAAGAAGTCGATGTTGAAGTCAGAGCCTATTATTAAAAACCTGTTTTTTGAATCAAGTTTTAATAGATACTCATATAATTTCTCAAAGTATCTGTCGAGATTATGGTTATATGGTGATCTGTATATCGAGACTAATGTAAAGTTATTTATTCCAACTGTAAAATTTACTTCTACACATTCGAAAATCGTTTCCTCAGAGTATCTTATTCCTAAATCTGTGGGCTTCACATTTTCTATGCCAGATGAGTTTATATTTTTAAAAATTGCAACACCACCCATGGATTTATCTTTTCTACCATAACCTACAAGCAATTCATAATTATGGATGTGTATGGCTGTCAGACTATCTTGGTCAAGTCCATGTTCGTTAACCAAGAATAGGTCGGGGTTTTCTGAAGACAGAAAGTGTTCTATTTGTTCAATTTTCTTAGAAATTCCCCTTACATTAAGATGAATTATTTTTAGATTGCTACTTAAGATAGGCCTATGGATTTTTACATCACATTGTTTATTAATTGAAGCTGAGTTTTGATCTTGATTTTGAGTTGGTTTGCATGTCAGACTATTTAAGAATGAGTTATTACCTAAGTTTTTTTCTGTCCGAGTGACTCCTTTAAGTTTTTTGCTATTATTGGTTTTTCTAGTGAAGTCAGATAGGCTATTATTAAATTACACAGAACATCTTTACCTTCTTTGTTGAGATGCATTCCATTTCTTGTATAGCAGCTATGATCCAGCATTGAGTTAAGGCTAAGATAGGCTAGGCTATTTTCCATGCAAAATTTCCTAACTACTTTATTCTGTTCCCTAATGTTGTCATTCAATTCCTTTTTATACGGAAGGGTGTTTCCACGAAAACCAAGTTTTTAGGTTTGAGTTTACACTGGCTAATTAAATTAAGTTTTTGTTGCACCTCGACTATTGAATTTTGAGTGACATCATTTGTACCGCCCACTACCACACATATGTCCTCTTGGCCCATGTCCAACACTTCGTCCCTCACTGTGTTGAGGACAGCAGGCATGGGTGCCCCGGGGAGCACAGTAGTCCGCGTAGGCCTACTGAACCCCCCGACGCACCTCATGTCCACCACCCTCTCCCCACAATTACGAGCATGACTATCACCGATGATGAAGAGGCGCGGTCGGTTACTTTTACGTTTCCGGGGCCGTCTGGGTCCGAGCCCTCCCCGACTCCGCTCTGGCCCAGCCGGTTCCGCATTTACAGCTAGTTGTTCTGATGGAACCATTGGGACCGAATCCTCGTCAGCATCCCCCAGAGCCTCAAAAGAATTTGAGACAGGCAGGGCATAACTCGGTTCGGCCTCATCCATCACAATCCTACGCCCCCCACCCCGGGCAACCACCCTACTCCAGCTCAATTCGCTTTCATCTGGCCTACAGTCCTTAAGCCTATCATTTAAATCTATCAACTGAGCCTCTTTCAAATTAAGTTGCTCTTGAAGTTCCTTTTTTTCTTGAAGAAGGGACTCGGCCAATGCAACCGCTTTGTTGTACTCGGCCTTGATGACATCATATGGCAGTGGATTTTTACCTTTTTTGAGGGTTTTTATACAACTAGGGCAGACAAAGGGGTCTCTTTTAGTGATCAGCCTGAAAATAGCCTTTTTTATTCTACTACATGCTATGTTGGAATGTTGGAATGGACCCAACCGTCACAGATGTCACATGCAATTGAGTTTGACTTAAGTATTGGGCTTGTAGGCCTAGTATTGTATGTACCGTGTATTTGCTTGTTCTTACCTTCTGAACATACGTAGGCCTATGTTCTTTTATGGCATGAATTTAAGTTTCATCATTGGTTTAACATCTATTTTTTCAGCATATATTATAGGCCTACGTGTTTAGTGCAATAAAACATCATACTGAAAAACAGTTTGGACGGTACATTCACTTGCTGGCTAGCTAGCTTGTTTTTCTATCAATAAATCAAAATTAAATTATATAAAATAATAATTTAGGCTATTATAATGACACTAACTATGAAACCTAGAAACCTAAAGTTTCTCTCAAACTTTTTTTTAGTAAAAGAGGTTGGCGGACCTCTTTTTGCCTTACTTTGCCCCGTCCACATAGACTATTTGATCTGTGCGTGGATCGTATTAGACAAAGTAAGGGGGTGAGCCGCTACAGTACAAGGTGAAAGGTACTGATAAAAGTCACTGGCAGAACGCGGATTCGAACCCACGACATCGCTGCCATGGTCCCGAAGTCCGGCGCGCTAACCACTACGCCACCGACTCACCCTTAACTGTAAACATAGTTTGGTTTAGTAACAACTAAGATTTTGTTAATGAACGTTATTTTGTTAGATTTAAGGCTTGATTTTAAGTTTGTGTTTATAAGTTCACGGCACCTCACCATGCATGCTATCGTAAAAAAATTTTAAGCTAGAAATAATCATAAGTTCATTCATTGGACGACCGTCATATGAACACCGTTGCGGCCTTAGAGGCTACGTTGTTTAGGAATTCCCAGTGTCGAATTTGCCCATTGCGTTACTCTCGCCGAGCCGTTTGTAATATCAGTTCTCTTAATGGCGATTCTTTGACAGAAAAGTGGTCGCCAGAGACGCGGAACCGCGGAAACGGCGGAATATACTGATCGAACATGTACGAAGACATATTTTTGTAATTGGCTGCTTGCCGTTGAAAATAAAATAAGTTAAAAAAAATAAAGACACTAGACCACTAAGAAAAGACGAAACTTTAGGCGATTGAGAAAACGGTCAACAATGGGGAGGGGTACAGAGTACCTAGCCGACAATGGCGCAATAATAGTCAAGATTGGGGGGCTAACGTGCCTTGACGAGCCCTACGTGTTTTGATCCAGAACAAAAGGACAGACAAAGACTCTCCTAATTTGTATTGACATGTTCATAAGATTCATTGTTTAACTACTGCAAATTAGTACTTATAACATTTTTAAAAACCCTTTTTTTCAATTCCCCCCCAAAAATCTCATTCCCCCCCAAAATTTTTTTCAATGGCGCAACTTGCGCCATTAGTCCCCCCCGTGGGCGGCCCTGGGTAAGCGACCTCATCAGTGTCCAATATGTGGGAAATCCTTCAGTCGAAAATCAGATTTAAGAAATCATGTGTTAATCCATACTGGTGAGCGTCCTCATCAGTGTCCAATGTGTGAGAAATCATTCTGTCGAAAATCAATTTTAAGCAGGGCCGCCCACGGGGGGGACTAATGGCGCAAGTTGCGCCATTGGAAAAAATTTTGGGGGGGAATGAGATTTTTGGGGGGGAATTGAAAAAAAGGGTTTTTTTAAAATGTTATAAGTACTAATTTGCAGTAGTTAAACAATGAATCTTATGAACATGTCAATACAAATTAGGAGAGTCTTTGTCTGTCCTTTTGTTCTGGATCAAAACTCGTAGGCCTCGTCAAGGCACGTTAGCCCCCCAATCTTGACTATTATTGCGCCATTGTCGGCTAGGTACTCTGTACCCCTCCCCATTGTTGACCGTTTTTCTCAATCGCCTAAAGTTTCGTCTTTTCTTAGTGGTCTAGTGTCTTTATTTTTTTTAACTTATTTATTTTCAACGGCAAGCAGCCAATTACAAAAATATGTCTTTGTACATGTTCGATCAGTATATTCCGCCGTTTCCGCGGTTCCGCGTCTCTGGCGACCACTTTTCTGTCAAAGAATCGCCATTAAGAGAACTGATATTACTGCTCGGCGAGAGTAAAGCAATGGGCAAAATCGACACTGGGAATTCCTAAACAACGTAGCCTCTAAGGCCGCAACGGTGTTCATATGACGGTCGTCCAATGAATGAACTTATGATTATTTCTAGCTTAAAATTTTTTTACGATAGCATGATAGCATGCATGGTGAGGTGCCGTGAACTTATAAACACAAACTTAAAATCAAGCCTTAAATCTAACAAAATAACGTTCATTAACAAAATCTTAGTTGTTACTAAACCAAACTATGTTTACAGTTAAGGGTGAGTCGGTGGCGTAGTGGTTAGCGCGCCGGACTTCGAGACCATGGCAGCGATGTCGTGGGTTCGAATCCGCGTTCTGCCAGTGACTTTTATCAGTACCTTTCACCTTGTACTGTAGCGGCTCACCCCCTTACTTTGTCTAATACGATCCACGCACAGATCAAATAGTCTATGTGGACGGGGCAAAGTAAGGCAAAAAGAGGTCCGCCAACCTCTTTTACAAAAAAAAAAGTTTGAGAGAAACTTTAGGTTTCAAGGTTTCATAGTTAGTGTCATTATAACAGCCTAAATTATTATTTTATATAATTTAATTTTGATTTCTTGATAGAAAAACAAGCTAGCTAGCCAGCAAGTGAATGTACCGTCCAAACTGTTTTTCAGTATGATGTTTTATTGCACTAAACACGTAGGCCTATAATATATGCTGAAAAAATAGATGTCTTAAACCAATGATGAAACTTAAATTCATGCCATAAAAGAACATAGGCCTACGTATGTTCAGAAGGTAAGAACAAGCAAATACACGGTACATACAATACTAGGCCTACAAGCCCAATATCTCTATTATTTTTCAGTCTGTCTGTCTATATGTAGGCCTATGCATTTTTAATGAATCACTTATAAATTTTTATCGATTCGTGCTACGGAATTAAAACTTGGCACAACTGCTACATATTTTAATACCTGTATTCGGTTGTTTGTTGTACATAAGCCAATTATTTTTTATGTTTTTTTTTTTTTTTGAACTGTGATCTTAAAAAATATATAAATTGCAAGCAAACTATTTACTGAACATTAGGTAAAAATTTCACGTTTTTAAGTTTTATCGTTTTTGAGTTCTGCTCGCTTAAAGTCCATCATATGTCACTTAATTGTGGGCCACAATTTGTGGCGAACGCCACGGTCTTGACACCAGTTAAGTTACTATACTACAATTAATTACTCAACTACACGTTAAACACACTATTTGCATATCGTGATTAGCTGTGTGTGTTATTTTAACTGTAAATAACTTTTGTAAGTATTTCTGATCTATATATCAATAACAACTATAATCTAACCGCTGGAGCGAGCTCTATACTTGGCTGAGTAAGTGTAGCTGGCTCGATGACGAGGCCGTGAACGGAAGATGCATTTGCCGCGATCATCGATAGCGTAGCTGACTTCAAGCCAGCAGAATAGTATTCTTTCGAATGATGCGTTTTTATGACCTTAATTCAAACGCAGATATAAAAAACGCTTAGCAAACAAAACAGATATTATCTTAAACAAAAAGATAAATAGTGGCTTATGTATAACAAACAAGTGCCCTATACTCATACAAATTTAGACATTTCGAACTTTTACTGTTCCAAAATGGCCGTAATTTAAAATTTTAAGAGCTGAAAATTCCCAGAACTATAAAAAAATAAAACTATCAATTTAAATTATAGGCCTATAACAAAAATAACAAGATTGTAACTATCAAACAAAAGACGTAGAATAATTAACTTTTTCCCAAAAAAATGTTTGTTGTGGAAATGTGCATGAATTCATAGGTAAAACCCCTATATTATCTCCTTTTTTATGCAACTTATGCTTATATGCTTAGCTAAAATAAATACAGTATTTTGAAACAGGTTTCCACTTAGGGAGGGGGGGCGGTATATGTTTTTGGGGGGGAATGCGCCATCACCTTTGGGGGGGATGGGCCCCCCTGATTTTAAGAAATCATGTTTTAACACATACTGGTGAGCGACCTCATCAGTGTCCAATGTGTGACAAATCATTCTGCGTTAAATCCACTTTAAGACATCATTTGTTAACCCATACTGGTGAGTGATCTCATCAATGTCCAAAATGTGAGAAATCGTACAAATTGAAGTCATCTTTAAAGAAACACGAGTCAACACATTCCTCTGAGTAGTTTCATTCATGTCCATGTGTTGTACAGTAAGTGTTAACTCAATCAAAAAATTATTTCTAAAATCAACCTTGCTTGTAACTATTGATGCAAATTACTTGTCAATTAAAATCTGGTCTACCCGGTCTAGTTAGGTTCTATCTTCTGGTATATTGAATTTAGTGTAAATCAACATCGATAGGTAGTATGTTACTGGTATACCAATAATGATGCATTTGTTTTTGTGAAAAAAAGAAAATTCTGAAAAATTTTTATAATTGAAAACACAGTAGGTCAAGTGTACAGTGCCATTTTTGTATAAAAAGTGTAATGCCTTGTTTAGCTTTATTTTTCACTGAAACCAGCTACTGTACTTCTTTAGGCAAGGTAAATATCATAATGCTGATGAAAAAGGCAGTGTAACAAATGTTAATTTTTCCTTTCATATAGTATTGATGTATTGATGTTTTTGTGCAAGGCTTGTCACAATGAATTTAAAGCCCCGTCCGCACTGGCCGAACATTCGTGGCAAACACAAAAAAATTAACAAACATTCTAACCAAATTTTAACCGGCCATATGATTTACATTCTAAAAGGTTAGCAACAAAAAAACAAAAGTTCAGAAGAACTTTGTTTGGTGAACATGATGGGCCAGTGCGGACGCGGCTTAAGCCCTTAGTGATAAGCTAGTCCAGGGCCGCCCACAGGGGGACTAATGGCGCAAGTTGCGCCATTGGAAAAAATTTTGGGGGGAATGAGATTTTTGGGGGGGAATTGAAAAAGGGTTTTTTTTTTAATGTTATACGTACTAATTTGCAGCAGTTAAACAATGAATCTTATGAACATGTCAATACAAATTAGGAAAGTCTTTGTCTGTCCTGTTGTTCTGGATCAAAACAAGTAGGCCTAATGTTAGCCCCCCAATCTTGACTATTATTGCGGTATTGTCGGCTAGGTACTCCGTCCCCTCCCCATTGTTGACCGTTTCTCTCAATCACTTAAAGTTTCGTCTTTTCTTAGTGGTCTAGTGTCTTTATTTTATTTTCAACGGCAAGCAGCCAATTACAAAAATATGTCTTCGTACATGTTCGATCAGTATATTCCGCCGTTTCCGCGGTTCCGCGTCTCTGGCGACCACTTTTCTGTCAAAGAATTGTCATTAACAGGGGGGCCCATCCCCCCCAAAGGTGATGGCGCATTCCCCCCCAAAAACATATACCGCCCCCCCTCCCTAAGTGGAAACCTGTTTCAAAATACTGTATTTATTTTAGCTAAGCATATAAGCATAAGTTGCATAAAAAAGGAGATAATATAGGGGTTTTACCTATGAATTCATGCACATTTCCACAACAAACATTTTTTTGGGAAAAAGTCAATTATTCTACGTCTTTTGTTTGATAGTTACAATCTTGTTATTTTTGTTATAGGCCTATAATTTAAATTGATAGTTTTATTTTTTTATAGTTCTGGGAATTTTCAGCTCTTAAAATTTTAAATTACGGCCATTTTGGAACAGTAAAAGTTCGAAATGTCTAAATTTGTATGAGTATAGGGCACTTGTTTGTTATACATAAGCCACTATTTATCTTTTTGTTTAAGATAATATCTGTTTTGTTTGCTAAGCGTTTTTTATATCTGCGTTTGAATTAAGGTCATAAAAACGCATCATTCGAAAGAATACTATTCTGCTGGCTTGAAGTCAGCTACGCTATCGATGATCGCGGCAAATGCATCTTCCGTTCACGGCCTCGTCATCGAGCCAGCTACACTTACTCAGCCAAGTATAGAGCTCGCTCCAGCGGTTAGATTATAGTTGTTATTGATATATAGATCAGAAATACTTACAAAAGTTATTTACAGTTAAAATAACACACACAGCTAATCACGATATGCAAATAGTGTGTTTAACGTGTAGTTGAGTAATTAATTGTAGTATAGTAACTTAACTGGTGTCAAGACCGTGGCGTTCGCCACAAATTGTGGCCCACAATTAAGTGACATATGATGGACTTTAAGCGAGCAGAACTCAAAAACGATAAAACTTAAAAACGTGAAATTTTTACCTAATGTTCAGTAAATAGTTTGCTTGCAATTTATATATTTTTTAAGATCACAGTTCAAAAAAAAAAAAAAACATAAAAAATAATTGGCTTATGTACAACAAACAACCGAATACAGGTATTAAAATATGTAGCAGTTGTGCCAAGTTTTAATTCCGTAGCACGAATCGATAAAAATTTATAAGTGATTCATTAAAAATGCATAGGCCTACATATAGACAGACAGACTGAAAAATAATAGAGATATTGGGCTTGTAGGCCTAGTATTGTATGTACCGTGTATTTGCTTGTTCTTACCTTCTGAACATACGTAGGCCTATGTTCTTTTATGGCATGAATTTAAGTTTCATCATTGGTTTAAGACATCTATTTTTTCAGCATATATTATAGGCCTACGTGTTTAGTGCAATAAAACATCATACTGAAAAACAGTTTGGACGGTACATTCACTTGCTGGCTAGCTAGCTTGTTTTTCTATCAAGAAATCAAAATTAAATTATATAAAATAATAATTTAGGCTGTTATAATGACACTAACTATGAAACCTTGAAACCTAAAGTTTCTCTCAAACTTTTTTTTTTGTAAAAGAGGTTGGCGGACCTCTTTTTGCCTTACTTTGCCCCGTCCACATAGACTATTTGATCTGTGCGTGGATCGTATTAGACAAAGTAAGGGGGTGAGCCGCTACAGTACAAGGTGAAAGGTACTGATAAAAGTCACTGGCAGAACGCGGATTCGAACCCACGACATCGCTGCCATGGTCTCGAAGTCCGGCGCGCTAACCACTACGCCACCGACTCACCCTTAACTGTAAACATAGTTTGGTTTAGTAACAACTAAGATTTTGTTAATGAACGTTATTTTGTTAGATTTAAGGCTTGATTTTAAGTTTGTGTTTATAAGTTCACGGCACCTCACCATGCATGCTATCATGCTATCGTAAAAAAATTTTAAGCTAGAAATAATCATAAGTTCATTCATTGGACGACCGTCATATGAACACCGTTGCGGCCTTAGAGGCTACGTTGTTTAGGAATTCCCAGTGTCGATTTTGCCCATTGCTTTACTCTCGCCGAGCAGTAATATCAGTTCTCTTAATGGCGATTCTTTGACAGAAAAGTGGTCGCCAGAGACGCGGAACCGCGGAAACGGCGGAATATACTGATCGAACATGTACAAAGACATATTTTTGTAATTGGCTGCTTGCCGTTGAAAATAAATAAGTTAAAAAAAATAAAGACACTAGACCACTAAGAAAAGACGAAACTTTAGGCGATTGAGAAAAACGGTCAACAATGGGGAGGGGTACAGAGTACCTAGCCGACAATGGCGCAATAATAGTCAAGATTGGGGGGCTAACGTGCCTTGACGAGGCCTACGAGTTTTGATCCAGAACAAAAGGACAGACAAAGACTCTCCTAATTTGTATTGACATGTTCATAAGATTCATTGTTTAACTACTGCAAATTAGTACTTATAACATTTTAAAAAAACCCTTTTTTTCAATTCCCCCCAAAAATCTCATTCCCCCCCAAAATTTTTTCCAATGGCGCAACTTGCGCCATTAGTCCCCCCCGTGGGCGGCCCTGGTCATTAAGAGAACTGATATTACAAACGGCTCGGCGAGAGTATAGACCTATATCATATCTGAGTAACGCAATGGGCAAAATCGACACTGGGAAGTCCTAAACAACGTAGCCTCTAAGGCCACAACGGTGTTCATGACGGTCGTCGTCGAATGAATGAATTTATGATTATTTCAAGCTTACAAATTTTTTACGTTAACACGTTGACTGCTGAAAATCATGCAATATTGGTTACCATATGCTGAAAACACATTTTATTGGTTTTACTTACATTTAGGTGTGTTATGACAGAAAAACATCTAGGAAGACCATCCGGTAGAAATAAATTGTATTTTCGGCCATTTTAATTTGCGTCCACCATCGTGGACGCGCCGCAACTGGGGACGTCTTTCCACGCGATCAGTCACTAACTAATTTTTCAGTTTTGCACAAAACTTTGCTAATTGTTTAGATTTAACACAAGGTTAGTAAAACCATTGTGAAATGTAAAAAAAACTTGTAAATTACTACGTAAAACCGCACCAGCCCACCCGAAAGTTGATCGTTCACCATTGTGGCGCATTGGCCTCGTAGTCAGGGTCATCGTCCTCCCCCTTGTCGGTGTTGTACCGTACCCGGTCTTGATCCTGTTCATCTAGGTTTTCGTCGTATTACCTTTCTTCAGGCACTAAATTAAAACAACTTGGGCTAGGAGGCAAATCTTTTTTGATAAAAACTAATGTAAACACTATTTACAAACAAACAAAGTTTATATAAACATATGTTACTACGGAAACGCAAAAACCGAAAACGGCGTTGACAAAAATTGATGAAAACAATCTCCCCACATGCGCAATAACAGCCATTCACACCGCACGAATGCTGGTGGCACACTGACGTTGCTTAGCAACAGCAAATTTGCGTCCACCATGGTTGACGCACACACCTGGCGCCGCCCCCCTGCGTCAACGATCGTGGACGCTCGCCGCCAATGTGTTAACATGCATGGTGAGGTGCCGTGAACTTATAAACACAAACTTAAAATCAAGCCTTAAATCTATAAAAATAACGTTCATTAACTACTTTTAAAATCTTAGTTGTTACTAAACCAAACTATGTTTAGTTTGAGAGAAACTTTAGGTTTCTAGGTTTCATAGTTAGTCTCAAAGTGTCATTATAATAGCCTAAATCATTATTTTATATAATTTAATTTTGATTACTTGATAAAAAAACCAAGATGGCTAGCCAGCAAGTGAATGTACCGTACTCCAAACTGTTTTTCAGTACGATGTTTTATTGCACTAAACACGTAGGCCTGCTGAAAAAATAGATGTCTTATAGCAATGATGAAACTTAAATTCATACCATAAAAGAACATAGGCCTACGTATGTTCAGAAGGTAAGAACAAGCAAATACACGGTACATACAATACTAGACCTACAAGCCCAATATCTCTATTATTTTTCAATCTGTCTGTCTATATGTAGGCCTATGCATTTTTAATGAATCACTTATAAATTTTTATCGAGTCGTGCTACGGAATTAAAACTTGGCACAACTGCTACATATTTTAATACCTGTATTCGGTTGCTTGTTGTACATAAGCCAGCTATTTTTTATGTTTTTTGAACTGTGATATTAAAAAATAGACTATATAAATTGCAATCAGACTATTTACTGAACACTAGGTAAAAATTTCACGTTTTTAAGTTTTACTGTTTTTGAGTTCCGCTCGCTTAAAGTCCACCATGTCACTTAATAGTGCCGAACGCCGCGGTCTTGACACCAGTTAAGTTACTATACTACAATTAATTACTCAACTACACGTTACACACACTATTTGCATAGTGATTAGCTGTGTGTGTTATTTTAACTGTAAATAACTTTTGTAAGTATTTCTGATCTATATATTAATAACAAATATAATCTAACCGCTGCAGCGAGCTCTAAACTTGTCTGAATAAGTGTAGCTGGCTTGATGACGAGGCCGTGAACGGAAGATGCATTTGCCGCGATCATCGATGGCGTGTGGCTGACTTTAAGCAAGCAGAACTAGAAAACCGTAAAACTTAGAAACGTGAAATTCTCACACAATGTTTAGTAAATAGTATTCTTTCAAATGATGCGTTTTTATTACCTTAATTCAAAAAAGCCTAAAGAGAAATAGTGGTTTATTTATAACAAACAAGTGCCCTATACTCAGACAAATTTAGACATTTCGAACTTTTACTGTTCCAAAACGGCCGTAATTTAAAATTTTAAGAGCTAAAAATCCCCAGAACTATAAAAAATTATATAACAAAATAACAAGATTGTAACTATCAAACAAAAAAACGTAGAATAATTGACGTTTTTACAAAAAATGTTTGTTGTGGAAATGTGCATGAATTCATAATTAAAAAAAAACCCTATATTATCTCAATTTTTTTTAAATATGCAATTTATGCTTATATGCTTAGCTAAAATAAATACAGAATTTTCAACCAGGTTTTTGGAAGGGGGGCGGTATATGTTTTTGGGGGGGGGGGGATGCGCCATCACCTTTGGGGGAGATGGGCACCCCTGAGCTAGTCTACCAAGCCAGCAATATGGTTGCATTTTTGTAATATAGTCTAGTATGATTAACATTTCAAGCAATAAATAAAATTATATTATCGATTGTGAGAGCTCATTTCTGATCCTTTTGATACCATGTACAACGCGGAATATATTGGCCTGTGATTAATGTTTGCAGCTCTACCAGTTGGTAGGAGTGGCTTTTTAATCGCTCCGGAACAGCTCAGCCTGTGGTGGTGGGGCGGGGAATCTCCAGTGTAATCGTTTTTCATAATTATATAAAATGTTAATCTTTGACTTGAACTGTCACCACCTAGATCGTGAGGGCCAGAACAAGTAAAAGACCTGTTTCAATTTACGTAAAAAAGTTAATGTTTGGTGAACTGTTGAGGTGAAAGCGTGAAAACTAGAAAGAATATTAGGTAAATAATTATTATTACTCTGGAAGGGAAACAAAAAATTATCTAAACATCTCATGGTCACAATCACACTTTTGTATTCAATTGTCACAATTCAACAAAGTTCTTAGCTACAGGAAAAAATTCTCTAAAAGAACAACATAATAGTCTAAAGTTAACATTCGGTTAAACCCATACTGGTGAGCGGCCTCATCAGTGTCCAATGTGTGAGAAATCCTTCAGTAATAAGTCACGTTTAAGAAATCATTTGTTAACCCATACGGGTGAGCGACCTCATCAGTGTCCAAAGTGTGAGAAATCCTTCAGTAATAGGTCAAGTTTAAGAAATCATGTGTTAACCCATACTGGCAAGCTACCTCATCAGTGTCCAAAATGTGAGAAATCGTACAAATGTAAATCATCTTTAAAGAGACACAAGTCAACACATTCCTCTGAGTAGTCTCATGAGTGTACAAATGCAGTATAGTAAGTATACCTCAAACAAAAAATCATTTTAAAAATCAACATTTGTATACCCTTACTTGTAATTGTTGATGGAAATTACCTGGTAATTAAAATCTGGTTACCTGGTCTAGTTAGGTTCTATCTTCTAGTACTTTACGCTACCAATTTAGCGTAAATCAACATCAATAAGTAGTATGTTACTGGTTTACCGATAATGGTGCATTTGTTTTTGTGAAAAAATATTCTGTAAAAATTCTTACCATTGAGAACACAGTAAGTTAAGTGTACGGTGCCATTTTTGTATAAAAAGTGTAATGCTTTTTTTATCTTTATTTCTCACTTAAAACAACTACTGTACTTCTTTAGCCATGGTAAATTATTATAATGCTAATGAAAAAGGCAGTGAAACAAATTAATTTTTTCTTTCATATAGTATTGATGTTTTTGTGCAAGGCTTGTCAGAATGAATTTAAAGCCGCGTCCGCACTGGCCAAACATTTGTGGCAAACACAAAAAAATTAACAAACATTCTTAACGAACAGTTACCGGCCATATGATTTACATTGTAAAAGCTTAGCAACGAACAAGCAAAAGTTCGAAAGAACTTTGTTTGGCGAACTTGTTCGGCCAGTGTGGATACGGCTTAAGCCCTTGGTGATAAGCTAGTCTACCAAGCCAGCAATATGATTGTATTTTTGTGGTATAGTCTTGTATGGTTGGTTTTAAGCAATAAATAAAATTATATTATCGATTGTGACAGCTTATTTCTGATCCTTTTGATACCATGTACAGCGCGGAATATATTGGCCTGTGATTAATGTTTGCAGCTCTACCAGTTGGTAAGAGTGGCTTTTTAATCGCTCCGGAACAGTTCAGCCTGGTGGTGGGCTGGGGGATCTCCAGTGTAATCGTTTGTCATAATTATATAAACCTAGTATACGTGTTGCTCGAAATCGAGCAATTTATTTAAACAATACAAATGTTACTTTTATTTTAGCTCTAAATCAATTACATCCGACCAATCCAATATTGTGAGCATCTGTAATCACCAAAACAACACGTATTTACAGCTGATTATTAACACATGTTTAAAATGCTTTATTCAATCCCAATGTTGTTTAAATGGGAAATTTTGAGATTTCAATGGTGGATAGCGCCTTTGTTTTCAGTCCGATTCTCATCAGTTTTTGGCGGAAACAACTACAGACCAAGCCCCATCCAACGACACCAAAAACTTGAAAATCGGTTGACAATTGTAGGAGGAGTTCTCAAGACAAAAAAACCCTTAGCGTATTAAATGAGTATAGATGTTAATTCTTTGACTTGAACTGGCGCCACCTAGATCTTGAGGGCCAGAACAAGGAAAATGCCTGTTTCAATTTACATAAAAAAGTTAATGTTTGGTGAACGGTTGACGTGAAAGCGTGAAAACTAGAAATAATATTAGGTAACTAATTATTATTACTCTGGAAGGGGGAAAAAAATTATCTAAACATCTCATGGTCACAATCAAACTTTTGTATTCAATTATCACAATTCAACAAAGTTCTTAGCTACAGAAAATAATTCTCTAAAACATAATAGTCTAAAATTAACATTAGGTTAATTTCTAACATTTTATAAAAGTATCAGCTACTTGGGTAATAATATTCCTTGACATCATTAGGTCGGTATTACACTATCAGAGTTCTATGATATATATCTATTATCTTGTATTTTTTACTGTAACTATGATAAAATCAAAATATTATTTTTACTGTTTGTCAGTTATGAGAATTTTTCCATTTGTGATAAAATGAATAAAACAAATAGATCCTGATAATAGTCTCAAGTCATAGAACTATGATGGTGTAATACCAGTCTTACCTGAAGTAAATGAGTAATTTTACCAACCATTTCAAAAACATTCTGGGATTTTATTCAGTTAGAAAATAACTACTGTCATTTTCTAAAAACATCAAATTTATGACCTTATAAAAATACTGAATTTAATAAACATAGAACATTGAAGAGTTGAGGCTTCCATGGACGATATCGTTACCTGTTGAGATGGCTTCTGAAAGGCGCCGTGTTTCAGCGACCCAGAAACACGGCGCCTTCCAGAAGCCATCTCAACAGTAAACATAGAACATGTTACAACAGGTATTTTCACAACTACCTATAAAATAACTTCTTTAGGCCTAATCCTTTCCTAGACATAGACATTGTCTATCCAGGTTTCATGGTTTGCATGGGTATGAAAATAATAAGTCGGTTGGAAAGATTTCGTGAACAAATTTTTCATGTGGTAGAAAAACTAATTTACTACACTGCCCGATATTTATAACAACTTTCAAAGGCAAATTTTGGTAAATGATATGGGCGAAATAGAAATGATTTTGTGAGTTTATAGTTTTATCAATACCAGGAGTTGTTATTCCAATAATGTTCCTGTACTGTGCGGAGTAATGGCTATTATCTTTAAAATTATGGTTAATTGTAACTAATAGTATTTCTTTAAATGTTGATAACCTCTTCTGCATGTTGAACAAATATTTTTAATTTAGTTTCATAAAAATCCTATTTCAAGAGCCATTGCTTCATCTCGAAGCAAAAAAAGGCCACTGTTTCTTTTATTTTTGTTTGAATAATCAGCTGATTGAATAAATAAATATTGACGTATAAATACAGCTGGCATTACAATGAACAAATGGTCTTTTATTAACTACTAGCTTACCCGGTATGCTTCGCAATGCCAGCTTGAGAAATTTTGTGCCCTCAGGTGAGCTTGTTTAAACGCTCACTCACCTTCAGCTTTAGTGTTCGCTGCACTCACACCCTGCAAGTCTATGATATCGTCTAGTTACCAATCTTCCCTCAATAATTTAAATGAGAACAGCTGTTTATAAAATTAATGATTCTTACAGTAACCATACCCAAATTTGCTTGAGAAATAATGTAAAAAAATAAGCGATATACAAGATTTTATTGGTTTCTGTTAAGATTGACATTGAAAACTTGTTTTTAATTTTTTCCATAACCAGTGATATTAAGAGAGTGTTTTAAGATACTAAATTATTAGTTTTTTATATTTCTTTAGAATGGTCTCTTACAAAATTAATGAATTAAAAAAACTAAGGGTGAAAAATACCAAAAAACCCATTTTGACCCTTTTGAAACCCCATGAATTCCTGTTCCCAAAGTCCGATCAACCTGGTTTTCAAAACTAATCTGAAGACCTTTGTCCTACACCTTTATACTGAAATTCATCGAAATCAAAGGTCCCTTTAAAAATCATTACACAAAGTGGTACAATAACAATATAAAAACAAACATTATAGTGATGAAAAATACAATAGAGTATATATTACTAAATTATAAATAGGTAATTAATGTATAAAATTGATACATTTTAGCCCTTAATTAGTACTTTCAATTTATGGAGGCAATTGAAAATCAAGACGGGATTGTGCCACTGCAAATTTTCCTGACTTTCGGCACTCTTTTCCTATTTTTTTCCTGATTTTCGGCATTTTTTCAAACACTTTCCTGACTTTTCCTGACCAAAACAGAAAATCCTGACTTTTATGTCTGTGGCAACATTGACATCATACGCCATCATAATGATAGACAGTGAAGAATCACACCACAAGAAAAAAACCATGCAACAATGCAGTGTTAGTGTTGCACATAAAAAAATTAAATACTCTTTAAATTAAGAAATAATATGACATATTATTGACATCTAATATAACATCCACGGGTACTCTTAGTAACGATCAAAGAAAGTGAACACAATACTGTAAAACTAGTTCTCTCATTGTTATGTTGTGAATGCGAATGTCAAATCATCAAATGCCCATGTCAATTGAATTTTTATTTGGTAATTTGTATCAAGAGAGAGAATGGACAAAAATATTTCTTGAGCCAATAGTGCTTCAATTACAAACCACAGGGTTGCATGATCTGATGAATCGCTAACTTTTAACAAGTTTGCGGTTCTACTTACTTCGGATTATCGGGATTCTACTGTTAGTGATTATATACTTTTTTCCATCTACTGCAAACCTTGCTTGCAAAGTAAAACAATTTTTTTTTACAGATTTCAACTTGCAGGGGAATCAAAACGGATAACTTATCTTCTCAATTGGAGATTCATAGTCATTTATCTGGATGGACCACTGCTGGCAATTCATACAAGTGAATGTAAAAAGAGACTATTAAAAGGTGAAGCTGAAGAATGTCTTTTAAGTTGTGGTTGGATGGTAGGTTAAAATCTTTTAATATGTGTGTGTGAATATTTTATGTACTACCTAACACCATGTTGAGAAATTCATTGATCATTAGAGATCTTCCATATTAAATGCGACCTGGTTCATTGTTACCAGTGCCATCTTAATTGAAAAGTGTTAATTTAAGTGATTGTTAAGTCCCAAGCAATAATATCTTATCTTTTATCACAGAACATATTAACTATCGGTAAAATTCCAAGATTTAAAAAATTTAGTTTGTTCATATGTTGATTAACTGTCAAGATGCAAAATAATTGTAGCAAAAATAATTATCCTTCTTGAAAAAACCCTATTTAAGAAAGCACATGTTAGCCCATACTGGTAAGAGTCCTCATCAGTGTTCAATGTGTGAGAAATCATTCGCTGATAGTTCCAAATTAAAGGTTCATATGTTATCCCATACTGCTGAGCGACCTCATCAATGTTCAATGTGTGACAAATCATTCTGTGATAAATCAACTTTAAGAAATCATGTGCTAACCCATACTGGTGAGCGACCTCATCAATGTCCAGTATGTGAGCAATCCTTCTCTCAAAAAGGTAATTTAAAAAGTCATGTGTTAACCCATACTGGTGAGCGACCTCATCAGTGTCCAATGTGTGACAAATCATTCTGTGATAAATCAACTTTAAGAAATCATGTGCTAACCCATACTGGTGAGCGACCTCATCAATGTCCAGTATGTGAGCAATCCTTCTCTCAAAAAGGTAGTTTAAAAAGTCATGTGTTAACCCATACTGGTGAGCGACCTCATCAGTGTCCAATGTGTGACAAATCATTCCGTGATAAATCAACTTTAAGAAAACATGTTTTAACCAGTGTTGGGGAGTAGCGCGCTACTGTAGCGCCGCTACTTTTTTAGTAGCGTCAGTGTAGCTCCGCTACTTTTGAAAATAAGTAGCTTGTAGCTGTAGCGAGCTACATTTTTAGAGTAGTTGTAGCGGATTATTTAGCTACTTTACTCGCTACTTTGGTTTCAATAAAACATAATAATTGTGTTTACATTTCACCATTCATGGCTTCCAAATAAACACGAGAGAAGGTTAGTCAGCTGTTAGCTATTGTTTTTCGCTCGCTGGAATTGAAGATTACTTTCAATCCATTGCCAACACCAGGCGCTCCAATTGAGTACTGTACCATAACCACAACATGACAATCACCATTGTTCTCTTTTCTTTTGTGTTTGCTGACCACTAGATGCGCTGTAGTATTCTACTACTATATTATAGAATAGAAACAAGAAACTAAACTGCTGCACTATGCTTGCGCACCGCCAGGATCGCTCAGGTCAGGAATTAAGGAAAGGAATGTTTACAATAATGAGAAACGACGCGACATCAACGAATTCTAATAAATAGCCAATTTAATAACGACCCAACAACATAACCTCAACCACCTTGATTGATGTTAGAAGTTGATATGAACGTTTGCCGTACTTCCCGAATTCCCGAACTTTGTAAATTTGTACTTAATACTTTACAGAGTGTTTCATACTTATATTCTGTTTCTGTAGTATCTAATCTAACAATAGACATCATGGCAATTAGTAGGCCTAAAAGCGAGATTAGGGACAAAACTGAAGAAACTGGTCCTTTTTATTCTGTGTGCGTGTGCGTACGCCAGCATTAACCCTATTGTGGTCGGTCTAAGAAAAATGTTATAAACTTGTGAAGATAACTTAATAAATATTGTTGTTTACGTCTTTGATGTAAGTCTTTTTATTCGACAGTTTATATTATCATACCACTATTCTGTTTACATTATCTAGGCTCCTTATGTGTCACAAATTATTACATTAAAATGAAAATATGTCTAAACACAATACCAAAAAAAGGTATAAACTTAGGCCTATATTAAAATAACTTAATTTTACTTTTAAGTGCGAAAATTGGGTGGTTATACATCACAAGAGAAAAACAGGACCAGATTGCGAAAGTAGCTAAAATTGTAGCGAGCTACTTTCTAATTGTAGCTGTAGCTGTAGCTAGCTACTTTTTTGAAAATGTAGCTGTAGCTGTAGCTAAGCTACTTTTTTGAAAATGTAGCTGTAGCTGTAGCTAGCTACTTTTAAAAAGTAGCTTCCCCAACACTGGTTTTAACCCATACTGGTGAACAACCTCATCAGTGTCCAATATGTGGGAAATCATTCAGTCAAAAATCAACTTTAAGAAATCATGTGTTAACCCATACTGGTGAACAACCTCATCAGTGTTCAATATGTGGGAAATCATTCAGTCAAAAATCAACTTTAAGAAATCATGTGTTAACCCATACTAGTAAGCGTCCTCATCAGTGTCCAATGTGTGAGAAATCATTCAGTCAAAAATCAACTTTAAGGAATCATATGTTAACCCATACTGGTGAGCGACCTCATCAGTGTCCAATATGTGAGCAATCCTTCTCTCACAAAAGTAATTTAAATAATCATATGTTAACCCATACCGGTGAGCGACCTCATCAGTGTCCAATGTGTGAGAAATCCTTCAGTATTAAGTCAAAATTAAGAATTCATGTGTTAACCCATACTGGTGAGCGTCCTCATCAGTGTCCAATGTGTGAGAAATCATTCTGTCAAAAATCAACTTTAAGAAAACATGTTTTAACCCATACTGGTGAGCGTCCTCATCAGTGTCTAATGTGTGACAAATCATTCCGTGATAAATCAACTTTAAGAAATCATGTGTTAATCCATACTGGTGAGCGACCTCATCAATGTCCAGTATGTGAGCAATCCTTTGCTCAAAAAAGTAATTTAAACAGTCATGTTTTAACCCATACTGGTGAGCAAAATGTGAGAAAAATCCTTGAGTAGTAATTCAAGTTTAAGAAATCATTTGTTAACCCATACTGGCGAGTGATCTGATCAGTGTCCAAAATGTGAGAAATCGTACAAATTGAAGTCATGTTAAAGAAACACGAGTCAACACATTCCTATGAGTAGTTTCATTCGTGTCCATGTGTAGTGCAGTAAGTGGTACCTCAATCAAAAAATTATTTCTAAAATCAACCTTGCTTGTAATGTTATTGATGCAAATTACCTGTCAATTAAAATCTGGTCTACCCGGTCTAGTTAGGTTCTATCTTCTGGTACATTGAATTTAGTGTAAATCAACATCAATAGGTATTATGTTACTGGTTTACCAATAATGAGGCATTTGTTTTTGTGAAAAAATTTATGATATATTACTATAGTTGAAAACCTAGTAGGTCAAGTGTACAGTGCCATTTTTGTACAAAAAGTGTAATGCCTTGTTTAGCTTTATTTTTCACTGAAACCAACTACTGTACTTCTTTAGCCAAGGTAAATCATCATAACGCATATGAAAGAGGCAGTGTAACAAATGTTAAATTTTTCTTTCATATAGTATTGATGTTTTTGTGCAAGGCTTGTCAGAATGAATCTGAAGCCGCATCGCACTGGCCGAACATTCTTGGCAAACACAAAAAAAATTAACAAACATTCTTAACGAACAGTTACCGGTCAAATGATTTACATTCTAAAAGGTTAGCAACGAACAAACAAAAGTTCAGAAGAACTTTGTTTGGCAAACATGTTCGACCAGTGTGGACGCGGCTTAAGCCCTTGGTGATAAGCCAGTCCACCAAGCCAGCAATATGATTGTATTTTTGTGGTATAGTCTAGTATGGTTGGTTTTTAAGCAACAAATAAAATCATATTATCGATTGTGAGATCTCATTTCTGATCCTTTTGATACCATGTACAACACGGAATATATTGGCCTGTGATTAATGTTTGCAGCTCTACCAGTTGGTAGGAGTGGCTCCGGAACAGCTCAGCCTGGTGTTGGGACGGGGAATCTCCAGTGTAATCGTTTGTCATAATTATATAAAACTTTAATCTTTGACTGGAACTGGCGCCACCTAGATCATGTGGGCCAGAACAAGGAAAATACCTGTTTCAGTTTATGTAAAAAAGTTAATGTTTGGTGAACTGTTGAGGTGAAAGCGTGAAAACTAGAAAGAATATTAGGTAACTAATTATTATTACTCTGGAAGGGAAACAAAAAATTATCTAAACATCTCATGGTCACAATCACACTTTTGTATCTAATTGTCACAATTCAACAAAGTTCTTAGCTACAGGAAAAATTCTCTAAAAGAACAACATAATAGTCTAAAGTTAACATTCGATTAAATTCTAATATTTTATAAAAGTATCAGCTGTTTTAGTAACAATATTCATTGACATCATTAGGCCGCTATTACACTATCATAGTTCTATGATATATATCTATTATCTTGTATTTGATACTAAAACTATGATAAAAAAATATTATTTTTACTATTTGTCAATTATGAGATATGTTCCATTTGTGATAAAAATGAATAAAGCAAAATAGACCCAAGTCATAGAACGATGATAGTGTAATACAATACAGGTGATAGTGTAATTACTCTTACCTGAAGTAAATGAGTAATTTTAACAACCATTTCAAAAACATTCTGGGATGTTTTTCTAAAAACATCAAATTTATGACCTTATAAAAATACTGAAATTAATAAACATAGAACATGTTACAACAGTTATTTTCACAACTACAGGTTTCATGGTTTGCATGGGCATGAAAATAATAGGTTGGTTGGACAGTTTTCATGAACAAATTGTTCTTGTGATAGAAAAACTAATGTACTACACTGCCCGATATTTCTAAGTTTCCAAGGTAAATTCTGGCAGATGATATGGGCCAAGTAGGAATGATTTTGTTTGTCGATAGTTTTATCAATATGAGGAATTGTTATTCCAATAATGTTCCTGTTCTGTGCGGAGTAATGGCTATTATCTTTAAAATTATGGTTAATTGTAACTAATAGTATTTCTTTAAATGTTGATAACCTCTTCTGCATGTTGAACAAATATTTTTAATTTAGTTTCATAAAAATCCTATTTCAAGAGCCATCGCTTCATCTCGAAGCAAAAAAAGGGCACTGTTTCTTTTATTTTTGTTTGAATAATCAGCTGATTGAATAAATAAATATTGACGTATAAATACAGCTGGCATTACGATGAACAAATGGTCTTTTTCATCACACTACATCGATATCACCTGTTTTCGACCCTCGTTTCTACCGTCGAAACACCTGTTTTGCCGGCCTAGGCCGGCAAAATTTTCCGGCCTAGGCCTGCAAAATCAGCTGGCCTAGACCTTACATAAAAACATTCACAACACGTTGTATCACAAAAACATGTGACTGCAACAAAGAAATGAATTGGTTGCCTAGCAACCGGAAACACATTGCATCCCGCTAGATTAGGTTAGTAGTTATGCTTGGCTTAGTTGTTTGGCTCTGAATAAAATATTTTTTCATTAGTATAATATTTATTGCATTGTGTAGTGTGATGAAAAATATCGTTCGTAACTCGGGCCGAAAGCGTTTTGCCAACCCTTGTGACGAAATATACTATTATTAACTACTAGCTTACCCGGTATGCTTCGCAATGCCAGCTTGAGAAATTTTGTGCCCCTCAGGTGAGCTTGTTCACTATGCCTACTCACCTTCTGGTTTAGTGTTCGTCGCACTCACTCCCGTCAACTTTAGCTCGTTCGCTACCCTCACACCCTGCAAATCTATGATATCGTCTAGTTTTTTTAATTACCAATCTTCCCTCAATAATTTAAATGAGAACAGCTGTTTATAAAATTAATGATCCTTACAGTAACCACCCAAATTTGCTTGAGAAATGTTAAAAAATAAGCGATATACAAGATTTTATTGGTTTCCGTTAAGATTAACGGAAACGTTGAAAACCCGTTTTTAATTTTTTCCATAACCAGTGATATTAAGAGAGTGTTTTAAGATACGAAATTATTTGTTTTTTAGAGTTCTTTAGAATGGTCTCTTACAAAATTAATGAATTAAAAAAACTAAGGGTGAAAAAAACCAAAAACCCCATTTTGACCCTTTTGAAACCCCATAAAACCCTGTTCCCAAAGTCCGATCAACCTGGTTTTCAAAACTAATCTGAAGAACTTTGTCCTACACCTTTATACTGAAATTCATCGAAATCAAAGGTCCCTTTAAAAAATCATTACACAAAGTGTTACAATAACAATGTAAAAACAAACATTATAGTGATGAAAAATACAATAGAGTATATATTACTAAATTATAAATAGGTAATTAATGTATAAAATTGATACATTTTAGCCCTTAATTAGTACTTTTGATTTATTAAGGCAATTGAAAATCAAGACGAGATTGTGCCACTGCAAATTTTCCTGACTTTCGGCACTCTTTTCCTATTTTTTCCTGATTTTCAGCATTTTTTCAAACACTTTCCTGACTTTTCCTGACCAAAACAGAAAATAATGACTATTCCTGACTTTTATGTCTGTGGCAACACTGACATCATATGCCATCATAATGATAGACAGTGAAGAATCACACCACAAGAAAAAGACCATGCAACAATGCAGTGTTAGTGTTGCCCATAAAAAAATTAAATACTCTTAAAATTAAAAAAAAATATGACATATTATTGACATCTAATATAACATCCACGGGTACTCTTGTAACGAACAAAGAAAGTGAACACAATACTGTAAAACTAGTTCTCTCATTGTTATGTTGTGAATGCGAATGTCAAATCATCAAGTGCCCATGTCAATTGAATTTTTATTTGGTGATTCCTATCAAGAGAGAGAATGGACAAAAATATTTCTTGAGCCAATAGTGCTTCAATTACAAACCACAGGGTTGCATGATCTGATGAATCGCTAACTTTTAACAAGTTTGCGGTCCTACTTACTTTGGGTTATCAGGATTCTACTGTAAGTAATTATATGCTTTTGGATCCATCTACTGCAAACCTTGCTTGCAAAGTAAAACAATTTTTTTTTTTACAGATTTCAACTTGCAGAGGAATCATAAAAGATAACTTATCTTCTCAATTGGAGATTCGAAGTCATTTATCTCAATAAAATACTGACCACTGCTGGCAATTCAAACAAGTGAATGTAATAAGAGACTATTAAAAGGTGAAGCTGAAGAATGTTGTTTAAGTTGTGGTTGAATGGTGGGTTAAAATATCTTAATGTGTGTGTGTGAATATTTTATGTAATGCCTAAAACCATGTTGAGAAATTAATTTATCATGAGAGACATGTTAACCCATACTGGTAAAAGACCTCATCAGTGTCCAATGTGTGACAAATCATTCCGTGATAAATCAGATTTAAGAAAACATGTTTTAACCCATACTGGTGAACAACCTCATCAGTGTCCAATATGTGGGAAATCATTCAGTCAAAAATCAAATTTAAGAAGTCATGTGTTAACCCATACTGGTGAGCAACCTCATCAGTGTTCTATGTGTAACAAATCATTCTGTAATAAATCAGCTTTAAGAAATCATGTGTTAACCCATACTGGTGAGCGACCTCATCAGTGTCCAATGTGTGAGAAATCATTTGGTCAAAGATCTACTTTAAAATGTCATCTGTTAACCCATACTGGTGAGCGACCTCATCAGTGTCCAATGTGTGACAAATCATTCCGTGATAGATCAGATTTAAGAAAACATGTTTTAACCCATACTGGTGAACAACCTCATCAGTGTCCAATATGTGGGAAATCATTCAGTCAAAAATCAAATTTAAGAAGTCATGTGTTAACCCATACTGGTGAGCAACCTCATCAGTGTTCTATGTGTAACAAATCATTCTGTAATAAATCAGCTTTAAGAAATCATGTGTTAACCCATACTGGTGAGCGACCTCATCAGTGTCCAATGTGTGAGAAATCATTTGGTCAAAGATCTACTTTAAAATGTCATCTGTTAACCCATACTGGTGAGCGACCTCATCAGTGTTCAATGTGTGACAAATCATTCTGTGATAAATCAACTTTAAGAAAACATGTGTTAACCCATACTGGTGAGCGACCTCATCAGTGTCCAATATGTGAGCAATCCTTCTCTCAAAAAATTAATTTAAAAAATCATGTGTTAACCCATACCGGTGAGCGACCTCATCAGTGTCCAAAGTGTGGGAAAACATTCAGTCGAAAATCAACTTTAAGAAATCATGTGTTAACCCATACTGGTAAGCGTCATCATCAGTGTTCAATGTGTGGGAAATCATTCGCTGATAGTTCCCATATAAAGGTTCATATGTTGTCCCATACTGGTGAGCAACCTCATCAATGTCCAGTATGTAAGCAATCTTTCTCTCAAAAAAGTAATTTAAAAAATCATTTGTTAAAACATAGTGGTGAGCGACCTCATCAGTGTTCAATGTGTGACAAATCATTCCGTCTTAAATTAACTTTAAGACATCATGTGTTAACCCATACTGGTGAGCGACCTCATCAGTGTCCAATGTGTGACAAATCATTCCGTGATAAATCAACTTTAAGAAATCATGTGTTAATCCATACTGGTGAGCGACCTCATCAATGTCCAGTATGTGAGCAATCCTTTGCTCAAAAAAGTAATTTAAACAGTCATGTTTTAACCCATACTGGTGAGCAAAATGTGAGAAAAATCCTTGAGTAGTAATTCAAGTTTAAGAAATCATTTGTTAACCCATACTGGCGAGTGATCTCATCAGTGTTTAAAATGTGAGAAATCTTACAAATTGAAGTCATCTTTAAAGAAACACGAGTCAACACATTCCTATGAGTAGTTTCATTCGTGTCCATGTCTAGTACAGTAAGTGTTACCTCAATAAAAAAATTATTTCTAAAATCAACCTTGCTTGTAATGTTATTGATGCAAATTACCTGTCAATTAAAATCTGGTCTACCCGGTCTAGTTAGGTTCTATCTTCTGGTACCTTGAATTTAGTGTAAATCAACATCAATAGGTATTATGTTACTGGTTTACCAATAATGGTGCATTTGTTTTTGTGAAAAAATTTCTGAAAAAAATCCTATAATTGAAAACACAGTGGGTCAAGTGTACGGTGCCATTTTTGTATAAAAAGTGTAATGCTTTTTTTAGCTTTATTTCTCACTTAAACCAACTACTGTACTTCTTTAGCCATGGTAAATTATTATAACGCTTATGAAAAAGGCAGTGAAATAAATGTTAATTTTTTGTTTCACATAGTATTGATGTTTTTGTGCAAGGCTTGTCAGAATGAATCTAAAGTCACATCGCACTGGCCGAACATTTTTGGCAAACACAAAAAAAATTAACAAACATTCTTAACGAACAGTTACCGGTCAAATGATTTACATTCTAAAAGGTTAGCAACGAACAAACAAAAGTTCAGAAGAACTTTGTTTGGCAAACATGTTCGACCAGTGTGGACGCGGCTTAAGCCCTTGGTGATAAGCCAGTCCACCAAGCCAGCAATATGATTGTATTTTTGTGGTATAGTCTAGTATGGTTGGTTTTTAAGCAACAAATAAAATCATATTATCGATTGTGAGAGCTCATTTCTGATCCTTTTGATACCATGTACAGCGCGGAATATATTGGCCTGTCATTAATGTTTGCAGCTCTACCAGTTGGTAGGAGTGGCTCCGGAACAGCTCAGCCTGGTGGTCGGACTGGGTATCTCCAGTGTAATAGTTTGTCATAATTATATAAAATGTTAATCTTTGACTTGAACTGGCGCCACCTAGATCATGAGGGCCAGAACAAGGAAAAGGCGTATTTCAATGTTTGTAAAAAAGTTAATGTTTGGTTAACTGTTAAGGTGAGAGCGTGAAAACTTGAAAGAATATTAGGTAACTAATTATTATTACTCTGGAAGGGAAACAATAATTTATCTAAACATCTCATGGTCACAATCACACTTTTGTATTCAATTGTCACAATTCAACAAAGTTCTTAGCTACAGGAAATAATTCTCTAGAACATAATAGTTTAAAATTAACATTCAGTTAAATTCTAACTTTTTAGCGAATTTCCCTATAGGGAATACGCTATTACGGTAGTAGCCATGGTAAGACCTAAGCCCGGGACCATGTTACTTTTTCATTTTGAGGTCCCCAGAAGCCAAAAACACCGTTTGTTCATTTTCATATATATGTATATATATATATATATATATATATATATATATATATATATATATATATATATGTACGATATATATATATATATACCGTACATATATCTATGTGTCCGTGAACACGATAACTTTTGAAGGGGACCTCCGATTTTGATGAAATTTGGTATGAAGGTGTAAGACTAGATCTATTTTCATGAGTTCGCGAACCAGCATGATCGGGTTATGGGAACAGGGTTTTATGGGGTTTCAAAGTTGTCAAAAATAGGTTTTTTGCATTTTTTGAGCATAATTTTCAAAATTCAACAATTTTAACTGAAATCATTTAAAAGAGCTTAAAAAACAAACAATGTAGTATATTGAATTTTTAACTTAGCTTAACAGGTTACGGAGAAAAGCCAAAAATAGGTTTTCCATGTTAATCTTATGGGAAATCAACAAAACCCTGTATCTTGCTTATTTATTGGAATAACTTGATAAAATTTGGTATATACATTCACTTGGTAGGGTTCAACTGGTATTTGCTTACAACACCCATATGGCGGCAAACCTACGTACTCACCCTATGGGGTTTATGGGGGAAATGAAAAGAACATCATAACTTGATAATATTTGTTATGTACATTCCAACTGATATTTAACTGATATTTGCTTACAACACCCATATGGCGGCAAACCTACATAATCACACCCATGGGGTTTATGGGGAAAATTAAAAAGTGCCGAATATTGATACAGTTTGACATTTACCTAACGTAACTATTACATTTTCTAACATAACTAACATTTTCTAACAACATCCCAAGGCAGCAAACCTCCCATTCCTATGGTGTTTATGGGGAAAATACAATTTCTCAAGATCGTTTGGAAATTCGCTGAGTACGCAGTTCTGCTGCGACGGGGGTATTATAAAATTATCAGCTGTTTCTGTAATAATATTCCCTTACATCATTAGACCGGTATTACACTATCAGAGTTCTATGATATATATCTATTATCTTGTATTTTATACTGTAACTATGATAAAATCAAAATATTATTTTTACTGTTTGTCAGTTATGAGAATTTTTTCATTTGTGATAAAATGAATAAAACAAATAGATCCCGATAATAGACCCAAGTCATAGAATTATGATGGTGTAATACCAGTCTTACCTGAAGTAAATGAGTAATTTTACCAACGATTTCTAAAATATTCTAGAATGTTTTTATTTGGTTAGTCAAAAACTACTGTCATTCTAAAAACATCTAATTTATGACCTTATAAAAATACTGAATTTAATAAACATAGAACATTGAAGAGTTGAGGCTTCCACGGATGATATCGTTACCTGTTGAGATGGCTTCTGGAAGGCGCCGTGTTTCAGCGACCCAGAAACACGGCGCCTTCCAGAAGCCATCTCAACAGTAAACATAGAACATGTTACAACAGGTATTTTCACAACTACCAATAAAATAACTTTTTTAGGCCTAACCTTTCCTAGACATAGACATTGTCTAGGTTTCATGGTTTGCATGGGTATGAAAATAATAAGTCGGATGGAAAGATTTCATGAACAAATTTTTCATGTGGTAGAAAAACTAATTTACTACACTGCCTGATATTTCCAAGTTTCCAAGGCAAATTGTGGTAGATGATATGGGCCAAGTAGGAATGATTTTGTTTGTTGATAGTTTTATCAATACGAGGAGTTGATATTCCAATAATGTCCTGTACTGTGTGGAGTAATGGCTATTATCTTTAAAATTATGGTTAATTGTAACTAACAGTCCTTCTTAAATGTTGATAACCTCTTCTGCATGTTGAACAAATATTTTTAATTTTGTTTCATAAAAAATCTATTTCAAGTTCCATCGCTTCATCTCAAAGCAAAAAAAGGGCACTGTTTCCTTTGTGTTGGAATAATCAGCATGACTGATATTCCACAGAATATCATATTTTTATAATTGTCGAAAACACTTGGAACAACATCTGCACTCCACCTCACCACAGCCCTTTTTCTACCTAGTTTTATATATGGTTTTGGTATCCATTTCGGAAGAATTAAACTATTTTGGTTTATATAAATCCAACTTAACTTCAGATAAAACAATAACAACAAAAAACGCTAAAAAATGAAAACATAATCACAAAATAATCAAGCACTCTCCATCTCTTGGTGAGTAAATTCAAATGTGTTTTGATTTTACTGTCTAGAAAAGTAACAGTTTATACCCATGTGTAAAGATTAGAGATGTAACGGATAGTTCTTTTGGCCGGATACCGGATACCAGATATCCGGCAAGGTTCTAGGCCGGAGCACCGAATATCCGGCTTCCGGATATCCGGCTCGTGTTTTAGCTTTTAGTTTAAGGATAATTTACGAAAAGACAAGTAAAAACTTGTCCCCCTGACCGTGGGACCGTTAGGAGGCACAAATTTTTCATTCGCTATCAGTCAGTCTGTAAGATTTTCTGTTTTTTGTTGTTTTTATTTTTTTAATGTTTGTCTTGACCAAACAGAAGACCGTTACAAGTAGTGATCAAGCAGTGCCAAACAATAGATTTAAGTATCCGGTATCTGGCCAAATAGTAGTAAGTATCCGGCCGGATACCGGATATTAAAAAAAGGCCGGATACCGGATAGTAACCGGATATCCGTTACATGTCTAGTAAAGATTCAAGAATCAAATCTTTATTCACCATTAGGTAATAAAATTACAATAGGCTTCATCAATACACAACAAACTTACACTAATGGACAAAACCGTAACAATCTATGATATAGAAATGTATCAAACAATAACTGTGGAAGTTAGTGTGAACAATTAAGAACAAATAAAATATAAATATACACAAAGACCTATGTGTAATTACTTTTAAGCATTTAATTACTTATTACTGTTTCATATTCTTAAAACTCTCTCACTGAGTAAAATGCCTCATTTATAAGCCATGTTTCAGGAAGTTTGATGAAAAACTTAATTTGCAAGTATTAAATTTTGAAAAATAAAAATACATTGAACAGTCATTATATTATACATAGAAAAATATAACCTAAAACTGTCCCTAAAACCTAAATCAAACAGGATTCTTACCGCCATTTTCTGCCACAATAAAACTCTCCCTGCTCCAGTACTACCTCCTCACAACATATTTGATTACGACATATGTGAAGAAATTCAATTTGTGCTGAGATGATTTATTACATCTTTGTTTCTGGTAAAATGTGAATGAGTATTCCTCTAGAAATGTTGTTTATGAAACTGGCTTTGGACACATATTATACTTTCCAGTATACAGGGCCGCCCCAACGGTAATAGGCGCCGGAGGCGAGATTTTGATCTGCTCCCCCTAAATTAATTAATTGGCATATCTGTGAACTGTGAAGTTAAATTAAAGTCAAAAGCATTAAATAAGGTGCATGGATAAAATTTCAAAGCTGTTAGTTTGAATAAACTAATTAAACAAATCCACTTTTACTATAAAGCTTTGTTGACACAAACATTTGTTGACAACACATGATCTGGGTCTGGGCAGGGCCTACGAAAACGAACGAGCCTACATATATTTTTGGTCAAGTGACCAGATGAGGTCGAATTTCAGCTAATCCTCAAATAACTCTACAATTTGAATCCTCAATTAGGTAGTGGGGGGAAGTATGCAGGCCACGAGCGAGCGCTCGAGCCATTTTTCAGTTCGTAAGATCAGCTGACCAGTAGGCCTACATGCAGCCAATGCTACGCTATCATGATTCACTTCCACTCTTCCACTTGCTTTGTAAAAAAGGTTTACAATTACAATAAATTAGTCACTACTCATTTCCAACTGATAGCCTTAATGTTTTAAATTTTAATTTGAACTAATCAAATAATTATTATTGAACCACTCGTTTCTAAAATATTTATTGATGTAGTTTTTACAATTTTTGTGAAATGTTTGAGCTTTTGTGAAACGGGAATTTCGCCTTGGCCGCGGTGCCCCCTCGGTATATATTGGTCTCAGACAGTTAGTATTTCTAATTTTAAAAATTGCTATTAACTGACTCATTTATGAATAGTTAAAGTATAATACTTAAAGCTTTTTTTTGAAATTTTAGAATTTTGTCAAGGTTTTGTTTTGATGTTCCTCAACACATAGCCAATCCATAAGACAAATGAGAATGTACATGAGCAAAATATATTGATTTTAATGTTTCCAAATTGCACAGAAAAGACATCCTTTTTAACACGTATACGAGTGTATCAGATGCCATTCTAATTTATTCACATTGAACATGACATCCCCAACTTAGGTGACAGTCTACACTTTTTAATCCATTTTTTAATATCATTTTTAACAAATTTTGTGACATTAATTTGTTCAATTTCATTTTGACCAATAATCATGGTTTCCTTTATTTTGGGATGTAGATTAGTTTTTTCAGTGTTTAAAAAGAGACTGTAACAAAATAGGTTTGAATGTTTCTTAGCTGCTCTGTACATGTGAATTCAAGATCTTGGTAGCGTTTTGATAAGGAAATTAAATTAAGAGTCATCAGCATATACAGGGTGAGTTTTTAATGTCCCCCCCCCCTCCTAATTTTTTCCGAATTTCTTAAGATATTGATTCCTAACCAAAAGGTTTCTGAGCAAATTCAGCTAACCAACCTTTCGTTGACTGATATACTTTAAGTTTCAATTAATGTATCATCGTCACTCAATATGATCATTTGACACTTTTCGTCATAAAGTAAAACCTAAACCTGTTTCAATGTAAATAAGGTAGGCGTTGTTTCTCAAACCAAAATTCATCGTCCATTGCGTCCCCATCACGATCAGAATTTATTTCATAATTTGTATACAGGCTCAGTTTTTTACAATTTAAATTATTATAACATAACAGTAAAAACCGCAGTCCATTTTAAATAGTTTCTAAGGCTCCTAGAAGGAATTTTAGGTACACAAAGCCTCAAAACGTCTTATTATAATATTACCACTCTACATATATTATGTCATTTGGTTATTAATAGTTCTTCACTCAATAGACCTATTATTATCTGTCCCTCGTTTTAAAATAAAATCATAACATACGTTTTAACGTACACAAAGCAGTCGGTTTTCAAATCCCCGAGCAATTCTTATGGAGAACGTTTTACGCTACTTCTTATTTCCTTGTAACTTAATGGATACGCTGATAATTTTCCCTCGTGCAAGGGACCGAAACCTTTAATTTGAAACCCCTACTATCTTCCTGAGAGTTTCAAAATGCTATCAATTTTACTAAAAAAAATTTCGCTCACAGAATTATAGGCTACATATAGATTGCTTCTCTTTTGGGGTGAATTATTTTATCATCTTCACTCAGTGTTATCATCTGTGTCTCGTTTTAAAATTAAACCATAACACATGTTTTAATTTACACAAAACAGACGTTTTACGAATCCCCATGCTATTCTTATGGAGGAGGTTTTACGTGATTTCTCATTTCCTGTTAACATTATGGACACGCCGATAGTTTTCCCTCGTGTATGGGACCGAGACCTTTAATTAGAGACCCCTCCCATCTTTCTGCGATTTGTATAAATATGACAACTAATTGTCATATTTTAAAAACTTGTTATAAAAATGTAGAGCCTAATAAAAACACATATGAATACAACATTTCGTTGTTATGGTTAGGGAAGTTTCATTTATTCATTTATTAGGTCCTATTATCTTGCTTTTAGTCATTAAAAACCATTTTTTGGCAAACCGATTGCAAACATTGAAGAAAAACTCCACTCGAAAAAACTCAAAATTCGAGTTTTTTCAAAAACTCTACTTGACTTCAAAAATCACTACTCTCACGCCGCTACAAATAAATAATAAAGGCCCTAGAATGGATCCTTCTAACGGGTAACAGGTAACATTACCGTAGCTTGCTGTTCCGATGATCCAGCCGGGAGTCTGCTACATGTTGCGGTTGGTTTATAACTATTCCAGCGCAATTTTTTGCTATTCGTGTACGTCTCGTTTTTTTTTCATCTCATATTTCAAGTTTTTGTATAAACTTTAACCATATTTATACCTTGAATTTATCAGTGAGGCTGAAGCCGTCTTTAGACGTCCAATACTACAACATCACAAAACAAATCCGAAGTGTCCAAAAATATTTTTTTTACTGCATGTAAATAAAAGGTTTAATAGTTGATATTTAGAGTTTTTTGTAAACGAAAATAATTTTAATGAATTTAATTTTAGGGAAGGAATGCTACTACGGTAGTAGCCATGGGCCTGGGGCCATGTCTTTATTTATTTTTCATTTTTTTGAGGTCCCCAGAAGCCAAAAACACCATTCGTTCATTTTATATATTTGTCTGTGTGTGTGTCTGTTTTTATATATATTCGTGTGTTGGTGTGTGTGACTGATAACTTTTAAAAGGGACGTCTGATATTGATTGGAATGGAAGGTCAATTGACCATGTTTATTTTCATGAGTTCGCGAACCAGCATGATCGCCCAGGGTTATGAGAACAGGGTTTATTATAGGTCAAAAATGGGTTTTTTTCATTTTTGGATCCCAATTTTCAAAATCCAACAACTTGAACTCAAACCATTTCAAAGAGCTTAAAAAGACAAAAAATTGGTATTTTGAATTTTTAACTTGGTTTAACAGATTATGGAGAAGAGCCAAAAATAGGTGTCTCATGCTAATCTTGTGGGAAATCAACAAAACCACGTATCTCGCTTATTTATTGATATAACTTGGTACAATTTGGTATGTACTTTCACTTGGTAGGGTTTACAGTAACTGATATTTGCTGCTTACAACACCCTATAGCGGCAAACCTATATGTGCGCAACATACTCCCCCATATGGTGATTTTGGGGAAAATACAAAATATCCAATTCCTTTGAAAATTCACTGGGGAGCAGGTCTGTTACGATGGGGGTATTTTATATGTTGAATACACCAGTGATGCTAAAGATGTCTTTTGACATCCATATCTTTGACGTCATGCCATGAACCGGAATCAGTCAAAATTTATTTTTCCACTGCATATTCGGCCTTCCATAACCAAAAGGTATGTGAATCAGCAATAAACAATTTTAGCCATATAGCAAAATATTAATTTTTTCAGCAGTCAATGTGTTAAAAGAAAAACAATCCTATATAGTATAGGCAGCCTTATGTGATATGAGTAAGAACCAAACATAAATCAAAGCAGTCTATCTTGTAAAACTCTCATTAATAAGATGGTTCATCTTGAAATGTCGATCAAAACTATTATGAAAGCAGGGCTTTACTAAAAACACATCACTTTCAAAAATAAATATATTTTAATACTGTACAGTACACAACAAATTATACAAATAGTTTTATGGTGCGACATAGAGTAAAATATTTTTAGAGCATTTGCACAGAACTTAAGTTTTGTTAAGTATGCAATAAACTATCCGTTTAATGATTTATAATTGTTTAAAGTTAATTTCATACCACAAAAATTCAGTAAAATAAACCTAAAAAAGATTTTAAAGCATTAGAAGTAAGAACACTAAAAAGCAAATATGTGTATGGCCTCATGTAACAATTGTTTTTTGTTTCATTTAAACTATGAGTTAAAAAATAAACCTACAACCTAAATAACAACTCGTCATCTGAAAAATGTATGCACATCACAATTTTATACAACATTTTAGTCTTTAAAAATATCACATTAAAACAAAGGCACATGTAAAAATAAACAACTTTGCTTGTTACTTAGTTAGTTGTTTATGCTTTTCAGCAAGAACATTCTTGCCAAGTCTTCGTTGTCCAATTACCTTAATTCTACGCGGTGGATTTTTTTATCCTTATTTCTTTAAAAGTAAATCTTATATGACAAACAGCATATCATATACAGTTTTTAGTTGATTAAGAGGGGGCTCAAGAGATAGAGCGTTTATATTGTTGCAGGAAGGTTCACAATGTCATACACTGAGAGATCTCGGGAGTCAAAAGTTCATCTTGCAGTGCTTTACCAGCTCTTATTTTGTGCCTTTAAGTCCGTTAAAAGTGGAAGAGGTTTTAGTTATAAGATAAAGACTTCGGCTATTTGATTCGCTTTTTTATTTTATTATATTTTGAAACCATACTGAAGAATAATGGTTGATCAAAGTTGGATTAACTAGGAACCACTAAAATTGTTAATAAAGGTAATATGGATCAAAATAAAAATATAAAAATATTGAATCAAATAGCCCAAGTCTTTGTCTTTTAACTAAAACCTCTTCCATTTTTATTGGATTTAAAATAAAGGCGCAAAATGAAAGCAGGCAAAGTACTGCATGGCGTCCTAAGAGGAGGCCTCTCACCTCTTCTTAAAAATAGAGTCTTAAAATACTTATTTATTTCTTTAGATTTAAAATTTCCTCAAGTTCTACGATTATATCAGAAAACTTTTACAATACAGAGTAAAGGTAACCATATAAACATAAATGCAAAAAATATGAATGGAGGAACATGAAAAAAGTGTAAATGTTTTTAATTATCTGTCATTGTTGTTATCAAAAGTTTAAATTTAACAAAAATCTGCTTTTACGACAATGGATTAGATAAAACAATGTATTTATGCATATTTTTTGGAGTGTACTCAAAATCAAATTTAACATTTTGGAAATCTTTTAAAACCAAATAAATGACTGACATGAAAGTCAACACAGTCTCACACTAAAATGTTTATAGTAAGTCATTTTTTTAGATGAATAAAAAATGTATAATATTTTTTTCAAACTAATTTACTTTTTAAGATGCTGATCTTCATGTTTTCTAATGTATTTAAAAACATGTCATGTATGTAGAAGTGACCACCCATAAATGCATTTGCTAATGAAATGCCAAGCAAAATGCAAAAGTAAAACTAAAATGGGTTTTGCCTGAGTTCAGCCTTGCATCTGATCAAGAGGAACAAGTTCCATTTCTGAGATATCAACAGGATTTGATGAGTTGCTTAGAGGGCAATATACCGTTGAAATGAAAAAGTTGAATAAACTTGTTAGCCTATAATTCCACTTATTTGTTGCTTAATATCTTTAATTAAACGATACACAGAAAGAGCTTAAATCGAAAAGGTATTGCCTGGTAATACACCCCTAAAGACAGCGCATTAATGAGAACCACACTAAAGGAAATTTCCCATGTTAAAAACCTCCAAAGTCCAGAATATTGTTAATAAATTCAAATCTTTGCAATGATCTTGATTTTATTTAAAGAAAATCTTTGATACATAATATTCAACTTAATCCTATAAAATTTACAGCAAAACTTATTTTAAGCTGAAAATGTTTGTACAAACTATTATTGTTCACTTTTTAATCCCAAGTAAAATATTCTGTTCGATTTTTTGTAGCCATTGGTAACATGGCAAAGTTGGTCTGATATCATGCAAAGTTATAATGTAAAACACAAATTAGCAAAATACCCTTGTTCAATCTTGGTCACTCTTTTACACGAGACCTATAAGTACAGAGTAACTCATCTTCTTGATGATGTAGCCTATATTAAATTTGAGTATTTGTTTAAGGCTTCTAAAAGATAATGAGTGTGTTTGGTATTATTGCTTAAAATTACAATAACATAAAATTAAAGTTAGAAGATGCCAAATTACTCCGTGGGCTAAGCCGAACAATTATGATGAACAAAGCTGACAATTCATTTTTAAGAACAAATTTTGTTTATTTCCTCATTCAGAGTCAAATTAGTCATTATGACCGATGCAAAATTGATATTAGTATTGTTGGCAGCTAAGACAAATATGTAAGACCTGATTTTTTGCCATTTGCTCTAAATTAGATTTTTTATGGATATAAGTACAGAGCTAGCTACAAAGGAAGACTGGATAGCTGGCGTAAACACAGTTACAATGAGTTTACAATTTTTTTAGTTTAGAAAGGATTAAAACTGGTGTAGGAAGTAATCACATTCACCCTGTTCTGAGCTGCCTCCATTGACCTTCTCCCAAATTGTAATTCTTTCTAACCTTACAAAATCCCACCCCATTGTGGTTTTCCTGCAAAAATGTTCCATTGTTTCACATTGTAATAATTTAACTTTCATTAATAAAGGCATTCATAAAAAAAGTAATTGGAGATATTACTTTGCGAGCCCAGTGCATCTGTCTATATCAGTAATTCAGTGTCCTTCATTGATACATCTTTTACTTATCGTTAAATACAATTCTTGCATAAGATAAATACCTAGGTCAAAACTGGCTAAAAAGTCTTACTTAGGAGTATACCAACCATTTCACTGACTAGATGTGTTGACTATAGTACACCACAAAACCACTAAAATAACAATGAAGTCTAGTTTTGCGAATGAAGCACAACTGACTTGTTCGGCGGTCTCCATTGTTTCTAGAGATGCCCAGAAGTTAAAGTTGTGGTCATTTTCTACAGTGGCAGAGTCAACCAAGCTGGAATTGGCGTTGATCTTCATATAACTCCCTTCAGATATCTTGGGCCAATTTCCACCGGGAGATCTAGGTTACAAAAATAACGACTGTCATTGAAAAGAGTTTCTAATTTTATAATCCATTGCGTATTTAGTTTTAAACTTGGCTTTCTAGAATATTCTAATTCAACTGATGAAAGTGCAACAGATGAATATACAATGCTGTATTTGAGTTTAGAGTTAGTTGTAATAAAGCGTTGCCAAAAAAGATAGGTAACGTAATGCTTTTTCTATTCACATAGGATTGATCCAAGTATTAGTTCTTGTTTTAATTTTATTTGAAAAAAATTCTGTGTGCAATGAAAATTTAACTAATGTGCTTATAAGTAACAAAGCTAAATTTGTCATTATGAAACATCTTAAACAAGATACAATATTTCTCATACTGATTTTGCTGGCTGAGCGAATGAAAGTTAAACTTAAATGTATGAACCGCCCTCCACTACTTTTTTTTTTTTTTTTTTTGGCCAATTATATAAAGACAGCAAGGTACGGTCACGGAATCAAGTCACGTGGGCTAGTAAGAGGTGACTGCTCATATTTGTATGAGCAATATGTCGCCTGGGATCGAATTGGGGACCACTGGCTTGCGACACCAAAGCTCACCACTTATATTCCGCTACATAGGTTAAGGATGGTGGGACAATAACTTTAAAATCTTTTTACAAGTAGTAAATTTTGTATACATTACTCAAGGCACAAACTCTAGATCACACTCACCCTGACTTGACGAAATTCGTCCACCAATTCACCATTGCATCCCGTACTTTAAGGCTTTCGCGCAGTGTGGAGCAATTTCCAAGATCTTGAGGGTTATCGGAAGAGTAGAACAGGTACCTGGAATACACACTGTGTGTTGATCACCATTGCTGATTAACAGTGAAACTCAACAAAAATTCCACTTGATAAGGTTTGTTATCACAATCCTTACCGTATTGTAGTAACGTAATAAGTAACAGCCAAGTGGTTACCACAATTCTTTCACAAAGTAATAAAACCATGTCAATATAATGCTAATTATAACCTTGGTGAAAATGTCAGTTTCAGCAATTAATACACAAAAATAGAGATAACTCAACATGTAAAAATTGTTTAACGCTAGGAGAGCTAAAGACTGTAATTGTTGTCACTGGAGCAAGAAATGACGTCAATGCAATGATCGCTCCAAAGTCAACCCAGGTCAATGCAAAATATGGGTGAGTTGGAGGCGTAGTGATTAGCGCGCCGGACTTCTAAACTATGACAGTATTGTCGTGAGTTTGAATCTGCGTTTCACCAGTGAATGTGATCAGTACCATTCACATTGTACTGTAGCGGCTCATCCTCTTACTATGTCTAATACGATCCATGCACAGATCAATAGTCTATGTGGACGGAGCAAAGAAAGCAAAAAGAGGTCTGACAAACCTCTTTAAAAAAAAAAAAAAAAAAAAATGGCAAAATAAAACTTGTACAAAAAGCTTGATTAATTTGCTCATTTACCCCCTACACGAAGCTCAAGTGTGGAATAAAAGTGACAAAATCAAATTAGTTTTTAAATTATTTCTATAACATTTATTTAATTTGCAAAATAATACATCAGATCAGAACCGGATTAAAAAACAGTTATTTATTAATCTCACAGTTAATTTGAATTACATCATCAAACTGCTTGAATTGACGCCAGATTGATTACCAAATCTTTTTAGTAAAAAGCTAATGTATCACTATTTTGAGACAGGGACCTCACATAGTGGGTATTTTAACCTGAATATGAATGAGAGATGAGTGTAGGATGATTGTGGCGCGATCTTGTAGTCTTGTTGACTAAGGCCAACATTTTCCTTAGACAGGACTGTTAATTAATAGACCAACAGACAATAGTATGTAGGGATCTACAATTTAACAAGAACAACTAACTAGGCTTTTGTAGTGGGTGGGAAAAAATGGCAACAAAGTATGATTCAAGTATCAACTGGGAGGGGTGGGGGACTTGTTCAAAATCGACTTTGATGGTGAACGAGGCACGCACTGCTTTGGTGGGAATGAGAGGGATGGGCACTCACTCGCCAGGCCAAATAGAGCTGCACTCTGGTGCAAATCACTGGTTGAAAATTTAAACATTTAGTTCATTTCTACAGTTATCTGCATAATATGTCATGGGTCAGTTTCCAATCGATTCAATTGAGGTAAAAAACCCCATAAAATATAAAAACAAAAAATTGCATGACAGAAAAAATATGCCGTAGAAACAATGCTTAAAATAAAAGATAGTAGTTTTAAAATAAAAGATTCTCAGGATTTCTGCTGCTTTTACTAGAGATCTGTGTTTGTATGTTTAGCAAAGGTAGGAGATAGATAATAAAAAATATATTATTGGTGATGAAAGTTACTCAACGAGGCTTGGATTTAAATGAACATCCAGAATTCTTCCATAGATCGCAGTTCACTAAAATAGTTTTTGACTCACAAAGATTGAAATATGAAGATGCTTTTCAAAAGCCTACTAAAAAACATTTCTGACCAAGTGCTATATAGCAGGTCTTGTAACAGGTTATTTTTTTTTATTTTTTGTTATTTTTTTTGCTCTTGTTATTTTTTTAGGATTTTTGTTATTTTTTTTAAATTTTGGTTATTTTTTTATTTTTTTAGGGCAATTAGGTTTTTATTGATCAATTTGGATGAAGATCGTAAAAATGAAATAAATGTTTAAAAAAAGAAAAAAATATAAAAAAGTAAAAATGAATCGGGGATTTTTTTATTAATTTTTTTTTTTTTAATATTATTTTTGCTTTAGTAGATGATTACTTACCTAGTACAAAATTATCCCACAACTTTTTAATTGCCTACATATATTTAATATCCGGATAAAATGCCGGTTTTTGGAATTTTTTGTGATAGTTTGGGTTTATTCAAGGTTATTTTTTTGATCATTTTGGTTATTATTTTTATTTTTATTAACCTCCAGAACTGTTACAAGCCCTGTATAGTAAAAAATCATGACATTTAAAATTAAACTATTGAGACTTGTAATCAATGACTTTAATCAGAGACTAATCATAGAGAGTAATAACATCCTCTTCAGCACCTGAGATCGAATCCGTGGTTCACCCCGGAGACATGAAACTTGGCGATGTATGGAGGATCGGGGGTCCACGGACCGCTGAAGTCGAAGATGTAGCCGTAACTCGAGTTGGCCAACTTGCGAGTCATCTGCAACATAGAGTTTAATAACTGAATTGATTGTTTGCAAACAATTCTTTATTACTGATTAAGAAACTTAAAAACCTTTTGAGTGTTAAGGACAGATATTTTCAGCCCACTATGTTTTAATGACATGTGTTAAGGGCCGATATTTTTGGCTTACCTTGTTCAGTCAAAATGTTCTGTCGGCCGATATTCTCGGCCCAATGATTGAATCGCCTCATTGAAACGAATCGATCGACTACTCAATATTTTTCTTTCTTTTAACAACATTGAGTAGAACGATGCGCAAATTAATATATCTCTTAGGACATACTTTAAGAAAATACTTGGCACTCTTCAGTTGCTAATATGAAATTCCTTCTGGCAGCCAAAGGGATATAGCAAATCAACAAACATGTTTAAAAACTTTTCAAAGCTAAATTATTTTAGATTGGTTAAAACACTATTATCATACTTGATTAATCTACATAATGTAGAAAAATTAATTCTATAATATTCTAGAAATTCTAAAATTTCTAGAATATTCTAAAATTCTATAATAATATTCAAAAATTCTATAATATAGAAAAATTAATGTTCATTTAGAACTTGATTCAGTGCATTAGTGAATGGCTTTTTCTCACTTTGATAAATGTTAAAGTTTTTTGTATATGTTTCTACAACTTTTAATATAGATCAGTAGAT
Source organism: Neoaliturus tenellus (assembly GCA_030545055.2). Classification (NCBI taxonomy): domain Eukaryota; kingdom Metazoa; phylum Arthropoda; class Insecta; order Hemiptera; family Cicadellidae; genus Neoaliturus; species Neoaliturus tenellus. Next base: position 40,558,847 of record CM061534.1, read on the forward strand.
ATAAAAAAAATCTTGATATATATATACAGGGTGTCCCGGAACTCTCTCTCTGGAACCCTTTTGTATATTTGTTCCTTGCATCGAGGCAAGAAAAAAACATCATACAAATAGGGGTCTAAAGTCCATCGTTTAGCCGCTAGCCGCCATTTTGTTTTTTTCACGTAATAATTTTTATTTCCGTAACGGATGGTTGTATTCAGTTCATATTTGGTATAAATCTTTATCATACTAATGTACATTTTCAGGAAAAAAATTAATTTTTTCCACCGCGTATTTTTGAAATGGCGGCCATTTTAAATTTTCAAACTCAAATATCTCAAATTTTGTAAATTTAAAAAAAATTTTACTATGTACAAAAAAGTTGCTAAATTAAATTATCTAACCAACGGTACCAAGTTTGTAATGATCTGATTACAAATGACGGTGTTATTGCGATTTTTTTCCAAAAAAACATTGATTTTGCATTATAATTAATGCAAATTATGGCCATTTTCACAGAAAAATTGTAATAACTCCGTTATTTGTTATCAGATCTTTACAAACTTGGTACCGTTGGTTAGATAATTTAATTTAGCAACTTTTTTGTACAAAGTAAATTTTTTTTGAAATTTGCCGAATTTGAGATATTTTAGTTTGAAAATTAAAAATGGCCGCCATTTTGAAAATACACAGTAGAAAAAATTAATTTTTTTTCCTGAAAATGTACATTAGTATGATAAAGATTCATACCAAATATGAACTGAATACAACCATCCGTTACGGAAATAAAAATTATTACGTGAAAAAAACAAAATGGCGGCTAGCGGCAAACGATGGATTTTAGACCCCTATATGTATGATGTTTTTTTCTTGTCTCTATGCAAGGAACAAATATACAAAAGGGTTCCAGAGAGTTCCGGGACACCCTGTATATATAATATATGTTTTAGCGAATTTCCCTATAGGGAATACGCTATTACGGTAGTAGTCATGGTAAGACCTAAGCCCGGGACCACTTTACTTTTTCATTTTGAGGTCCCCAGATGCCAAAAACACCGTTCGTTCATTTTCATATATATGTATATATATATATATATATATATATATATATATGTGTGTCCGTAGTACCGATAACTTTTGAAGCGGACCTCCGATTTTGATCAAATTTGGTATGAAGGTGTAAGACCAGGTCTATTTTCATGAGTTCGCGAACTAGCATTGTCGGGTTATGGGAACGGGGTTTTATGGGGCTTCAAAGGGGTCAAAAATGGGTTTTTGGCATTTTTCGGGCTGAATTTTCTAAATTCATCAATTTTAACTAAAACCATTTAAAAGAGCTTAAAAAAACAAACAATTTAGTATTTTGAATCTTTAAAATAGCTTAACTGGTTCTAGATAAAATTCAAATCAAGTTTCCCATGTTATTCTTATGGGTAAATCTTTAAAAAGTTATATATCGCTTATTTTTCAACATATCCTAATAAAAATTTGTATGAACCTTCGCTAGGTGGTGAGTAATTAAGATTTGATTAAAAACCCACATGGCAGCAAACCTACATGCTAAATCCCATGGTATTCTCATGGAAAATAAGTGTATAATGGGAGCAAGAGAGATGGAGATAATAAAGAATCTGTTCCTAATCAGCTGATCAGCTGTCTTCTGCATATTTGTCAAATTTGAAATGTTTATGTTTTGTTATTTGTAAACAAATCATTCCGTTTGCATGGAAGCTTTGGATATGCACTTTTATTACTGTTAAAAATTAAAAAAGTAATTTATTGCAATATAAATATTAATATATAAATTATTAAATAAAAATACTTTACTCAGAAATATAATGCCGTTAAATATATTATATTTCCTTGTAAAGATTATTAATTATATAATATAGCCACAAAGTTCTTTGGTGTTGAAACAATAATTCTTTGGAAATTTGCTGAGTACGCAGGTCTGCTGCGACGGGGGTATTTATTTTTTAATCTGCCTGTGTATCTTTAGTCATTATGTATTTAGACTGTCACACACAGAGAATATTATAGTGAAGTTAATTCACAAATAAATCTCAAACAGCAATACTAGTTGAAATGAAACACCTTGATTATAATACTTTCTAATGATAAAACATCACAAGTCAAAGGTTACTTGATATCGAAGCTACAGGTTGCATTTTATTCTTTTCAAGACTTGACCTATTCTTGTTGCAACAAAAATGTAATAACACTAAAAAATAAAAAGCATAAAATATAAACGATTGCAAGAATCGAAATTCATACCTGAAGTATAGGATACGCCATCATATGATCACCATAAATCCTAACGATATCCATGATCTTACTGTCGGAGATGGAATCCCGGAAGTACCGACTTCTGATGGCATTGACCAGCGCAGCTTTGCGTCTTCTCCTCAGAGAATATGCGACAGTTGGCGGTATGAAATAATCAAGATTCGCTTCAACCATCTTCCAACTCTCTTCTTCGGCTAAGAAACACATTTGAGTCAATATATTAAATCTATAATTATTACCATGCTAAGGCTTTTTTGTGTTGAGTACTCTTCCTACAGTTCTCAACCGATTTTGGTAGAGGACCAACAGTAATTTTGTAGCCCAATGGGGCAGAGGCTTGAAGGAATTTCGCAAAACGGTTCAAAACAGTTTCTTAGAGGGGCACGGGCGTTCATGCCAAAGTTCATCTAAGAAGGCCCTTTTAATTTTAGATTCATTGTTTCCTTGATTCGTTATGAAAATTGCCCATAAGAATAACATACATAGAAATTTGGAAGTCCTGTGGGGGCGTTGGGAGCCCCGTAGGAGTTTTGAGAGGAACATTCAAGCCTAATTGCAATCCCGTAGCCACCGGTACATACTTTAAGTTAAGTTTTCAGTTAAGTTTCAAGTCCTGTGGGGCGAAGACCTTAAGGAATTTTGCAAAAACATTTATTAGTGAGCACTATGAGCAAAGAGGACCGTCCATGAAAAACTTCAATCCTGTAGGCCCTATAGGTTTAGAGATTCATAGTCACCTTGATTCAAATTTAAAATCAAATAATTACTATTTGATTCAAATATTGATTTATATTTGAAATAAGGATAACATTATAATTACCAAAAACCATATAGGCAATAAGGTAGTTTTGAAGTCCTGTAGGGCAGAGCCCTAAAGGAATTTGGAAAAACAGATTTTCAGTAACACCTATGAAGAAAATAAACTTTCACCTACCTATGAGCACCCATTTCCAAAATAACTGCTATAGGTCTACCAGGGGTGCAGAAAATGTATTGACTCCTAAAACTTCCCCCAATCGTACTATTACGGATCAAGGATTTCCCCCAAGATGCGCGACATATATGATTTTGGTTTAAAACTCAACAGATTACAATGAGGGAGTGAAATGATAACGATTTTAAAAATTTAAGTTTATTATGTTAAAACATAAGTAGCCTAATTAAAATCAAATCAAAACTACTTACCAGTACTTCTTAATACTTACATATCAATCATAACTAAAATGAAATCTTGATTAGATGCTCAGTGTTACTTCAATTATCAAAATACCCCCGTCGCAGCAGACCTGCGTACTCAGCGAATTTCCAATGGAATTTTGGTATATTTTCTATTTCCCCATAAAATTCATGGGGATGAGAGTATGTAGGTTTGCCGCCATGTGGGTTTTGTTGGTAAATATAAATTAAACCCTACCTAGTGATTGTACATACCAAATTTCATAAGGTTATGGTGTTCTTTTTATTTTCCCCATAAACCCTATAGGGGTGAGTACCTAGGTTTGCCGCCATATGGGTTTTCTTAGCAAATATAAGTTAAACGCTTAATAATGAAGGTACATACCAAATTTTATCAAGATATGTCAATAACTAAGCAAGATAGAAGGTTTTGTTAATTTCCCATTCAAGAATAACATGAAAAACATACTTTTTCGATTTTCTCCATAACCATTTAAGCTAGATAAAAAATTCAAAATACTAGATTGTTTGTTTTTTTAAGCTCTTTTAAATGGTTTAAGTTAAAATTGTTGAATTTTCTAAATAAAAGTAAAAAAAGCCAAAAACCCATTTTTAACCCTTTTGAAGCCCCATAAAACCCCGTTCCCATGGTCCGATCATTCTGGTTCACGAACTCAACCTAGTAGACACTGGCTTACACCCCTGTACCAAATTTCATCAAAATCGGAGGTTCCGTTCAAAAGTTATCGTGTGCACGGACATATATATATATATATATATATATATATATATATATATATACATATATATCAATTTGAACGAACGGTGTTTTTGGCTTCTAGGGACCTCAAAATGAAAAAGTATCATGGTCCCGTGACTACTACCGTAATAGCGTATTCCCTATAGGGAAATTCGCTAAAAGGAAAATCACAAAAAAATTGAAAATTTCCCCAGACACCTTGGAATTTTTTCCGACCCTACATCGCTGGATTGGACATATTCTGCAACCCTGAGGTCTACTACGGGAAACTTAACCAAATACCTTCGGAACTGTTCACCAAAGTGATGGATCAAGAGAATATGTAATTGGATAAAAATACATTATATGTTACATTGATTACATTATACATGTTACACTGATTACATCGTACTTTTCAAAGGTACAAAAAATTACTCATACCTACCAAACTTGATGATCCCTTCATCTGCAGTGAATCCCAAAATAAGTGGCTTGTTTTTGTTGACCATCTTGTCCAACAAATTACTGGGCGAATCATCGAAAAAAGGCTTTTCAGCAAAATCTGTGTCCAAAACAGGCAGGAAAACCATCGTTTGGCCAGACACTTTGTACTGAAAAAGTTATTTAAGATTAGAGCCGTGTTCATGTTGGATAGTGGGATAGAGGCATAGCGGATCAAAGTTGTTTTTCTTTCATGATTATTTTACAAGTTTTTTGATACCGAAGGTTTAGTAATAATTACTTTTACTGTCAAGTCAAATTTTATGTCTCCATCGTGAGAACTAAGCTAAAATTAACATATAGTAAACTTCCTCTAATCCAGCATGTCCGGGACTTTACACATGCCCGATTATAAAATATTCCGGATTACAGGATGAACATTTGGAAAAATATGAATAAACAAAAAATTATTCTAAATGATAATTCTAATTATATTTTATTCTTTAAACAGTTTTATTTTAAAATATAAACATTGCATAGCAAAAATAAATTATTATGAAAATAATGTTAATGCCACCCCCTAAATTACATGATGTCACCCGATTTCAGAAGAAGATGACTTGTCTATCTCTATGCATGCTAATATGCTTTGTAGAGCATACTATTATTCCCTCACAACTAACGATCCAAAATGAACTTGAACAAGTGTGTTATTTGCATTTTAGTACCTGGGGGCCGAGTGTTTGCTCGGAAAAACTCAAACAGTATTAGTCTTTATAATAATATCAGTTATAGACAGTGCGCTAAAGTGACCAGTGCAAAAAGGCTTATTTCTTATTCATGACGAGCTCGTTCGCTCCCCTCTCTCTCCTACAGGACGAGCTCGTTCGCTTCGCTCACTCGCCTTTCATATTGTTTCAATGTAGGCCTATGGGTGCTGCACTATGGTGTATATTTGTTTAAACACATGTTGAATCAGTAACACGTGGATTATAATTATTTAGTTAACAGCTGTTTTCATTATTCTTACTGATGGTTTCTTTATATATTTAAATTCAAATGCAATTTTATAAATTGAACAGTTATTTTACACTTTTATATGCCTTTTAGCAAATTTCCCTATATAAGAAAAAGGCTATTACAGTAGTAACCACGATAAGACCTAAGACTAGGACCATGATACTTTTTTGTTTTGAGTATATGTGTGTGTGTCCGTGAAAACGATAACTTTTGAACGGAACCTCCAATTTTGATGAAATTTTGTACAGGGGTGTAAGCCATCATCTGCTTAAATGAGTTCGCAAAACAGATTGATCGGACTATGGGAACGGGGTTTTATAGAAATTCAAAAGGGTAAAAAATGGGTTTTTTTAATTTTAAATTATAAAATTAAACAATTTTAACTTACAACATTTAAAAGAGCTTACAAAAAACAAACAATTCAGTATTTTGAATCTAGTGTTTTGAATTTTTATATCCAAAAACTATATTTTTTGTGTTATGCTTATGGGAAATTAACAAAACCTTCTATTTTGCTCATTTATTGACATATCTTGATCAAATTTGGTATGTACATTCATTAACAAGTGTTTAACTTAAATTTGCTTACAAAACCCATATGAAAACATTTTTTTCCATCAAGAATTTTAGATTTTTTTGTTGAATATGGGGGTTTTGGCCACCAGAAATCGATTGAAGTTGGTCTCATGGCTGGGAAAATCCTGCTTACGTCTTAGCCCAAAGTTTTTCAAAGTTCCCATGTTATCCTTATGGGGACTTTTTGTAGCTACTAAATTGAACAGAAAAGTCAGCTGATAATTGTAGATATGTAATACATATTTAACCCATGGTTCAACCAATTTATTCTACCGTACACCTATTTCCCTGGTGAGTGAGCAAAGGGAACGAGCTCTAAAAAAGAAAGAGGGCGAGTGAGTGGAGCAAACGAGCTTTGTCCAAAAAAAGGAGAGTGTACCCTAATGATTTTTCCAAGCATAAGCTCGGAAGTACTCAGGTACTTCAATTAAAAAAACAATAAAACAAATACATACTTCAGTCATGAAATTGTTTTATATATATACAAATCAGTAAAAATCAGTAACCTATAAATTTTAAACTAATTATAGAAATAAACCTTTTTGAATTTGGAAAATTAATTTTCAACTTCATCAATCAGAATTTAATATTTCATAAGACCTATCGATGAGAATCCCAAATTTGACACAATAGAAGAGTTCAAACCTTACAAGAGCCTTTCCAAACCCCACTATGATAATCTGCCTATTCAAAACATATTTTGTGTGCAAATTTTTTTGTAACTTAAAAACAAAGGAAATCCCAACTATGGGACACAATTCTGCCGATTTGCTATGCTATGCTTTGCAATACTATTTCTTAGATTTGTTGACAAGCTTTATTACAATGTTCGATCGATATTTGTGATCTTTCAACATGGTTGGAAAGAACCACTTTCTCTTACTGAAAAGTCATTCAGTGCCGAAAGAGTATAATGAAACAATGGTGCTATTAAACCGATGAACCCCTCCGAACTAATGAAATCTTGTATTACTTGTGAACTTCACCTAATCTGAAAAATCGCTAAACAATACCAAACAGGGAACTAGTTAGGAACTAGGACACCACAGCTATCAAAGCTGATCATAGTTTTAGTTTTAACACTCAAACAAAAATTATGATACCTAATAAAATACCACAATAAATCGTAAATCAACCAACACTAATCACCTGTGTGGACAGGGGCACGGATTGATTGCCGACGATGTCGCTGATGTTTTGTTGTTGTAGACAGACCAAGAGCTGAGTGTCGTTTGAGGAATAGCCGCAGCCGACGGCAGCAGCGAGGGACCTCGCTCTGGCCGAGCCCTCCACGGCGGAGTAATGCCCCCAGTCCGCCAGCGCCGAGCCACTCTGGGCGATAACATAACGGAACAGTCCTGTGGGAGGTCACAAGAAATTAGCTATTTGGACTGTTTAGATCAAATGACAACTATTAAATCAAGGTCTGTTGAGGAAGAAGCATAACTTCTTCCTAAGGTCAGCTGAATATCTATTTTTTTGTTCCGAATATGAATTGTCAAAACTAAAACGGAAGTGAAGTTACGTTGTAATATTTACCATTACACAGCTGATTGCAAGAGAGAATCAAGCAGTCTTGCCACAGGTACAATATTATCGTATCGACACCATATTACTCTATTTTACATTCGGATTATTAGTTAATAACAAACCATTAGGTAATGACCAAATTAACAATTAGCAATCAAGGTAAATATGAAACCATAAATTCTACCCTATTTTGCTTTGAAATTCCTTATTTAGTAATAGTTGAGACCAAAAATCCCCAACGCAAACGAGAACGATTGTTGTTTCGTGCAGCGTTGGCAACACTTGCAGGTGACAAAGAGTAAAATGTTGGTTTTTAAATACTTTTTTAACCAACGAAACCTCTGTGGCGACATCCACGGATGTCGCAGAAAGTGCCACCATTGCTCTTATGGGATGTAGCTCACCTGGCCCTGGCGTACATTCACCTTGCTATTAAAGTACTAACTATTAAATTTAGAAGTTTGGAAAAACTTGAAAAAGCTTTACTTTCCTTCGAAGAATCAATTTTCTATTTGGTTGTGTTTTCCCTTCTTCTATCGTTAATAAAAAAAATTGATCGATTGTTTTCAGTAGGTATCACTTCCCTCACAAAATGAAAATGAGTTTGTTGTCATATCAGGACTCCTTTAGCACACTTTATAAAAATATCTTTCCTCTTAAACATTTTTTTTATGTAATTGTTTCCTTATTTAAAAATGTATTACCTGTTGGAAAATACCTAAAAAATATTGATTTCTCACAATTAGAAATTTACCCCAAAAACAACATATTACTTATATTTTTTGTCACCTCCTTAATTTACATTAACCTGACTACCATTTGTACTTGCGAGATAATTATATACTTGGCCTATTGAAAACCTATAGCAAAATTTAATACCACGTGTTTGAAATACAGCGGGCAGATGACCATGAATTTCTTCTCCCCTTGTTAATTCTTCAGAGTTTTAGGTAATTTCTGATTATGTATTTTAATAATGTTTACTGGCACACCATACAATCCAACTGCACACCATAAAAACTGTAATAGCGAATTAAATGTAAAAATTTGTTTTTAGAGGGTGTTTTATTATTCATTACTATAAACTTGATGCATCAAGGCCTAAAAAAATATTTTACTCACTTCCAGGAAGAACATCAAGTTGGACTGACAATGAACTTTTGTTATACGAAATCTCCTGAACATTCATTATTCTCAAATGAACCAATAACGTTATAGCCGATTATTTATGTACTGTAAATTATGTTTCATAAGCTCTTGAGAAATACATGGCAAAAATGAATTTTTTTAACCAGCCCCAAAACCTACCCAATGAGACACTGAGAATTAGATTTAGTATACGGTACTGTTGTTCCACACTGATACTCTATAGTTTCGATTTCAATACTCTATCAGACCACTCACCAGCGGACGCAGGGGCCAAGTAATGATACAGCGCCAGGACTGCGCCGGCGCCCTGCCCCATCACAGTCACCTGCGCCGGGTCCCCTCCGAAGCCACCGATCTCATCTTGTACCCATCGCAGTGCCAGGTGCGTGTCCCACAGTCCTGCGTTGCCGGGAGCGTCGCGCGAGCCCAGTGTCAAGAACCCTGCACGGACATTTTTTATGAAAAATTTGCTTAAAATAACTGCTTTTGCAAGGTTTGATTTTTTTACTTCAAGGAAGAGGGTAGCGCAAAATCACTAATAAAGCAATATTATAGTAGGAGTCAATTCTTTCTCAGTCACACGTTAATATGTGGGTTTCTTGATTTCATACCAATTTAGCTGAGGCTTGACCCCCAGATTTTATATTAAAACTCATCAAAATCATTCTTGAGTTGTGGATGCATTCAGAGGTGAGTAAACTTGCTTGCACAGTACGCACAAATCTTCTCGCCTGCATGATTCAGACAACCATCTCGTCTTAACTTCAGTGTAGGAGTGCTAGATGTAAAAAGTGTTCATATTTATCGTGTTTATTCTGATAATGTAAACTTTGTGTTTTCAAAACACAAAGTTCTGTTGTGCTGTCAAAACTACAAAAGTACGCTTCAAATGATAAAAAATAATCTTAGAAAGTGTTATTGATGATGGTTTATAGTTAATTAGAAACAATCTTCCGGGAAAACAAATTTTTATACAAAAGGCACTCACACATTTTTATGTGTTTTAATTTGATTTTTCTGTCGATTGCTGTTTAACTACAGTAAAGGATATTTAACAGAAGATATTCACAGAGAAACCTAAGCCGTTTAAGGGTCAAAGAGAACAAGTAAATAATTTTTTACTTGGAATAAATTTTCAACTTGTGTTTAAGAATTTAAAAATTATAGGCTACTTTTGTTTTGACACAAAAAATCATGTTAGAAAACAATAACCAAATATTACCGAACCAACAAAATGTCCTAACCTTAACGGAAATTTCTTTTCAGTGATCATCAGTCAAGACAGCAGAACAGTAGAAATGACAAAACTGCAGTTCAAGAAATATAAAATAAACAAAATTTAATGCTAAAATAATACATATTTCTTTAGTGACTGTTCAGCAATTAGTTCAGTAAAAATATCATCAAAAGCCATTTAACTCGAATGATAGGTCTAGCTGAAAGAGAGCTATATATCTTTCCGCCGAGAATCACGGCTAAAAATCACTGGTATGATGTGCACGCTTGACGAATCTTTTTTTGAGCAATTTTACAATTTTCCCCAAATCTTCACTTAAAAATTAGGAGTACAATATCTAACCAACGCTTGTTAAGAGGCAACTCACCAGCGGCACCCAGCCTATAGTTGAAGGTGACCAAGATAACACCCTTCGGAACGAGGAAGTCTGGTCCGAAAACCTCAGAAGAGCCGGAACCTGAGGTGAAGTCCTGGCCGTGGATGTAAACGATCACGGGGTAGCTGGCGGACGAGGCTGCGGCAGCCTACAACAAACGCCGAGGGTAAATATAGAGCGACATCAAGTGATGGTAGGACTGATTCAAATAAATTTTATCTCATGTTACAAATTAATATGAGTTGCAGAAAATTAAAATTTCATAATTTCCGTTCATCTTTCTATCAGCATCCAACCTTAACAGGTGCTGAGGCATTTGGTAATATAGGCTAACACAATCATGTAAAAAGTTTAGTTTACAACTAGCTGAGTACCCGTTCTTCGCACGGGGTGTGTGTACAGTTTATTAAACGAATGATATTAATGATTTCACAAATTCATAACCTTCAGTTGGTTCATTCTAACGTATCTAGATATCAAGTTTTATGCTTAATAGCTACCAGGCAAATTTGTCAAAATCTTGTTAAATCCATTTCTCATTTAGTCTAGAAGTTATTTCTATTAATGGTTTTGTTGCAGTTTGATTAAACATTTATATTCGTATGGTGATTTACTTTATAGTTCTATGAGTATAAACTTATAGAAGATTTAAGAAAACTCAGACTTGTAAAAAATATTATAGATTCTTATGAAATCTAATATTGAATCCTTGATTGGGTGTGACGATAGCTATATGCCAAATCCAATGTATTGAACCCCTGCATCTTGTTCTACCCATGAAAGATATGTACAGACATGTACAATATTAAATCTAAATTCAAAATTAGTTAACATTTTAATTCCCAAACCAAGTAAAACAACGCAACATCTGTCAGTAACGTATAGCCACCGCACCGCAGTGTAGATATTAGGTTTACTTAATTCAATTTTTTTGTCTTTAGACTTTACCTATTTACCTAAAACCTCATGTGTTGCCAATGTATACAAAACCGAATAAATAGTGACATCCCATGTTAAAAAGTTATGTCGAAAAACGGAGAAAAATTAAGCATTGATGGTGGGATTACTTTTCCTTATTGCCACGGGAAGCGTTCTTTTTACCTTCTAAATGTCAAAATAAGTATATTTGTTTGTTTACACAAAATAAAAAACAATAACAAACTTCTGCAAATATGTTCTTAAACCATCTGATTCCATTCAACCAATCAGCATGATCCTTGAATGAAAATTACAGTGGTACTATGAGTGTTTTTTGAGCGACTTTCTCACTTCTTCATAAGAACCTACTCATTAAGCTCTTACACATTAATATTGCCCCGTCTATACCCGAACTACTTGAAAAATTGAGCAATTTATAAACCTCATTGGTTTTAACTACATGTTGTGTTTGATAAAATACACCTCTTTTTGTCAGAAAGTGCAATGAAAGCTAAATTGGGAACTAAAATTAGTTTGTAATGATAATAAGAAACATTTTAAGATTTAAGGGTCAAAACTCGTTTTGTAATAATTTCCATAAATTATTTTTATATTCATATTTAGAACCAAGAATTAGTTGACTTTATTCACTGTATTTAGGCCAGTGAAAAGTTAAAGGGTTAGATATGAAAGAGTCTGTATTTAAAATTTTAAGTGTTGCCATCTGTGGTGAAAATGACAAACTGTCTAATCCAGCTGATTAAAGAGCATAGATAAAAAGGTAGAATTAAATATTCCCATAAGATTAACATTGAATATTTCTTTTACTATGAGGGAGAGCCTTTTTGACGAACGATGCTTTAGAGCAGCTAAAATCGTTCTAATTTCAACATTTAACAATAATAAAAATTTTCATATCATTTACTAAAGCCCTTGTCGTGTGAAAAGAGATTAAAGATTGGTATTTTAGCACAACTTGGCTACTTTGACATACTATGGGGCAAAGCCCTAAGGTCGCTAAGTCAATTAAAGTTGTAATGAACCTTCACACCACTCTAGTCTATGACATGAAAAAAATTTAGACCCCTAGGTAAAGTCGTTATCCAGTGAAAAGAGGACAAAATAGGACCCATGAGCGTTACAGACAGAATGACAGAGAGAGAGACAGACAGACAGAGGGAAAGAAATTTAGATGACACCGATTTTGGATTCTGTTATGCATAAAAAGTAAAAATAACCAAAAATTTCAAAATTCTAAGCAACGTACAGACAAAACTCTAATTTTATTAATATAGATAGATTGACTGAAAAATACTGATAAAAACAATATAGTAGTTTTCATCACTAGGAGCAAAAGTGGGTCTTTTTGGATCGTGTTTTTAAAAGCGGTTAAGCATCAAAAAGACACTTTTGCTCCGAGTGATAAACAAAGTTTTTTATCATAATGCAAAATTTTACTTTTTAATCGTTAAAAATATTAACTATAAAGTTGTATATTCGAAGTTATATTTACAAAGTAAGTTATATGCAGTGTTTACATTTCTGTTATTTACAAACAATGCTCTTTATAACGTTTGAATTTCAAAATTCTGCTCCTCAACATTAATAAATCAATAATAATACACTTAGCAAACAGCTGACTTTTCAGTCCTAGGACCTAAAAAATTCTCCAGATGATTTTTCAGTCCTAGGACAAAAAAGAATCGGTTTTGGTACTATTGAGAGAACAAAAAACAGGCTGATTTCGTGCAGAATGATAAAAACCCATTTTTACTACTAGTCAATGATTGGAAAACGTTTTAAACAGATAATCAATTTATATAAAAAAATATATAACACATTCGAGGTGGTGCAGTTACCCATCATGAAACTGGCATTGATTGACACCGTGTTGAAGTGTTGACTCATCAACACTTCTGACTCATTGTACAGTAAGAGCAGCAACTCTGTCAGGAGAATCCCACAAAAAGAGAGTGTTCAATGTGCTACTTATTGATTAGTGTTTTATTAGTTCAAGTTTCTGGCTAAAATCTTGTTTCGAAATCTATTCTATTTGAAATAGGCCTAGATAATATACAGTTGTTTCTAATTTTTTTTATGTAAACAAAATATTTAGAGAGAGATATTTCATGTTCACTGGTCACTCTGTCGATCAGTGATGTATTTAAGTATCTTGCCGCCACTAGACAGTGAAGTTTGCCGCCCCCCCCCCCCCCCATCCCCAACTGGTTAGTGCACTCCCTAACCTTACTAAGATTACCCCAATACATGCCCTGTTAGCTGAATTTGTACAAATGTAATCGGCAATTTAATGCTGCATCAACAAATCTGATAAATTTTTTAGCCCTTTTTCAGAAGTTTTTGTTGTATCGTTTTCATGCAAAAACGATTGTGACTTCTGATGGAGAACGACAACGTTGCATTCCATATCCAAGTCAGACCAACCATCCATCCAAAAATGGCACACAAAAACATCCATGTACAAGGGCTCTTATGATGCTCGTCATTGAACACTTTTAGTCAGATCTACAGGATGGACATGCCAAATTGGCTTTGTGATTAAGTATAATTCAAACTTACTTGTTTTGAGTTGTTTATTCAACAATTCACTAACGATTATTCTTAACAGGTTGGTAAAAATCACAATGAATATACCTACACACCACAATATTGACTTTGGCATTCAGATGGGCTTTCAGCTGGCACTGACGCTGAGTAGTGGAGCAGTGGAGAACGAAGTAAAAAGGGGGAAGTGTTTACTTCGTTCGCCACTACACAGCGGCAGCTCGTGCCCACGACGCGAGGTGTTCACCAGACCAATAGAGCAGCACGGAAAATTCAGTACAGCAGTGTAATAAATATATCATTGAGTTTTTTATTTAATGTATTCTGAAATAATTTTATACTTATGCTAATCAAAGCATTTAAGATTTTTGCCGTTCTCAGAATTATTTGCTAAAGGTTTATTTTTTAAGACTAAAACTCCCCCTTTTTGACTATTTATCCCCCTTAAATTTGCCACTTTAGGTGCGCCCCTAGACCGCCTATTCGGGGAAATATGGCCCTGCTGTTGATCACAAAGGGAAGAAAGTCTGGTCAAACAATTGAGGCTTCGGGAAGCAGTATAACCAAAAGATATTTGGCACTAAATGTTTAAATTAAAGAAAAAACATTCCGGTGAAAAAAACTGTGCAGACTAGCCTACAATATAATTGGTATAATCCTCCTTTGCAAGGTTGGGAGGTCTATTATGTTCACCTCACAATGAGATTAGGCGATTCCCTCAATTTGATAGTAAGTTATTTTTTGAAACGGGTAACATAAATACCGTAGTTTAAATAATGCTCACTTTAGGTGTGAAAACATTGATGAACAGGCAATCTTCATCGTAATCTTCGTCCACTCCAGGCTGGGGACACAGAGGACCATTACTCTGAGCTTGCCGTGGGGAAGGCCACGGACTGGAGGGTTCGGCACGCTGAAACGGGAACCACAGACATTGTGTTTACACTTGGTAAAGAAAACTTACATTCAAATACCTTACAGGGTAACCTCCACCATGGTCAATCCTTTGATGAAAGAAAGAATGTTAAATATGTTGTAGCGGATAAGTAGGTTTTGAAATAGTAATATTAACGGAAAATACCTACTTAACCAATGTGACATAACAGAAGGTTGGAGCGTTAGATATTTTTTTTTACAATGTAAGTACTGAATAGCAGAACTTGACTGTATGTTAACGTATAGTTTAGGTGCTAAAAAGATAGTAAATTTTAATTTAGGCTATAATTACACATCGTATAAAAATGGTGAAAATTTGAAAACAAACAAACAATCGAGGTACATTCCATTTGTCTGAACTGAAGAATGATTGTTGAGCTTCAGGAATGAGTCTTTTGTGAGTTTTTACTTTTACCTGAAAACGGGCAGGGATGTGGCCGTAGGGTATTCCAAGGAAGGCATCGTACGAAGCACCAGTCACCGAGTTAGGATCAAATCTTCGCCCAACGACTGGCCCTTTCTTTGTAGTAACAGACACATCCACACTGGAATAAAAATTTCAAAATAGGCTAGTACCATGCTATATAAGATGAGCCTGAAAAAATGGTAAATTATGAAAATTGAACTTAAGTACAGTAGGCCTAAGTAGGTTGTGTCTGTATTAATCTATGTGTATATAGTGACAACTTATGGTGAACACACATTGTAGGCCTAATGAATGTTTGCGAATTTATTGCATGTCATACATGTAAAAAATGGAGTAACCGTCAATAAATAAATAAATAAATAAGACAGTAGAAGAGGTGTGTGTTACCAGAACATCCAAATAAACCTTAAAAATTTTAGACATGACCCTTGAGTCACTTGATATGTTGATTGAATAGGTACCTACTTTGTGCGTATTATCAAAGAACTTTTAATTTTCAACCACTATTGCGGACTCAGGATTAGTAGGCATATAGGCTTGATTACAAAACCCCGTCCCTTATTTTTGTACTTTATTTGGCAACCCTGACTACGTGAGTGGCGGACTAACTGCAAATGACAAAGAAAATGGCCTCATACAGCTAAGCGCAGTGGCAGTATAGTGGACCAGGTCGCTGTGTGCCCGAACATATAACTCGATAAAGCCAATTTCAAATGGCTCGACTGATGCCGGTTAGTAGGGCGTGCCGGTTCTTAGAATGCCGGTTATAAAACAGTTCACTGTATCAATGTTTTGAAATCAGGATATTACGATCGTATGTATCTTATCAGTAGCCTAATGACTACGGTAGGCTAACTTAATTGTTTTTTTAAAGGTTTTCATAATTTTAACTATTTGTAAGCAGAACTTAGGCCTATGTAATTTGAGTCAAAATAAGTCACACATACCTGCTGAATAAAAGTTCTTTGGTTTTCTCTTCAATAAACTTAACTGAAGAATGAAAAGGAGATGGTATAACTGGGTGTACAACAGACAAAGGGTGTAAAACAGCAATTGGATTATGCAGTGAACCAGGATGTTTTGTATAATGGAAAATATACAACCCAATTGCCAGACATGGTAAAACCAAAAATCCTAAAACTTTCACTTTTGTTATTACACTCGTGCAAATCCACCAATCCTGAAATGTGGTAATGTAACTGTACGCTTGTTGTTTTAAATGTACAAATGTATTCGAATTTTCATTTGGTCTTCTGGATTCATTACAGTGAAGTTCTGAGTCTTCTTCATTTTCTATGTTTCTATGCCTATTTGCGGCACTTCTGCTTGCAGAGTTGGCATTCACAGAGACGACCATATCCACATTCCTATTCAGGTTTTCACGCTCAATTTCGTCTTCAGAATTCATTTTTCATGTCTGTCACGGCAGTATTTTTAACTAGTCTGTTATAAACTTTAACAGACCAGTGAGAAAACAACTTTGACATAACCTAAAAAGTGCGTTAGGGCTATGCTTCTTTCTCAATACCAGAAACTGAATTTATCACTCTGAAGACTGATCATTGTTCTATTAAAACAGCCAAATTATTATTTAAGAACAAAATATTTATTATTACTACGATTAAAATTGCATGACAAATGACAAATTATACATTACTCAAAAGTAAAGCAAGTGAACTGAAGAGGTTAGGAACTAGTAATAACAATAAACAATAACAACAGCACAGTGTCTCCACCAAATCAACATCATTTTACCCTAAATATCATGAAAAATTACCCTAAATATTACCCTAAGTTCTAAAATTTTGTAATTTTTCACCAGTTATTTACTTTTATTGCTTATATTAAATTTTAAGATTATTAAATGATTTATTTAGGTTATGAACTACAAAAAAATTATTTTTTGGCAAAAACAATTCATTTTTGCTTTTTTAGCGAATTTTCCTAGAGGAAATACGCTACCTTATTACCCTAAAGCTATAAAACCCCATAGATATATACCAAACATAATATATCTATGTAAAATACATAATATATATATATCTACATAGTATATATCTGTATATAGTATATATCTGTATATAGATATAGATATATAGTATATTTAGTATATATCTATGTAAAAACCCCCGTGATAGAGCGGGGCCTAAGAGAGAGCTCTAAGTTGTGCTAATAAAAAATTATCTCATCTTTGCTGATCCTGATAATGTGTTTAAAATATAAAAATGCTAAATATGTATTTTAATTTAACCCTCCATTTGGGCGCATAGCCGCATTTGCAAAAAATAAGTAAATACCCTTGTTGCAGCAGACCTGCATACTCAGCGAATTTCCAACAAAATAAGGTTTTTATTATCATTGACTATCATTTTCTCCATAAACACCATTGACTTTACATACTAAACATTGACTTTACTAAATTTTCAGAATTCAAATTTCAATTTTTAAAATAGTTTTAAAAATATTTTCCTTCCATTATTTATTTTATAAACATTTTATAATGAATAAAATCATTTTATAATCTCTTTAATGCTACCTGGGGAATGATTTGTTTAAGCCCAAATTTTTTTCCTATTTATTTAGTTTGTCTATTGGTCTCTTTCTAGCTTTTAAACCACATTAGAAACGCATAGTGTATCTTTATCAATGAACTGGTATAAATTTTAAATGTTGGTGTATATTAATAATAAAGGGTAATTGAACGAATTGAATTTTACGTTTATTAAATAATAAAAAGCAATAAGACTATACTTTGTAGAATAATGAACACTATTACAAACAACCTTAACAGGCCAACAGGCCTACCTCAAAAATAAATATAAAACTTAAATATAAATAAATATAAACATAAATTTAAAAATTATTTTTTTTATCTTGTCTTCTATTCTATTAGTTTGACACCGTATTTTAGCATGGTGTCATGAAATTCACGTCAGAGTAAATGAATGACTATTGTTCTAAATAATGAACTACTATCTCAAAATTCCACCAACACTTAATATGTTAAATATATAATGTTATGTTACAAATTCATAAATACCAAATAAAAACGCATAAATCAATATAAATTTTAAAGTGTAAATTATTATTATATAACGATTAAATTGAGATATATATTAACATTCTGTAGTGCATGATCTGAAGCATTCAATCAACCGGGCTGTATGATGCTGAAGGTCTAATCACAATCAGTAGGTAAAATAAACATTTTTGCAATATTAAATATAATATATTAAAATGTATATAAAAATGACAATAAACTTCTCAATAAATATCTTCCTACAACGAACTAAACTTTTATGGTAAAAACATTAAAACTACACACTCTTGCGTCCTTGTCTTTTTTGTTTCCGGTATCCACTTGATCGAGAGGTCCTTCGTATTAAGACATTTTTGAAGAGCAAAACCAATGAAGTGGAAGGAATTAAAGATGGACGAGTTAGAATAAAAAACGTAAAAGAAGCGGTAGACCGTTAATAAGTAAATTAAACATAACAGTGTAGTCATGAATAACAGAGTAAAAAGAAAGAAGTAAGAAGAAAGAAGAAAAATTTCAAATAATGATGTATAAGTAAAAATTCTATAGAAAATCAGTAAATGAAATTGTAATCAAATGAAAATTTGTTAAATTGTAAATAAGTGCATAAACTTTAAATCTCTCTTGTAAATTCCCATTCAATGTACAGTTCGGGCCAAGGACTGTAGAGGAAAAAGCATAACTTCTTCCTAAGGTCAGCTGAATAGTTTTTTTGCGTTCCAGATATAAAATGTCAAAACTAAAACGGAAGTCAAGTTACGTTATAGTATTTACCATTACTACACAGCTTATTGAAAAAGTGAATGAAGCAGTCTTGCCACGTGTACGATATTTATCGTAACGATACCATGTTACTCTATTTTACATTTGGATTATTAGTTAATAACAAACCATTAAGTAATAACCAAATTAACAATTATCAATCAAGTAAATCTAAAACCATAATTTGTACCCTAGTTTGTTTTCTAATGAAAACTTTGTCAGGGGAATAACATTTTTTTAAAATTAAATTGTGAGTAGGGGGACTTGGGGCTGCATACGGCTGCTGCGGAGCCTGCGGAGCCAAAATAGTAGTGTGCTTTGGAGACATATAGGCCAAAAAAAAGTTTTTACCAAAAATATTTTTTTAACTTAGTCTAAATTTTTTTTTACCGAAATTTTTTTACCAATATTTTTTTTACGTAAACTTTTTTTTACCAAATTTTTTTCACAAATTCTTTTTACCGAAATTTTTTATACCAAATTTTTTTTACAAAAAATTTTTTTTTCAGAAATTTTTTTTACCTAAAATTTTTTACAACTTTTTTTTACTACTTACGCCTATCCCGACCACCAACTTAGGAGACAATGAACTCTTTACACATGCGATGGTGGGGAAAGAATAGCTTACTTAGGATACATATAGATCAAGAACTGCAATGAATCTCTTTTAAAAATTCGGTGGCGGGGACGATGTTGGGCCAACGGTAGAGAAAAAGTAGCATGCTTTGGAGACATATGGCTCATGAAGTGTTATGCAACTCTTTAACCATTTATAGGGACAAAGCATCCTCTGCTTGCTCCCGCGGTGACGAGAGAGCATCAATTCCACGACTGGCAATGACCGTAGCGATAGAAGGGTATCCGGAGTGGGATATTACGCAACACCTATCGTTCCATCCTTTGTCTACAGGTGCAAACCGGTATAAACCCCCAGCCACCCACATCCGACCACCTGCACAAACAAACAAAAAAAAAGAAGATTTATGATGTCTAGACATTGTGGAATGCGGCCAACACCGAACACCTGCGCTCATAAAAATTCCATGATGGCCGACACCCTTCTCGAATACCTGCACAAACAAAAGAAGCGGGACGACCCTTCTCAGAATTCATCGAACACCTGCACAAACAAAAGAAGCGGAACGACCCTTCTCAGATTTCATCTACCACTCGCATCCGGCCACCTGCACAAACAAAAAGATTAGACACCTGCGAGACGACCCTTCTGAGATATCATCGACCACCTGCATCCGGCCACCTGCGGGATGACTATTCTCAGGTTTCTTCGACCACCTGCACATTCCACAGAGAGGGGAGCGAGACAATGAACATCCATCTGACCTCACCCCTGCATGGGATCGTCTACTAACCATCTGGCGAGTTACATAACAACGCGTTTCCTATTTCCCGCCAAACCCACGTCACGGAGCTGTGCGTCCCTTTCACGACCGTCAGATTACATAACAGAGGTTGCGTAACCAAGCCGAGCGAGCGTCATCCATTTACTCCCCCCTCCGGCCTCTGTCTCCGCCTAGCCATCGTAGTGAACAGTCGTCCCCGCGCTTCGCTCCGCTTCACTGCTGCTGATTTGGGCCTGTACCAGTGATTGTACATTCTTTGCATATTCATCACTTCAATTGTAAGTATCATTCTCATTTACAATTAACTAGTTGTATTTAAATATAGTTTTGTGATAGGTCTTAGTGGTTTTACCTTTGTCAAGTTACTGAAAGAGTAGGATGCACATAGTTTTCACAACCTCTTGCACAATAACGTTAAAATATTAGTGTATGTAAACTAAATATTTTTAAACTTAAAAAAGTAGTCAGGTTTAGCTTCGCGTGGACTATGAACTATTGCGTAGATATTTTAAATATATATTGATGTGTTCTTTCATATTGAACGAAAATCCTAACTATTAATATTGAGTTCCTGTAACGATTGTTTGCACTAGTGATGTAATTTTGAGACTTTATATTGGAGTAAAACCATTATTCATTAGTAGAGCAGTTTTGAAGACTTTATTTTGAACTTAAACCTTTATTGTTATTTCATGTGTAACACTAGTAGTATAGAGGTGCAAATGAATTTTGGAAGCCCCCATTCTTTTTAACTCTGAGAAGAGAAGACTTCCAAATTAATTTTTTTAATACGTAGCATTGTTTGTTTATAGATCATCATGAATGCCGTGGAACGTTGCTTCTCCTGTGCGACTTGTCGCAAAGCTTTCAAGACCAAGTACCATCTCACCCGGCACACGCGTTCTGTCCACGAAGGAGCCATCTTCCCGTGCCCGGTGTGCGACAAGTCGTTCGCGAGGGAGGACGGCGTGCGCCGCCACGTCACCGCTGTACATCTCCCTCGACCAGCGATAAACCCAGCATTTAGACAGGGTCAGTATCTTAAACATTATATATGTTCACTAAACAGTCAGATGTCTATAAACTTTAAAAATTCTACTCTCATTCGTACTATGCATAAGGATGAGAAAGAAATCCAATTTAGCTTCCACCTCACTGTAACTTGACTCACTTATTTTGCTTCCAATTTAGTTAAACATTTTGCTGCGCACAATCATAACTATCGTAAAACATCATTCTCATTTTAAATTTCTGTAACATTTGCACTAGTGATGCACTTGCGATAAAAAGATTTTCACCTTTCACTGCGTTTATAAATCTAATATAAAATATGCTAATCATGTCTATGCTTTTCTTATAGGCTTCGTGCCCACACCGAGTCCGGCGGAACCACGACCCGGCCCCTCCTCCATTCCTGACTTTGAGCCGAGGCCCGACCCCTCTTCCGATCCTAACGTCGAGCCGAGACCGGGTCCGTCCCACGCCTCCGAGCCATCACAAGCCCCAGAACCTACTGGAGTTCCCACAACAGGTATGCACTAAACTATTAATTCACAAACTTATATCAAATGTAAATATTCATTCAGATATTTCATCCACACTAAAGTGATCATACTGTCAAAGGATTCTATTGTAAAGACTAACCAATCTTAATGTTAAATAAATCCTAGTCACAATGTTCGTTCAGACGTTTGTTCAATGACGTTCAGAAAATATTTGTTCTTTCTTCATTTATATAATTGAATGAATCAAAAGTGACTATATTAAACATTCAGATTTTCACATTGGTTTGGAAACTGATTCTTTTTAGGTTTATCATTATAATTATAAATGCGACTACAACGTTTTGTATTATTTCAGGCCAAGTATGTGACGGGTGTGGAAAAACCTTAACGAGGAAGGCTAATATGCAGATCCATGCCCGCAAACACTGCAAAGCCCTACGTGAGGAACGACAGTCCGAACAACCAGTCAGAGTCCAACAGCAATCACATGCCCCATTGACAGCCAATTCCTTCATCCCTCTCCATAAAAGCTCTTTCATCATCCTTCCTCGAGACATCGCCATGAAACGTGCCGTGATAAATGTGTATAACAATGCGGATGAACGCTGCTTTGAATATGCCATGCTAACCAAATTTATTAAAAATGCTCGTTATGACCGGCTTACTGCAAATCATTTTACAGCAGAGGTTAGGGCACGATCTAATTTGAATTTCGAGGGATTGGAGTTTCCTGTCAAACCAGACAAAATCCACACGTTCGAGCGTAATAACCCCGGCGTAAGTATAAATGTGTATGGTCTGGACAAAAAGAAAAAGAAGAAGAAGCATAGCAAGTATCAAGAAGAGCACTATGTGTATCCACTACGAGTTACAGACAAGGAGAAAGAGATGCATTTTGACCTTCTTTTCCTATCTAATGAAAAGACTTCACATTATGCTTACATTAGTAATTTCAGCAGGTTGGTGGCTACTCAGTTAACTCAAGGTGGGCGGCGACTATTTATTTGCAAGACATGTTTTGCATACTTTAGCAGTAGTCCGAATAAATTGGGCATCAGAGGCGCAGAACGACTGGAGGAGCACAAGCTTTATTGTTCATTGCGCAATCCTATTCACAACAAAGGCCGGAGGAAGGGATTAGCGCATTTCTTTGGGCCACCACCTTCTGCGAGTCTACCTGCTCAGATGTTTCAACCAAGTCCTGAGCGACCACAGCAGCTAGCAATACAACAGCAGATTCGGAGATCGCCTTCGTTTGGTGAAGCGCAGCTCACTTCAAGTTAGATAATTCACTCCATTGGAATTTTGTAAAACAAGAAAAAGAAGACTCAAGATGTAAATAACCTTTATAAATTTGATAGTTTTCGTAAGCAATAAAAATCCATGTACGTTACAGCATAAACTACTGTCTTTTATTTTAAGATGAAACCCCAATACCTTTACTTTAAGAAAAATGTATATATCATTATAGTTTTAATGTCAGTAATCTGACGATGGTGGGGCAACGATGGGGAAAAAGTAGAGTGCTTTAGAAACATTTAGCTCATGAAGTGTAATGAAACTCTTTAAACATTCGTTGCATGTACTTTCATATTGGAAATTTTAATTTTTAGTTGTTGCACATAACATATTGTGTTACATAGCTACTTTTCTTTTTCTTTTCTATACTTACAAGAATAACTTAAACTAAGGTTCAAAGTTTAACAGTAATCTTCTACCGACTCTGGGACTTCCACTTATAAGACAACTGACTTTGTGCAACGCTTCGGAGACTCTTCCACTGCTCACATCGATGCGATGATTAGAGGGATATTCACTAAAGAGTATTAACATTACTATTGTTTGCTTTTGCATTTATTGCATGTATTGCAAATTTTTCTCATATTTTTCTTTATATGAATTGTAATGCACACACTTTTTGTTTCTCTTGTATGTATCATAATGTAGAGTTTTCTTGTTATAAAAATGAGTACTCAAAAAACTCCAATCTTTTTGGTTTACTCTTTGTGCAGACTCGACATTACATTTACTTTCAAAGACAAAAGAGTCGAGAAACTTAGTATTTTACTTTCACAGTCAAAGAGTGTAGTAAATTAGTTTTTCACTTTCAAAGTCAAAAGAGTCTATTAGTTTAGTTAGTATTTGTGCATGTTTTTGCAGACTCAACATTTAAAATTTACTTTAATAGTCAAAAGAGTCTAATAACTTAGTAACCGTACACTTTTAACTGACCCACCATTACACTTATAGTTTTCTTTCAAAGTAAAAGACTCAAAAGTAAATGAACTTACAACTATGTTGGGGAATATCAAATGAAAACAAAAATTTCAATACACATTACTAGATTTATTGAAAAATCTAACATTGGATGTTTTATCTAAGTAAACTTTATAAAAGTCAAAATAAAATATTTACTTATCACAGCACCGAATCGCCGCCCACCTAATTACACTCATGCGACTTAAACTATACATCTTCAGCTTCTTCCACTTCCATCAGAGCTGATAACTGCAGTGGTGCCGGTGGCGGTGATAGTACCGATGCTCTTGGTGGTTTAGCATAATGTCCCCACAGAAGAGTGTTTATTCCGTCCTACAGCATCACGTATCGTTTGTCATCAAATGAAGCCAGAGATCTCTTTCTCACTGCCGCTGAATAAGTCATATGGTATTTACTCTTTGTCGTCCTATTATGAAGACATTCGATGTAATCTTGTACGGTTAGACCACGCAGAGTGACAACACTATTAACACCCTTCTCACGTTTGATGGTGGAGGAGCAATGCAATCATCGTTCTTATCCGATCCTCTGTTACTACATGTACACATGCCTGATATCACACTGTATAGCTTCGCTATTAATCCGATGAACATTTCGAGGATCACTCCTCCGTCTTCGTCCTTAAACTTCAATAAAACCCTGGCGTTGCGTAGCACATTTGATTCTGGGTTTTTCATACTACTGACAAAACTAATAAATCTTTTTGAAAATAAACATTCTACTTTACATTCAGTAATGTTTTATCGATGCGTAAGAACTTATGCGTTAAAGTTTATCAACATTCTTCTCTGTTAAACTACGCAACGTAGGTAAATTTAAAGACAAGAGAGTATGAAATAGTAAGTTTGATTTTCTATTACAATATGTTTACATAGCAAAAAGTAAAAAAATTAAAATCACACTATGTACGATACAATAGTACGTGATAGAATGAAGGAAAACATTTGTTTTCTTTTAGTATGTAAGTTTAATCTTTCAACAGACTCACTAATTCAAAGTCAAAAGTAAATCTTTAAGATTTTTCAAAGTCTATTGGTTTAACCTTTGTGCAGACTCAACAATACAATTATTTTCAAAGACAAAAGATTCTAATGACTTAATATTTTTCAAAGTGCAAAGAGTCTGTTGGTTTAACTTATGCAGACTCGACATTACATTTACTTTCAAAGACAAGACAGTCTAGTAACTTAGCATTTTAGTTTCAAAGTCAAAAGAGTTTGATAGTTTAGTAAAGCGAGTGTTTAAATTGTACGAAGTCACACATTAGATTTAGTTCAACATAGAGAAAGAGGTTCGTTGGTTTAATCTTTGTGCAAACTCGACATAACATTGACTTTCAAAGACAAAAGAGTCTAGTAACATAGTATTTTACTTTCAAAGTCAAAAGAGTCTGATAATTTAGTTAGTATTTGTACATATTTGTACAGACTCGGCATGTATAATTTAATTTAAAAGTCAAAGAGACTAGTAGCTTAGTATTTTACTTTCAAAGTCAAAAGAGGCTGTTAGTTTAGTTAGTTTGTGTACGGAAAGCATTACTCGTAGTTCGATACAGTATAAAGAGAAATAGCCTACAGCATTACGCGTTTGGAAATACGAAGTCTCAAGTCCCGTGCACATCACTTCCTAGGAGTAAACCCACCAGAACCACAACAAATTAGTTTGATCACATTCCCTTGTTTCCTCAAGCACACACTAAACACATGCGCTCCCAAAAAAAAATCAAGATGGCACCGTAAGGATATCATCTAGACACTGTGGAATTCGGATCCACCGAACACCTGGGCAAACCAAAATCAAGCTGGTGGCGTAGGAATACCGGTTGCCTGCCACGCGCACTATGCAGCGGCACGACAGGTGACCATCAACGGCTATACTCAATTTGAATCTCAGAGTATGTCTAGAGTGTAGAGGCCCATTGAAAATGAGTCAACAACGCGAGAGTGACAAAATTCTAGAACCAACTGTGGCCATTCGGGGACAAGACAGTGTTTTAAATTGTACGAAGTCACACATCACATTTCGTTCAATATAGAGAAAGAGGTATGAGAACTCATTACACAAGATAACCACTTAAAGACAGTTTTGCTTATGTCGAAACATTAGTCAACTATTTTGTGACTCATAAACATTTAACACACTAAATGAAGTCACAAGTCCCTTGTGCATCACTTCAAAAAAGTAAAAATTGGTTGAAAGTTCAACCGCAGCATCACTTCGCATGCAGCACACTCTTCTACATAGAAGCGAGTCGTGCGTAGAAAACTTAGCGCACACTAAAATGCGCATTTCATCTTGCCGCCGAACATTGCGCGCTTCGTGGAAGTCTTGCGCGTTTCGCGCCACTCTTACGCGATCCGCGCTTTTTGGATGCAAGCAGCCGCCGCCGCTATCCACAACCACGGAGAACTCGTTCAATCTTGTCATCGGCTCGGCGTTTCAACAGGTTGCTTTAAGTTTATTTTACTCGGATCCTCACAAAAATAGAAAAAAGAAAAAAATAGAGAAACAAAAGAAAAAATAGAAAAAAACCAAAGAAAAAACAAAAGAAAAATTGAAAAAAAAATACTGAACACCAAAATTTTGCGCGCACAAAGGTTAAACCAATAGACTTTGAAAAATCTTAAAGATTTACTTTTGACTTTGAATTAGTGAGTCTGTTGAAAGATTAAACTTACATACTAAAAGAAAACAAATGTTTTCCTTCATTCTATCACGTACTATTGCATCGTACATAGTGTGATTTTAATTTTTTTACTTTTTGCTATGTAAACATATTGTAATAGAAAATCAAACTTACTATTTCATACTCTCTTGTCTTTAAATTTACCTACGTTGCGTAGTTTAACAGAGAAGAATGTTGATAAACTTTAACGCATAAGTTCTTACGCATCGATAAAACATTACTGAATGTAAAGTAGAATGTTTATTTTCAAAAAGATTTATTAGTTTTGTCAGTAGTATGAAAAAACCCAGAATCAAATGTGCTACGCAACGCCAGGGTTTTATTGAAGTTTAAGGACGAAGACGGAGGAGTGATCCTCGAAATGTTCATCGGATTAATAGCGAAGCTATACAGTGTGATATCAGGCATGTGTACATGTAGTAACAGAGGATCGGATAAGAACGATGATTGCATTGCTCCTCCACCATCAAACGTGAGAAGGGCGTTAATAGTGTTGTCACTCTGCGTGGTCTAACCGTACAAGATTACATCGAATGTCTTCATAATAGGACGACAAAGAGTAAATACCATATGACTTATTCAGCGGCAGTGAGAAAGAGATCTCTGGCTTCATTTGATGACAAACGATACGTGATGCTGTAGGACGGAATAAACACTCTTCTGTGGGGACATTATGCTAAACCACCAAGAGCATCGGTACTATCACCGCCACCGGCACCACTGCAGTTATCAGCTCTGATGGAAGTGGAAGAAGCTGAAGATGTATAGTTTAAGTCGCATGAGTGTAATTAGGTGGGCGGCGATTCGGTGCTGTGATAAGTAAATATTTTATTTTGACTTTTATAAAGTTTACTTAGATAAAACATCCAATGTTAGATTTTTCAATAAATCTAGTAATGTGTATTGAAATTTTTGTTTTCATTTGATATTCCCCAACATAGTTGTAAGTTCATTTACTTTTGAGTCTTTTACTTTGAAAGAAAACTATAAGTGTAATGGTGGGTCAGTTAAAAGTGTACGGTTACTAAGTTATTAGACTCTTTTGACTATTAAAGTAAATTTTAAATGTTGAGTCTGCAAAAACATGCACAAATACTAACTAAACTAATAGACTCTTTTGACTTTGAAAGTGAAAAACTAATTTACTACACTCTTTGACTGTGAAAGTAAAATACTAAGTTTCTCGACTCTTTTGTCTTTGAAAGTAAATGTAATGTCGAGACTGCACAAAGAGTAAACCAAAAAGATTGGAGTTTTTTGAGTACTCATTTTTATAACAAGAAAACTCTACATTATGATACATACAAGAGAAACAAAAAGTGTGTGCATTACAATTCATATAAAGAAAAATATGAGAAAAATTTGCAATACATGCAATAAATGCAAAAGCAAACAATAGTAATGTTAATACTCTTTAGTGAATATCCCTCTAATCATCGCATCGATGTGAGCAGTGGAAGAGTCTCCGAAGCGTTGCACAAAGTCAGTTGTCTTATAAGTGGAAGTCCCAGAGTCGGTAGAAGATTACTGTTAAACTTTGAACCTTAGTTTAAGTTATTCTTGTAAGTATAGAAAAGAAAAAGAAAAGTAGCTATGTAACACAATATGTTATGTGCAACAACTAAAAATTAAAATTTCCAATATGAAAGTACATGCAACGAATGTTTAAAGAGTTTCATTACACTTCATGAGCTAAATGTTTCTAAAGCACTCTACTTTTTCCCCATCGTTGCCCCACCATCGTCAGATTACTGACATTAAAACTATAATGATATATACATTTTTCTTAAAGTAAAGGTATTGGGGTTTCATCTTAAAATAAAAGACAGTAGTTTATGCTGTAACGTACATGGATTTTTATTGCTTACGAAAACTATCAAATTTATAAAGGTTATTTACATCTTGAGTCTTCTTTTTCTTGTTTTACAAAATTCCAATGGAGTGAATTATCTAACTTGAAGTGAGCTGCGCTTCACCAAACGAAGGCGATCTCCGAATCTGCTGTTGTATTGCTAGCTGCTGTGGTCGCTCAGGACTTGGTTGAAACATCTGAGCAGGTAGACTCGCAGAAGGTGGTGGCCCAAAGAAATGCGCTAATCCCTTCCTCCGGCCTTTGTTGTGAATAGGATTGCGCAATGAACAATAAAGCTTGTGCTCCTCCAGTCGTTCTGCGCCTCTGATGCCCAATTTATTCGGACTACTGCTAAAGTATGCAAAACATGTCTTGCAAATAAATAGTCGCCGCCCACCTCGAGTTAACTGAGTAGCCACCAACCTGCTGAAATTACTAATGTAAGCATAATGTGAAGTATTTTCATTAGATAGGAAAAGAAGGTCAAAATGCATCTCTTTCTCCTTGTCTGTAACTTGTAGTGGATACACATAGTGCTCTTCTTGATACTTGCTATGCTTCTTCTTCTTTTTCTTTTTGTCCAGACCATACACATTTATACTTACGCCGGGGTTATTACGCTCGGATTTTGTCTGGTTTGACAGGAAACTCCAATCCCTCGAAATTCAAATTAGATCGTGCCCTAACCTCTGCTGTAAAATGATTTGCAGTAAGCCGGTCATAACGAGCATTTTTAATAAATTTGGTTAGCATGGCATATTCAAAGCAGCGTTCATCCGCATTGTTATACACATTTATCACGGCACGTTTCATGGCGACGTCTCGAGGAAGGATGATGAAAGAGCTTTTATGGAGAGGGATGAAGGAATTGGCTGTCAATGGGGCATGTGATTGCTGTTGGACTCTGACTGGTTGTTCGGACTGTCGTTCCTCACGTAGGGCTTTGCAGTGTTTGCGGGCATGGATCTGCATATTAGCCTTCCTCGTTAAGGTTTTTCCACACCCGTCACATACTTGGCCTGAAATAATACAAAACGTTGTAGTCGCATTTATAATTATAATGATAAACCTAAAAAGAATCAGTTTCCAAACCAATGTGAAAATCTGAATGTTTAATATAGTCACTTTTGATTCATTCAATTATATAAATGAAGAAAGAACAAATATTTTCTGAACGTCATTGAACAAACGTCTGAACGAACATTGTGACTAGGATTTATTTAACATTAAGATTGGTTAGTCTTTACAATAGAATCCTTTGACAGTATGATCACTTTAGTGTGGATGAAATATCTGAATGAATATTTACATTTGATATAAGTTTGTGAATTAATAGTTTAGTGCATACCTGTTGTGGGAACTCCAGTAGGTTCTGGGGCTTGTGATGGCTCGGAGGCGTGGGACGGACCCGGTCTCGGCTCGACGTTAGGATCGGAAGAGGGGTCGGGCCTCGGCTCAAAGTCAGGAATGGAGGAGGGGCCGGGTCGTGGTTCCGCCGGACTCGGTGTGGGCACGAAGCCTATAAGAAAAGCATAGACATGATTAGCATATTTTATATTAGATTTATAAACGCAGTGAAAGGTGAAAATCTTTTTATCGCAAGTGCATCACTAGTGCAAATGTTACAGAAATTTAAAATGAGAATGATGTTTTACGATAGTTATGATTGTGCGCAGCAAAATGTTTAACTAAATTGGAAGCAAAATAAGTGAGTCAAGTTACAGTGAGGTGGAAGCTAAATTGGATTTCTTTCTCATCCTTATGCATAGTACGAATGAGAGTAGAATTTTTAAAGTTTATAGACATCTGACTGTTTAGTGAACATATATAATGTTTAAGATACTGACCCTGTCTAAATGCTGGGTTTATCGCTGGTCGAGGGAGATGTACAGCGGTGACGTGGCGGCGCACGCCGTCCTCCCTCGCGAACGACTTGTCGCACACCGGGCACGGGAAGATGGCTCCTTCGTGGACAGAACGCGTGTGCCGGGTGAGATGGTACTTGGTCTTGAAAGCTTTGCGACAAGTCGCACAGGAGAAGCAACGTTCCACGGCATTCATGATGATCTATAAACAAACAATGCTACGTATTAAAAAAATTAATTTGGAAGTCTTCTCTTCTCAGAGTTAAAAAGAATGGGGGCTTCCAAAATTCATTTGCACCTCTATACTACTAGTGTTACACATGAAATAACAATAAAGGTTTAAGTTCAAAATAAAGTCTTCAAAACTGCTCTACTAATGAATAATGGTTTTACTACAATATAAAGTCTCAAAATTACATCACTAGTGCAAACAATCGTTACAGGAACTCAATATTATAGTTAGGATTTTCGTTCAATATGAAAGAACACATCAATATATATTTAAAATATCTACGCAATAGTTCATAGTCCACGCGAAGCTAAACCTGACTACTTTTTTAAGTTGAAAAATATTTAGTTTACATACACTAATATTTTAACGTTATTGTGCAAGAGGTTGTGAAAACTATGTGCATCCTACTCTTTCAGTAACTTGACAAAGGTAAAACCACTAAGACCTATCACAAAACTATATTTAAATACAACTAGTTAATTGTAAATGAGAATGATACTTACAATTGAAGTGATGAATATGCAAAGAATGTACAATCACTGGTACAGGCCCAAATCAGCAGCAGTGAAGCGGAGCGAAGCGCGGGGACGACTGTTCACTACGATGGCTAGGCGGAGACAGAGGCCGGAGGGGGGAGTAAATGGATGACGCTCGCTCGGCTTGGTTACGCAACCTCTGTTATGTAATCTGACGGTCGTGAAAGGGACGCACAGCTCCGTGACGTGGGTTTGGCGGGAAATAGGAAACGCGTTGTTATGTAACTCGCCAGATGGTTAGTAGACGATCCCATGCAGGGGTGAGGTCAGATGGATGTTCATTGTCTCGCTCCCCTCTCTGTGGAATGTGCAGGTGGTCGAAGAAACCTGAGAATAGTCATCCCGCAGGTGGCCGGATGCAGGTGGTCGATGATATCTCAGAAGGGTCGTCTCGCAGGTGTCTAATCTTTTTGTTTGTGCAGGTGGCCGGATGCGAGTGGTAGATGAAATCTGAGAAGGGTCGTTCCGCTTCTTTTGTTTGTGCAGGTGGTCGATGAATTCTGAGAAGGGTCGTCCCGCTTCTTTTGTTTGTGCAGGTATTCGAGAAGGGTGTCGGCCATCATGGAATTTTTATGAGCGCAGGTGTTCGGTGTTGGCCGCATTCCACAATGTCTAGACATCATAAATCTTCTTTTTTTTTGTTTGTTTGTGCAGGTGGTCGGATGTGGGTGGCTGGGGGTTTATACCGGTTTGCACCTGTAGACAAAGGATGGAACGATAGGTGTTGCGTAATATCCCACTCCGGATACCCTTCTATCGCTACGGTCATTGCCAGTCGTGGAATTGATGCTCTCTCGTCACCGCGGGAGCAAGCAGAGGATGCTTTGTCCCTATAAATGGTTAAAGAGTTGCATAAAACTTCATGAGCCATATGTCTCCAAAGCATGCTACTTTTTCTCTACCGTTGGCCCAACATCGTCCCCGCCACCGAATTTTTAAAAGAGATTCATTGCAGTTCTTGATCTATATGTATCCTAAGTAAGCTATTCTTTCCCCACCATCGCATGTGTAAAGAGTTCATTGTCTCCTAAGTTGGTGGTCGGGATAGGCGTAAGTAGTAAAAAAAAAGTTGTAAAAAATTTTAGGTAAAAAAAATTTCGGAAAAAAAAATTTTTGTAAAAAAATTTGGTATAAAAAATTTCGGTAAAAAGAATTTGTGAAAAAAAAATTGGTAAAAAAAAGTTTAGGTAAAAAAAAATATCGGTAAAAAAATTTCGGTAAAAAAATTTTGGAAAAAAAATTTCGGAAAAAAAAAATTTAGACTAAGTTAAAAAAATATTTTTGGTAAAAAATTTTTTTTGGCCTATATTTCTCCAAAGCACACTACTATTTTGGCTCCGCAGGCTCCGCAGCAGCCGTATGCAGCCCCAAGTCCCCCTACTATTGTGCATGTGTGTTTTATAAATAAATCTGTGTGTTGGATATACAAAATTATTATTTAAAGTTACAAATAATTCTAATTAGTGAAGACCTTTTAACATGTCATCAAGATTGGGTTAGAAAGTCGAGAGCCTTATCAAACGCCTAAAGACGACAATAGAAGATGCATCTGCCTTGGTTAATGGGGAGAATGCTCCAATACTCAGGTTGCAGGGCCTTCTGGCTATGTTAGAGACCTACTCAAAAAGACTGGAGGCTACACTTGACCAACTAGGCCAACCGGACAACGACAACCCTCCAGGTGAAGAGGACAGAGATGATCCATTCGAGTTGGTGCTCGATAGCGAAGAGGTAATGGCAAAACTGAAGGTAAGGATTGCCTCTTCAGAGATGTTGACTCCTTCTATTCATGTTGGCAACAATCCAACGACTCAGCCTGAAGAGGCCACAAATACCAAACATTGTTTGGTAAAATTACCTAAACTTGTAATTCCTACCTTTGATGGGAACATCTTAAAATGGCAGGGATTTTGGGATGCCTTCGATTCCTCTATCCACAGCAACATCAACTTAAACTCAGTAGATAAATTTAATTATTTAAATTCGTTGCTCGTGGGGGATGCAAAACTTTGTGTTTCAGGCCTCCCTTTAACTTCTGTAAACTATGATATTGCCATTTCCCTATTAAAGAGCAGGTTTGCAAACAAAACAATTATCGTAAACTCTCATTACAAGGCTCTGACTGAAATACCCCCAGTAAAATCCGACACTACAAGAAATTTACGTCGTACCTTTGATCTCGTAGAAAAACATTTGAGATGTTTAGAGTCACTGGGCGAGGTGGCGAGGACATTAACTCCAATTACTTTTTTACTATCATAACAAGTAAACTACCAATGAATTTGTGTAGGAATATTTACCTTAAATTGCCTAAGTTCTTGAGTTGATGTTTTCTCTCCTATGTACATTTCACCGCAGGTGCGGCATCTTCAGGGAGATTCTTCTTAAACTACATTAATAATACTAACACATTATATACAAAATTTACAGAGATCTTCTTATTAGTTTAAAAGTTGACAACACTCGCAGACTGCGCGGCGCGTGCGGTAGCGGCGACGGCTTGACGAGCGCGGTGGTGGAGGTGTGTGCCGGACATTGTTTCTCGGTACCGGCGCGGGTGGCGGCGACAGCGGCGCGGGCGACGTTCCTTTGTCGGCTTCATCGGCTAAACTGTTTGGAGACCGAGTCCAAGGTGGTGCAAGGGATGCGTGGGGTTGTGGGGGCTTGGGATTCCCCATCGTACTCAATGAGCTTTCTCTTTCCCGGCGTTGTCGGATTGATGCGGTGTGTTGCCTATTGGTGTTGAGTTTAACATGTTTTCTATTTTATGGATGGTTTTGAAAATTACTGAATTGTTATAATCTTCCTTTTTATTTAGAAGTAGGTGTGACTCATTGCCATTGAAGTGTTTGTATATTTATTTGGTAACTCTCGAGTGTTTTTGCTTTTGGTTTGGAGTATGTTCTATTCAGAATGGTTAATGAATCTGGGAAAGTAATTTTATGTCCATGATTAGATTTTAGATGTTTGGCAACTATGGAGTCAGGGTTGTTGTAATGTCCCCTGTTGTGCTCCTTAAATCTTTGGGAAAAGGTTCTATTGGTGTATCCAATATATTGTTTTTTGCACGGGGAAGGGCAAGCTATTTTGTACACTCCCTTATCATCTGATGTTAATGTGGAAGTCTTTGGAAGTCCATAACTTGGTATTATGTTGGTTTTAACCCTGTAGGCAGGAGTGTATCCAGATTTCTTGAAAACATTATCTATTTTACCAGTTATTGTGTCAATATAATCTATTGGAATGTACTTGGCCTTAGGTTGATTGGCGTCCGCTTTGTTTTCATTTTGAGGTTTTATTTTCTTTTTCATATTGGATATAATTCTATCAACTGTTTGAGGGTTGTATCCATTGTTTCTAGCTATTGATTTAATCAGCAGTTTTTCCTTTTCGTATTCATTTTTGTCTAGATTGTAATTTAGAAGTCTGTATACTAATGAGCGGAAGGCAGCCATTTTTTTATTGTATGGGTGGTTGGAATCGGCCGGAATGATTAGATCAGTTTGTGTTGGCTTTCTGTATATGCCTATTTTTACTGAGTTATCATGTGATTTCTTTATTGTAACGTCCAAATAGTTAATTGAGTTGTTTTCTTCTTGTTCCATTTTGAATTTAATTTTGCTGTGAATTTTGTTAAGGTGTTTGAGGATAAGATCAGATTGTCTGTCGTTACAGTTTAAAACCATGAAGGCGTCATCTACGTACCTGGCATAAAATTTTTATTTTGTCCTTGTGGGGGTTAGCATCTGAAAGAATATGTTTTTCTTCAAAATTCTGCATGTAAAGTTCGGCAAGCGTGGCGGATAGAGGACCGCCCATGGGGAGTCCTTGTGAGTCGTGGTATATTTTGCTGTCATAAATGAAATAGTTTTGATTTGTAATGATTGAGGTGATTTTTATTAAGTCGTCTATTTCTTCTTCGTTGAAGTTGTTCGAATCTATGAGTCTGTCTTTGAGCTCAAAGACAGACTCATAGATTCGAACAACTTCAACGAAGAAGAAATAGACGACTTAATAAAAATCACCTCAATCATTACAAATCAAAACTATTTCATTTATGACAGCAAAATATACCACGACTCACAAGGACTCCCCATGGGCGGTCCTCTATCCGCCACGCTTGCCGAACTTTACATGCAGAATTTTGAAGAAAAACATATTCTTTCAGATGCTAACCCCCACAAGGACAAAATAAAAATTTTATGCCAGGTACGTAGATGACGCCTTCATGGTTTTAAACTGTAACGACAGACAATCTGATCTTATCCTCAAACACCTTAACAAAATTCACAGCAAAATTAAATTCAAAATGGAACAAGAAGAAAACAACTCAATTAACTATTTGGACGTTACAATAAAGAAATCACATGATAACTCAGTAAAAATAGGCATATACAGAAAGCCAACACAAACTGATCTAATCATTCCGGCCGATTCCAACCACCCATACAATAAAAAAATGGCTGCCTTCCGCTCATTAGTATACAGACTTCTAAATTACAATCTAGACAAAAATGAATACGAAAAGGAAAAACTGCTGATTAAATCAATAGCTAGAAACAATGGATACAACCCTCAAACAGTTGATAGAATTATATCCAACTAGCTTACCTGGCGCACGAAATCGTGCGCTGTCAAGGAGAAACTCTGTCCACCAATGTGTGTTTGATATTAAAAAAATCAATTTAATTCAATAATAATAAAAATTACTTTATTAATAAAACTTATATCAATTTTCTAAAAAAAATATTGCAAGTGTAAACACGGTTGTCTTGACGGAGTCGACCTTGGTGTTCTCCATCTTTTATTTAGTCCATCAAATGATCGGGCTCTAGTTACTGCGACATACATTGGCTGTGACCAAACACCGGTTCTGGGAAAACTACTCCAACCTTACCCAAAGATTTTCCTTACCCTGTGCTTTCTTTATGGTCATAGCAAATGCCACAATTATCAGGAACTGTGTGAGCTGGAGACTAAACGGTAAAAGGGTATCAGATGAGCGCATATGTATTCGTAGTATAAGGATTCGTCTATTTGAGCACCAGGCAATACTACACAGTCAATTGAATTACGATGCAATCTCTTGACTCTCATCCTTCCGTTAGTTCCGTTAGTTAGACCTTTTGCTTTATCAAGATTATGAATCAACATAATCACGGTGTTCTTCTTCAACTTTAGTTCATTAGCCGGAAGTCCGCTAATTGATAAACTATTCAAGAATTCCGTCGGGTAGTTGATATCGTCGCTGCCGTCTTCTGTGAGTACCTTGTCAAAACTATAATAAGTTGTATATTGGCCTGGTATTTTCTAAAAAATTGCTTAACTTAGCGAAGAACAATCTTCGTTTTTCGGGCAGAGAATTGCAAGATCAAAGATTTCATCTTTCTCAATAATCTACGAAATCGAACCATAAATGTCTTCAATTGGATTACCGACACCAATGATTTGATTAGGTAACTCGATTATGTCTTTTCCTATAGATCAAGCTCCACTGGCAGCGTGCCATCTCCCAAATTTTTCAAGTAAGACATGAATTCGGTTTCGGAATTGTGTGCTCTCATATTTGTGCTTAATTTAAGTTGCTTGATTTGACTCCAACCGGGGAAATACTTGAGGCAATTTTCGACGGTAACGGCACGACTTGCGCGAGTAATAACCGGTAGTGTTTGCCGGAAATCTCCACAAAGTAGAACGGTTTTGCCACCAAATATCTGAGAAGAGTCACAAAAGTCCGTGAGCAGGCGGACAATTGTTTGCAATGCGTACACAGGACACATAGACATTTCATCAATACTATTTCAATCAATTTCATACTATTCAATACTATACTATTCAATTACTATCATCAATTTCATTAGTACTGTTACGAATAGCATCACCATTACCACTGTTCGCAGTTATGGATGACACTGAATTCTCTAGTATCGGAATTGGAAGTCCAAACCGATGATGTAGAGTGCGCCCGCCGTCTAGTAGACTTGCTGCGATTCCACTGAAGGCACACGGGAGGCAAGAAATATTGAGTGAACAAAGTTTGCAAGGAATTGGTTTTTGCACGAAAGTTTTCCCACATCCCGCATGAGCAGAAAGACAGAAAGCTTTTTGATTCGATGAACCTTGGACAGATAACAAAATTGTATCGATGATTGTTTTCTGTTCTTGATTCGCCTTGGCATACATTTCTTCAAAAACAGTGTTTTGTTCCATAACGTCAAACTCGTGCTCTGATCTCGAATTTGTATACAGCGTTGGAAGTCCCAGTTGGTTGCATGATGTGTTGTCTGGCATAAACTTCAGACATTGGAGTACTAAATTTTTCCCAAAGCACTCTCCCAAGCATTAGGTGGCATGTTAAGTGCACAAATTATGAAATTGAATGTGAAATCTTCAGGCGGCTGTTGGAGAGCACACTTGAACCCAACACGGAAGGGTTCTTGCTGTATTCGGTAATCAACGACCATAGTAGGGCCTATTATTTGTATTTCGTTCGCGTCTATCAGTTAAAGTTCGTCGGCCTCCTCCTCTTGGCCGTCCTGGTCGACGTCTTATAGTCTCCATTATGTCAAACGTTTTTTGGTTATGTATTTTGTTATTGTTTTTATTTTGTGAAAATAAAAACTGGTGTTTTGTTGCCAGCTGTACGTCCAATAACCATTTTTCAGGGTTAGATTTTATTTGTTTAACCACTTCCTTAAATAAACAGCTGATTTCTCGATCTTTGGTTTGTAACTGCATATTATGTCTATGGGGAAAATCGCGCCTTTAACCTCATATTTCCCCATGTCCACGGTGACTTTTCTAAATTTTTTTAATTGATGGCAAAACTACATGCTAAGACCTTTCTAACGACACCTTGGACATGGTGATCGGTAGCACCACCGCTCCAAAACAATTATGACAAAAATATGCCTAGCGTATTAAAAATATAGATATGAAAAAGAAAATAAAACCTCAAAATGAAAACAAAGCGGACGCCAATCAACCTAAGGCCAAGTACATTCCAATAGATTATATTGACACAATAACTGGTAAAATAGGTAATGTTTTCAAGAAATCTGGATACACTCCTGCCTACAGGGTTAAAACCAACATAATACCAAGTTATGGACTTCCAAAGACTTCCACATTAACATCAGATGATAAGGGAGTGTACAAAATAGCTTGCCCTTCCCCGTGCAAAAAACAATATATTGGATACACCAATAGAACCTTTTCCCAAAGATTTAAGGAGCACAACAGGGGACATTACAACAACCCTGACTCCATAGTTGCCAAACATCTAAAATCTAATCATGGACATAAAATTACTTTCCCAGATTCATTAACCATTCTGAATAGAACATACTCCAAACCAAAAGCAAAAACACTCGAGAGTTACCAAATATACAAACACTTCAATGGCAATGAGTCACACCTACTTCTAAATAAAAAGGAAGATTATAACAATTCAGTAATTTTCAAACCCATCCATAAAATAGAAAACATGTTAAACTCAACACCAATAGTCAACACACCGCATCAATCCGACAACGCCGGGAAAGAGAAAGCTCATTGAGTACGATGGGGAATCCCAAGCCCCCACAACCCCACGCATCCCTTGCACCACCTCGGACTCGGTCTCCAAACAGTTTAGCCGATGAAGCCGACAAAGGAACGTCGCCCGCGCCGCTGTCGCCGCCACCCGCGCCGGTACCGAGAAACAATGTCCGGCACACACCTCCACCACCGCGCTCGTCAAGCCGTCGCCGCTACCGCACGCGCCGCGCAGTCTGCGAGTGTTGTGAACTTTTAAACTAATAAGAAGATCTCTGTAAATTTTGTATATAATGTGTTAGTATTATTAATGTAGTTTAAGAAGAATCTCCCTGAAGATGCCGCACCTGCGGTGAAATGTACATAGGAGAGAAAACATCAACTCAAGAACTTAGGCAATTTAAGGTAAATATTCCTACACCAGTTTAATAGTTCTTGAAACTGGACACATCTACAAATTCTACCAATGAATGTTTTACTCAAAGTTGAAGAGCAGAACTTGGGTTCTGAAATTGACGTCAAGCTTTAATAGATTCTACGTTTTGCACTGGAAGTATAAAATAGTTTACGCAGTACGATTCAAAATATTCTAACTATAAGGGAAAAATCTGAATTGCTTTTAGGCCTTTCTAAGTCAAGGGATACCCTTCCTACAAGAGAGGAACACGTTGAAAAGGAGCAACCAGTTTCAACTGCACAGTCTCTTAACACTGGTACTGGGGACAAAAAACTACAAAGCTGCATTTTTTGTGAGGGAAGTCACTGGAGTGATCAATGTTCAACATACAAAACGGTAAGTGAACGTAAAAATAAAATAAAGGGCTTATGTTTTATTTGCTTAAAAAAGGGACACAGCCTAAAAGATTGTAAAGTGACAAAGCCTTGTGTATACTGCAAACAAAGAACAAACCATCACAGAAGTCTTTGTCCAAAACAGTTCCCAACAAATTCAAACTTGTCTGAAACTCAACTAGCTTCAAATGAAGAAACATCTTTAGTTGCTACAGATGAACAAGTACTTCTGCAAACTGCAACTGTACAGGTTACAAATGAAAGTAATAAAATAACACTTAATGCTAGAGTTTTACTTGACACTGGTAGCCAAAAGATCCTACCTGTCTAAGAATTTGGCTACTAAGTTACAACTCAAATCTGAGCAACACCAGATTTTAAACGTCTTTACGTTTGGGAATAAAGGTTGTAAAACACTCGAGACACCTGTTGTTCGTGTTGGGATTTCTCTTTTAGATGGGGATAAACTTAACGTTCAAGCAAATGTCGTACCGCACATCTCTGGTAAAGTAAGTACAAATGG
Organism: Neoaliturus tenellus; assembly: GCA_030545055.2. Lineage (NCBI taxonomy): Eukaryota > Metazoa > Arthropoda > Insecta > Hemiptera > Cicadellidae > Neoaliturus > Neoaliturus tenellus. The sequence continues at coordinate 40,599,169 of CM061534.1, forward strand.
GTTGTTCAACATTGAACAGATTAAATGTAAGTATCCTCTAACTTAATTTTAGCTCCAGGTCAAAACTTAGACTCAAATGTTGATTTGCTAATTGGAAATGACTACTATTTTGACTTTATAACTAACAAGAAAATTGAAGTCAACAATGGTCTCTATCTTATTAGCACTAAAATAGGTTGGATTGTGACTGGGAGAAGTAAAATAAAATCAAATGAAACAAACTCTTACTCTACTTCTTTCTTAACTACAGTTCAGCCAACTAACTTGTTTCCTTGTAAATCTTATTTTAACAATCCAGATTCTCAATTAGTGGAACATCTCAACATCAAAGACCTTTGGAGCCTTGAAACATTGGGTATACATGACAGTGTATTTGAAAATGACGATGATATTGCTTTAGAACAATTCAATAAAACTATTCAACTGGTGGAAGGTAGATATTCAGTTTCTTGGCCTTGGAAAGAATACCCACCAAACTTGCCTGATAATTATGCCCTTTCGCTGGGCCGCCTCAAATCACTCGTAAACCGGCTATTGAGTCAACCAGATTTATTTCAAAAATATGATGGCATAATCAAGGAGCAGTTACAACTAGGCATAATTGAACACGTTCCCGAGACTGACCAGTCCTGTTGTTAAACACTACATTCCGCATCATCCCGTTGTTAATGAAGCGAAGTATACAACTAAAGTAAGAATAGTGTACGATGCTTCAGCTAAGTCTAAGAGATCTAACAATAGTTTAAATGACTGCTTATATCGCGGACCGGTTATTCTTGAGGATCTGTGTGGGTTGCTCATACGGTTTCAACTCAATCAGATTGGGGTCGTGGCAGATATTGAGAAAGCATTCCTTCAACTTAACTTGAACATGCTTGATAGGGATGTTACTAGATTCTTATGGTTGGATGATCTGTCTAAGCCAGCTACTCAGGACAATATTAGGGAGTTAAGGTTTTCTAGAGTTCCCGTGAGTCATTTCAAGTCCTTTTTTACTAAGTGCAACCATCAAGCATCACATGTCCCACGGTAAATTAACAGCTGAAACTGAGAAACTGAAAACTTCATTTTATGTAGATAATTTGGTAACTGGGGCTAAAAATGACCATGAGGCTCTTATTCTGTTTGAATTTGTAACTGACTTGTTCTTGCAAGCAAGCATGAACCTCCAAGGGTGGTGCTCCAACTCACAAGCACTCAAAGACAATATACCTCAAGGTAAGCTTACAAAAGAAGATGAAACAAGTGTGAATGTCTTAGGTGTAAAGTGGGATACTATTCAGGATGTTTTAAGTATAAAACCAATTAATTACACTGAAGATTTTTGTTCAAAGAGGTCTGTATTGAAACTTGTATCCTCAATATTTGACCCGTGTGGTATCTTTAATCCTGTAATGTTGAAAGCCAAGATATTTATCCAGAAGTTGTGGGAAGAAAACGTTGACTGGGACGTGCAACTAACAGACGAAAAATGCTCTGAATGGCTAGCTATTAAACAAGATATTTGTGATATTTCTACTGTTAAGATTCCAAGATACATAGGTTTGGAACCACTAGCAATCGAGTTACACTGTTTCACCGATGCTTCGAACACTTGCTACGCAACTATGGTGTATGTACGTGTAACTAACTGCAGCGTTTCAAAGTCAAAGCTTCTCTTCTCCAAAAGCCATTTGACTCCTAAAGATAGAAAAAACATCTCTATGCCTCGTTTAGAACTACTAGGGGTTTTAATTGGATCACGAGCCTTAAGCTATGTAGAAAAGAATTTGGAACTACCAGTATCAAGAAAGTTTCTTTGGACTGATTCCCAATGTGTTTTGCACTGGATAAACACCACAAAAATCCTACCAAAATTTATTGAACGAAGAATTTGTGAAATAAAGGTGTTACATTTAAGTATGTTCCATCAGAAGACAATCTTGCAGATGTAGCAACTCGTGGCATGGCAGTTAGAGAACTAAAAAACTGTCAACTGTGGTGGTCAGGTCCTCAATGGTTTAATCTGCCCGAAAACGAATGGCCGAACTGGGACTTTAATCCATCTGAACAAGGCGATGACGACAACAAAGAAGTGACAGCATTTAATGAGGCAAAAGAAGAAAAAATACTCGAACCTCCTTTTGGAATTGATATCACACGTTATTCGACTTTCAACAAACTACTAAGGGTTACAGCATATTGCAAGAGATTTATTTTAGGGTGCAAAAGACAACTATCGTTTCAGCCAACTACTAATGTCACTCTGGATGAAATTAATCATGCTAAAATCAAGTGGGAGAAATATATTCAAACCAAACACTTTTCTAAGTCCATATGTAACATCAAGGCTGGTAAATATGATTCACTTCAGAAACAATTGCAACTTTTTCTTGACTGTGGTGGGCTACTCAGATGTTCTGGAAGACTTTTAAATGCTGAAATGTCAATGCTACAGAAACATCCCAAACTTCTACCAAAAAATGAAGAATTCACTACTCTTGTGATTCAGCACTACCACACAGCATTATTTCATGTTGGTGTTCAACACACCTTGGCAGAAATAAGAAAAGAATACTGGATAGTATGTGGTAGAGCTCAAGTTTACAAGACTGTAAAGAAATGCCTAACTTGTGTTAGGTGGGAAGGTGGACCGTATAAAGCACCTCCTATGCCTCCATTTCCAAGAGAAAGAGTTACAGAACAAATTCCATTTACTTTCACTGGCCTTGATTATTTTGGTCCATTGTACATAAAGGACCATAATAATCCCTATGACGATGTTAGGAAAGTTTATGGCTGTATATTCACTTGCCTTACAACCAGAGCTATACACCTAGAACTGGTTAATGATCTAACAACTGAAGAATTTCTACTTTGTCTTAAACGTTTTGTAAGTAGAAGAGGAAAACCACAAAAGATTTATTTGGACAATGCCCCACAATTTAAACTGGCGGCATCGTTTACTGAAAAAATTTGGACAAGAAACTTTTCAGATCCTGATGTTTTCTCTTACATTAATAATGTGGGATTTGAGTTCTGCTTTATTCCCGAACTATCACCATGGATGGGCGGTTTCTATGAGAGACTTGTATCTTTGGTAAAGAGGTGTTTGAGAAAGACAATTGGTCCATTAATTCTAACATATTGTCAGCTAGAAACTACATTAATTGAAATAGAAGCACTACTGAATTCAAGACCATTGGTGTATGTCTCCTCAAGTGAAGCTAGTTTATCGGATCACATCATAACTCCGGGCCATTTCTTAAATTTACATGGCAAAAATGGAATTGGGATTAATGAAAAAGAACTTGGAAAAAAGTCAAGTGACCCAGGTAACATGGATTCTAACACTGCCAACTTGCTTGAAATTTGGAAGAAAGGGCAAAAACTATTAAACTTGTTTTGGACAACTTGGAAGAAAGATTATTTAATGAGTTTAAGAGAAAGAACAAATAATGAAATAAAGCAGTCTTGCTGTCGGTCTAAACAATGTCCTAGTATCGGAGATATCATACTAATACATGATAATTTACCAAGAGGAAGTTGGCGTCTTGGAAGAATAACTGAACTACACACAAGCAGAGATGGTAATGCTAGAAGTGCAACGGTTACCTTATCAAATAAGAAAAAGATTATCCGACCCCTAAAACTCCTCTACCCTCTTGAAGTAAGTGATTCCTTCAACACCAAAAAGGACAACCTCCATAAACAAAAATGAGAGTTCAGTGTGTAAATATATATATATATATATATATATATATATATATATATATACATCGTATGGCTGTCATAACCAGCTACCATCTTAAAAATAATATCAATAAAATAATTAAAAGATGTTCTGCAGTGCAAAGCACCTGCGTCAGTACATTTAAAATAAAACTAAAATAAACATTAATGATCTCTCTATAAAGCTAAATCCAGGGCGCTAAGCCGATGCAGGCCAGCTTCACTTGCACAATGAAGGCCCATCAGCCCTTCCGGGAAAGCACTCAAAGGGCACTCATTTACTATGTGAGTCATAGTCTGGAACTCCGCTCCACAACCGCATGACTGGTCTTCTGTCATTCCCCATTTGTATTTCCAATAATTACATCTTCCCACTCCAGTGCGGAATCGATTGAAAACAGTCCACTGCTTCCGAGGAAGATCCATACCACTTACTGCTAAGATTGGGTCAGCAATCAAAAAGTGATTCCGACCTTGGAAAGAGTCCCAGGAGGAAGTCCAGTCGGTATAGATTGAAAAGTTTGTGTCCGTCAACTGGGACGCTGTCCGCAGTGGTGGTCTTCGGGACCTCAATCTGCCCGTGTCCTGGGGTAGGTAATCATGGATGGGTAGGTGTGGAGCAGATAATATCTTAGTATATTCCCTAATGAGTGCATCCCTTCGTCTGGTTTCAGGTGGAGCGATATTACACAGCACCGGGAGCCAGGGTACAGGGGTTGCCATGAGTGTACCACTAATGGCTCTCATAGCCCTGTTTAGCTGGACGTCGATATCCCTGACATGCACACTGTTCAACCACACGGGAGCACAGTACTCAGCAGTTGAGTAAACTAGGGACAGAGCAGTGGTTCACAGAACTTGTGCGTTAGCTCCCCATGTGGAACCAGCAAGGTGATGGACAATGTTAGTCCTGGTTCTCACCTTGGATGCTGTCTTTTGTAGGTGGCTTTTGAATGTCAGGGACCTATCTAAAGTAACCCCCAGGTACTGTGGGGTTTCATTGTGCTTTAGCTCAACACCGTCAAATACAATTTTAAGCTTTTGATGGGCCAATCTATTGTTCAAGTGGAAGCAAGAAACCTCGGTTTTTGTTGGGTTTGGATTTAGCTTCCAGGCTTTAAAGTATTCACCGAGGGTCGTGAGGTCATTTGTTAGTGTTTCCTCAGCTAGTTGGAATTCCTTGTGCTGATAAGCCAGAGCTATATCATCTGCGTAAACGAACTTTGAGGAGCGAGTGTCTGGAATGTCGGCTGTGTACACATTAAACAGCAGTGGGGCGAGCACTGACCCCTGTGGCAGGCCATCCTTTAGTTGCCTAAAAGTACTTTCCTTTCGTCCCAAATATACTTTAATCATCCTGTTGGAGAGCATTGAGTTAAGGAGACGCAACAGGAAAGGGCAAGGAATCAGGTAGTAAAATTTTATAAGGAGGCCTTTTCTCCAGACAGTGTCATAAGCTGCAGTAAGATCTATGAAAGCAACGGAGGTTTTCAGTCTTCGCTCAAACCCATTCTCGATGAAAGAAGTAAGAGCTAGAACCTGGTCACAACAGTTGCGCCCAGGTCTAAACCCAGCTTGTTCGACGGGGATGCTGGAATCGAGAACAGGGAGGATTCTGTTGTATATCAACCTCTCGAGCAGCTTATAACAGACACTAAGAAGGGCTATGGGTCGATAACTTTCGGGCAGTTTTGGATCTTTACCGGGCTTCAAGACAGCTATTATTTTGGATTTTCTAAATATACCAGGCAAGTCGCCGGTTTCCATTATGGTGTCAAAAACTGCAAGAAGCCACTGTCTAGCTTTTTTACCCGAGTGTTTTATAAACTCCGGGAAGATTTCATCCAAGCCTGCTGCTTTGCCAATTGGCATCGCATCAATCGCCGCATCTAGCTCATCCATAGTGAAAGGTCTAGAGACTTCCAATGGTGCTTGCCAACTTTGCTTTATTTCATTTAGCCTAAAGTTCACCTTCCTGTCCGCAGACGTACGCACGGGCTTAGACAAACAGGAGAGGCGTTTTGCAATATCACAAGTGTGTAAATAAAATGAAATTAATTGTCCTGATGAACTTTGTTGTGTCGCCGGTACGCCGGAGTGTGGCTAAGTCAAGAAAGTTAAATTATTAATAAATTCACTTATTAACATATGACATTAAAAACAGATGTTATGATCAAAAATGGAAGAAAAAAAGAATAAAATAGACTTGGAATTAATTATAATGTAAAACTTAAATGTTTTAAATAAAACTAACTTTTGTTTTTATAACTTGAATTTGTTCTGAATATTACCTAATTTTACTATTTAATAAGAAAAATAATCAAAGTTTTCTACAATATGTGTGTAAAGCCGTGTCCGCACAGGCCGAAAATTTGTGGCGAACTTGTTCGGCGAACACTAAAATTAACAAACATTGTTGATGAACAATTACTGGCCATATGATTTACATTCTAAAAGGTTAGCAACGAACAAACGAAAATTCGGAAGAACTTTGTTCAGCAAACATGTTCCATCAGTGCGGACGCTGCTTAAAAACTATTCTTTGAAAGAATGATTTAAAAAAAAAATTTTTGACTGCGGAGAAAACCTCTGCTTGCACCGGAAGGCGTTTCAGAATTCAAGCGCCTGATAGAGGGTTAGTAAAAATATAATTTTAAAGAGCACAGTGTTGAGCTTCAATGCACACTGAAAGCAATTCATATATCTAGAGGTAGAAAAAACTGCATTCAAAGAAGATTGGCAAAAGATTTTTCTCATGTACAGTTTTAATGTCTAAGTACGGTACCAGGCTAACCAAGCCTTGCTTGTTGGTTTTAATTCACTGTTGTTATAGTTTTGTGGTAATTAAGCTAGTAAATTTACACCAGATTCTTAATAGTTGACAACTGTTAAAAAACTGCTTAAAATTAATTTTTAGTTTTGTTTACTTTAAGTTGTTATTTATTACCAAAATAGCAACACTTAAGGACACTGTTAAAAATTGCAATAAATTTTAGACCAAATTTGGGTTTTTTGGGGTTGAAGCTGTTTCTAAACTTATTTTTGTGCCAAAAAAACACACTTAAATGCAAATTTTAAGCAAAATCTACCTGCTACATTTCGAGATCGTAGAACACATCCCTTCAGTCACTCCTCGTATTGTAGTATATAGGGTTTAGCACTTGAGCTAAACGATACAACACAAAACGCTTGTATTCACATGACCACTACTTTCGATTTTGTGAGTATAAGTTATTTATATGCACAATTTTAAGATAAAGCCACATTTCTTGTAAGTAAATTCGCTAATAACATCAAATAGTTGTATTTCTTAAGTATGTTAGGTAATTATATGCCCCGTCCACACTAGCCAAACATGTTCGTTGAACAGTGTTCTGCCATCTGTTCTGCCATCTAGTTGTGTTTTTATTCAATGTAAAATAATATGGCCAACAATTGTACATGAGAAGTGTTTATTGTTATTTTAATTATGTTCCTATACCCCGTTCAAAATAAATGTGCGGTCGAAACGCAGATTTCAATTCCCCCATTTTTCCCGTTCCTCCCACTGCTATACTAGGCGTCACTAAATTGCAAGCCTGAATTTAAAACAGTGTTGCCGATTTGTGCCGACTCATCCAGCTGCTGGCATTTCTGTCTTTTATTAAACATGTTGAATGTGAGCAAAAAACAAAACAAAAACAAAAGCAGCCTGAAGGAAACTGGCCTGTTAAAACAGACACTGAAGTAATAAGTATACAAACCATTACCGGTAGCTTAAATGAGTTCAAAAGCATACACAAATCTCTGGGATGACGTATCAAATAGTTTATTTACTTAAAGAAATTACAGTTTAATCCCATGTTTTAATTACGAGATGTTTAATGTGTTTTTGTCGTTTTAAGTATCAGTATTTGGCGTTCTATAATTATTATCTCTCTAGTTATATTTATGTAGAATCTACTAAAGGAAACGAATTGATTTAACAAATAAAACAACACATGTGCCTAAGTTATCTCGCACATAAATGAACCAACAACAGAGTGTCGAGCTCACAGCCTACACGATCATACAGACTAGATAGCCTAGTCTGGATATGGATACTCCTGGGGATCTATAGGAGTCTAGATTTTTTAAATATATTAAGCTAGTGTACATGCCAGTATTTTACCTGATTACTAGATAAAAAATAACAAAATTAATTAAAATTCAAATATATAATTTATTAAAAAACTTATTATACCTATACAATGTAACGAAAACAGTTAAAAGTCACAATCTGATTCATATTCAGTGTCTTCTTCACTATCATTAGCCAAGTCGATAACCATGGGCTCAACCAATGAATCGTATTTACATTGCATATTATAATCCTCCTCTTGCAGGGACTCGGCATGACGCACACACTTCGCCCAGTCACCCACAGTGACGTTTGAAATGGCTTCATTTAATAATTTTTCAGTGTCCTGGATTTTAAATGTACTGTTTTTACTGGCCACTTCTCCTTTTATTTGAGCCCAAATCAACTCAATTGGATTGTAATGGGCATGATAGGGTGGCAAGCGGACTACCTCATGTCCCATTTCATTTGCAATTTTGTCTAGCTCGTATACTTTTGGGGCATTTGTGATTTCGCCCTTAGACAACAGTTCAGCTTTTGTTTCTTCTGCGTTAAAGGGAACGTTGTTTCTTATCAGCCAGTTCTGAATGTCAGACTTCTTCCAATTCGTACGAGGAATATTGTCCATTACAACAGAATGATAACTCGCGTTGTCCATGACGACTATCGAACCTTCTTCTAACATTCCTAGCATGTCTACAAACCAATTTTTGAAAACATCTCCATTCATCTCTGTATGGTAATCGGTTTGTAGCTTGGCTTTCTTTGATCGGAAGACCAACTTACAGTCGGACAAAAATCCCGTCTTAGCAGATCCAATGTGTAGTAAAATAAGTCGACCCCCTTTGCCGATGGGCACTTACAGTCCTCCAGCACCAGAAGAGTCAGTCCAACCGAAAGACCTACTATGGTTTTGGTTGCACCACCAAGTCTCATCCAGATAAAATATCGGCCTCTGGAGGCTTCTGACCCTTTCAGAGTGCATCTTCCTTAGGAATTTGGCGCGAGCACAGACAATATCTCGTCTTTCCAATAACAGTCTTCGGCCATCGTTGCATCTTCTGTATTTAAACCCTAAGTTCTTCATTATCCGCAAAACAGATGATTTAACTTAGATCCCCTAAAAGCTATCTTCTCACTTAAAGCCTGCCGCATTTTTTCAGCCGTCGGAAATTCACCTCGTTCATAAAACGAAAATACTGTTCTTCTTACTACATTCTTATCAAAACTGTCTAACTCAGTAACTATACAATGTCTTTTATACGTTTTCCTTGGTGTACTATAACTTGATCTTTGCCCCTCAGTGATCTGATCCATTTCCCTCTTCACCTTTTGCACGGTACTTCGGCTAACTCCACAAGCAACGCCGCATAATTTTTGCACTTGTTTCAGATTTACTGCTTCTAAAACTTCTGGTTCTTTAGGTAAATGCTGTAAAAAGTTGTACACATTCGCAACTATTTCTTTAGCGTCATTGCTCAAGTCTTTCTTTCCATATCTGCTTCCTCTTGAGAACACTTCAGGCAGAATATTATCTTCACATTCCAAAAACTCATCACTACTCATTGTAGCCAAACCCGTAGGCCTATTTTGCTGATTTTATAAAAAGGAAAACAAATCTAACGTATAAAACACAAATAAATATTAAATACTAATTATTAAATATATGTAAAAGTGATAAAAATAACAATAAAATACAAAATCGAAGTTTGAATTCAAATAAGTAAAGTAAAATTACGAGATTATAAAGTTGTTGATATTATAACCAATACTGAAACATAAACAGTAATCGTAAAAATCAAACCAAAATAATTTGTTTTGATAAACATTTTACATCTGGCAACTCAATCGAATAAAATTGGCAACATCGCTAGGTAAGGCCAATGTAAATGAGCTGCCAGCTGTTTAAATTTCGAAGCTTGCATTTTCGTGACGCCTACTATAAGAATCATACCAATCAGAATCACTGAGAATTACCACAGCTGATTAATATCTCATGTCAAATTATACCAATGTTTTGATTTTTTTGTAAACAAACATTTTAATTTTGACATTTGAGATGTAACAAGAAGCGCTTCCAACGTCAAGTAGGGGAAGTAACACGATCATCAGCGCTATTTTCTACTCTAAATTTTAAGGGCCAAATTAAAATAACATCTGATTGTGAGGAAAATCGGGGAATTCAGGAAAGTATGAAGGAATTTTTCTTGTGGTGGGAAATGAAATTCTGTCTTTCAACCGCACATTTATTTTGAACGGGTTATAGTTTTGGTTTGTATTCCAAACAAGTTCGAGGCGAATGATCAGCCAATGCGGATGCACTTAAGATACTTTTTGTTACAGACTCACAATTGAAGGGGTCAGTGGATGAAGGGGGTATGTAACAAAAACCTAGTTTTGAGATATTTGGCCTCAAAGTTTTAATGTTAGAACTTTTTTATTATTGCTTAGAAATGGTTGAAACTTTAGTATTGTATGGCTATATGTCACAGTTTTTCGCTGCAGTAAAAATATGTTTGAAATTTATTATTTTTTATATTTTATTAATAAACAAACATACATACCACCTTTTTCAAATAAAAAATATATGAATCGCTTATTGAATTTGGAAGAAGGGGGTAAGTAGCAGTGTGGTTTAAGATAAAGCCCATGCATACTGCGACACAATACGATTTAATCAGCGTGAAAAAAAAACACTTTACATAACTATACTATCATTGAATGTTTTTAAGACTCATATTCATTGATTATTTGCTGGTACTACCAGCGATGATGAATTCAGTGAAGTGGAAGAAAGGTGTAAGTAGCATTAGTTTATAATTCAAGTGGATGAAGGAGGTAAGTGCACAGTAAAAGTGGAACATACCACTTTCTTCCACTACAATATCATTTATTAGTGTGCACATACCTCCTTTATCCTATTGCTATCTCCATAGCAACAGAAGTTAGAGAGCTAGGGTAAGTGCCAAAATTTAAGTTGTCACATACAACCTTCATCCATGCGAAAATCCAAAAATTCACCAAAATGTTACATACCTCCTTCATCTACTGACCCCTTCAATTTATAAGAGGTAAAATTATTATAAAATTTAAACTCAAACAATAAATTTACAAACCTGATGGTCAAATGGATCAAAAATGCTGATAGAAAGCCAACGGGAAGTACAATCCAAATCATTGTGATTACGATGAACTGCAAACAGAAACAAGACTATGTTTATCCTTCAGGTCTGGTGACAGAAAAGTGACTAAGGAAAAGGAACAAATTATGAGTTAAATTTCAGTTTTTAATTTCATGAGTTAAAACACTGCCTACTTTATTATTTGACGTCCTTGGCTTTAAAGAAAACAACTTAAGTAGAGTCCCACAAACCCGGACTGATGTGGACCAATCGGTGTTCCGGGTTTATAATAATGCCAGGTTATCGTTTAAGGAGTAAACATAAATTACAAATAATTAAAATCATCTCTTAAAAAAAACATGTATTTATTGCATAACGTACGTAGTACAAAAACTAAAAACTTAAAACCTCATACGTTAAAACAAACTTGGAAGATAAACCAAAGCAGCGCACTGTGCTAAGTTGTTAAATTTCTTTAACATATGTCATGGTTGATAAATGAAGAACATTCCATTCCATTCTTTTTAATGTTATATTAAAAAACTACTTAACATGACATAAATGTTACATTTTATCATCAAATCTTCTTATTAAATCCACTAATCAAAGTTTTGTGTTGCAGACTAAGTTAATATCATAAGTTTTATCATAAGTTAATAGTGATTTAGTAAAAATTACATAATCTATCTAAAATATTTTTTAATTCGATCAAGACCAACTGAAATTGTGGGTGAATTTCGATCAGTGATTGTTTTCTAGTTGTATTTAATTTTAAACTCAAATTTATTACATTTAAAGAATTTAAACTATAACTAGTGTAACTTATTCTGCTCTCTATTGGAGAAGAAATGTATCAGTGAATTTTCATATGTAATCAAATATCTCATCTCTTATTTAATTTAAATGATAAAATCTCGAAAAGGTTATTTCCTCACCAGCCAGAGGAGCTGTGATAGACAGTATAATGTGGCAGAAGTCGGCTTGATACTGAACATTTATTCAAATTTCTTTTCACAGTGTTTTCAATAGTGAATGACAATTGGTAGGGATTACAAAACCTATGATTTGTTGAATCCCTTTCATGTGCAAATTTCCGGCACTCAATATGCACTCTAAATGTTGATTTTGATGATGTCTTTCATGGAACTAGCTAGGTTTTTAGATTTCACGTGACAACTGTAAAAAGCGTGCTTTGCAGTGCAAAGCCTGAGGTAGAATTTCTTCACTTTTATGCATTACTTTGCAAATAATAAAACAATAAAAAATAGTGAAATTTAATAATTAAGAAATACAGTTATGTCCCATATACTTGGCACTCGATAACCCGATAGTGGTGATTCCTCGGGCAGCCTTGGACCGTGAACCATCGTTGCTTTGGGACTGTAGAGAACTTTGATTGATGCCACATGTCAAATAAATGGCTCATAAATGTTTGTTAACTGATCCATTATTTGTAAACTGTCATAAAATTGAGACATAGTACTTTAAAGGCGCGTTCACACTGCAGTTCAGGGGTGCCCATCCCCCCAAAGGCCATGGCGCGAATCCCCCTAAAATTGTAGCCCCCCCCCCTCATCAACAACAAACAGGTTGGCTTTTAGCGTGAGCACTCCTTTCACCCAACACTGATAACTGTAAAAATTTAAAATGTTATCAGTTTGTTGAATATAAACACATTTAAATATTACGGCAACATAACAAATGTTACCGATTAGTTCAATTTTTACTCAACTTTCATTATTTTAAAATAAATTATGTTGACTTAAATGATTTTATTCAGAAGGAACTTTGTAAAAAACCTCATTTAGTTAGGCATGTTACATTTACATTTTCCTAATTTAAAATGCAATAATTTTAGGCTTGATGAACTTTTTAAGTTGAATTTACAGCAAATTATGATCGGATCACAAAATTGTAGAATTTATTAAATTATTTATGATGTGACTAAGGCATAACTTTTATGGACTTTAATTTCTTTCTCATTTGGTTTCATAAAAAATGCAATGAAAAAAATATTAATAAATGGTACGGTAGGCCACTAATGTAAAAATTGTTAATAAATAATCACAATCTTAGGGCCTATAAAAATTTATAATATACAAAACTTAGTCGTATATTTTATTAAAACATATTACTATATTTTATATCATGAATTGGGTTGGCTTTCCGTCTGTCAGTTTGTGATGTTAAAATTAACATTTTATATCTGATGTATGACAAGATATCAAGTTGAAACTTTGGATAACTTTAACATTTTAGTATTGACTAGATACACCAACCTGAATAGACTTAATGCTTTTTGTTTGATACCTAATTTTGGAAGGTTCGTGTACGCCTCGCCAGAGGGATCGCGATGGATGTTGTAATAATTCAGCTGGATTTGAAACAGTGCTGCAAAATATTTTACCACAGCAAAAAGATAAAAAATACAGGGATACGAAAAAATAACATAGATATTTAACATAGTATCAACTTTTTATAGTTTAACTTACATGTTTGTTTAAAATTATTACTTTAAGGTAAGCTATCAATACTCTTTTCGTATTGAAACATAGTCCAATTTAGATTGTAAAAGAAGTATAAAGGTCTAATATAAACTGACCTAAATTAAAACTTGTAAATTCTTAGCATTTGTTGCAGCCGTGTTGCAGGCCAAATTACCATTCAGGATTGAGTCAACCCCGGGAGATGAACCTCGAAGGGACTACCCCCTCTCAAAACAAAATATTTCTCTTGGTTCGTCAAGTTAACATTTAAGAAAACAAAAGGGTCCAGAATGGCTATTTGAAATTGCCACTGATCGATCATGGTTGCTAACTTGCAGAGCGGCATGATAATGTAGATAATTTTCATCTGCTTCCAGTGTTGCCATTCCATCCACCGTGCACGATCTCACAGTACAAATTTGTTGTTTAGATAACCAAAATCTAATTCAATTAATATTTCTATTTTTATTTATTTTACACTTCTTATGTAGTTTGAAATTCAACATTGAGTCAACAAATCTTATTCTCTTCTTTACAAATTTGGAGGCACGATTTCCTTTCATTCCCCCCCAAATCCAAAAAATCCCCGCTAATCACAAAAATCCCCCCCAAATTTTGGCTCAATGGCGCAAACTGCGCCATCAATCCCCCCTGTGGGCGGCCCTGCTGCAGTTATCAACCATTTTTGATATCGCATTGTAAACGCAACTGCAACTCATTAGATTGATGACCAAATTTAGGTTGACGACCAAAATTTGGTTGACAACCAGTGTAGTATAGAATAATTCAATAAACAAATTTTGGTTGTCAATCTGGTGTAAACGTGCATTTATTTGGTCAACAACTTTGATTTATTTGGTTGTCAACTGAGGTTGTCGACCACAGTTGTCGACAAAAATTGTTGATGACTTTAGGTTGACAACTCCAGTGTAAACGCGCCTTTAGGTTAAAATCTCACAGGATTTTGATTGTAACACTTCTCAGTGACCCGATAACTTCACAAACCAAGTGAACTCCACCCTTTGCTACCCGTTTTATTTATTTTGATTTAACACTTATCTTGATGTAACTATAAGCTTGTCTTGACAATTCCTAATGTAACAGCTGTTATTTTATGGAAAATAAAGATATTCTATTCTATTATATTCCCATTAGGCAAGAGTGTAGGGAATCTACATTCACGGTAGAAGCCCTCTAGTCCGGCCTCGGAAGGTTCGACCGCGGTATTCCGCAAATGAAATGTTTAGCCCCAGGCGTTTCCTACATAAATAATAGACAACTTGTCCTATGATATATCACTAAAATATATCAGTTCAATTGATGATTTCTGGACGATTCAGTTTGCATATCTTCTAAAACTTTGTGTTAGTGTTCTATTGTTCTTTAATCGTTATCTATTAGTTGGGTGTTTCGCGGCCCGATTGTCAATGTAACACGGAATTGAGGTCACTAGAGACAGATTCTGTCGCTACATACGTTGACAGATGACCAGTATTACTGACTGTTAAACGCAGTTTCATCGCCAGGGGCTGCTTGTCTGTTCCCGATCATCATTTCGGCGCTACACCGTTCGGAGCAAATCTCGATGGTTAAAAAGTTAATACATGGCATTGATTGGGTAAGTATGATACCCTTCATTGTTCAATATATTCTAATAGTTCATTGTTGGAACACACATATAATACAAATCTCTGTTTACCCCGTTTAATAAACCGCCGGATAATCCGACCATTTTGAAATCCGGCCGGTGGTCTGATCCTGAGGTGGCCGGATTTGAGGGCTTCTATTGTAGAGTAAAAAATTCCCTAATTAGAAAGAAGGTATCTATCATGTTCCAAGCATCCTTTTATTTGGAATTGAAATCTACATGTGCAAATATAGAATTTCTTCCTCTATCACTATTCTTCCCACCCCCCCCCCTCCCCCCCACTCAACAAAAAAGGTTCTTCTTCAGGACAGCATGAAAACTCATTCTGAATATTCTATTAAAAATACCAATGGCACCTAAGTATTTGTCGGAAAATATGGACAGCTTTAGTATCATATATACACAATGATAAATTAAAGCTCCAATTATTTTAACATCAATTTATTCATGTTTTGAGTGTGTTCTTAGAAAACTCCACAAATAATTAAAAAAAAATGTAAAAAATGACTGCGTAAAAAAGAAGTAGGGTTAAAACAGTACAAACCGCAACATTTTATAATTTCATTTTTTATTCAGTGTTATACAAAGTGTACAATCTAACAAACATCTTTCATCCAGAAAACACTCCTGCATTCGATAGGTCCTACAAATAAATAACAACATTTACATTACACTTTTTCAATTGATTAATGGTAAGATTTGTCTTAAAATTTAATTTTCGTTAATGATAATAGTTAAAAAAATTACCCTGCGACTCAAACACTTGGTTTTATGCAGTGATTTATTTTACTTAAGCTTTAACTTGCAAAAAATATTACTCAGGTTAAAATAATAAAACATCTTCCAACAGTACCATATCGAGTTGTGTTAGAAGATGTTTTATTATTTCGAGATGGGTATCAGCACCAACATGTATAATGCTAATCAAGAAGTTATTTAAACAAATATTGACTAACATATGCAATAATCGTGCATTTGTTAGATCCACAATTACAACATAGCCTAATTTCTAATTAATTTGATTAGAAATTAGTTGTATTGTACAGAAATATTTTTACACTAATAATCACAAGACACTTCAAATTTTTATCATATAATTTGTATTGATAATGCTGAAAAAGTCCAAATTACCATTAAGATTTATTTATTATTTCATGCAAACATTTTTCCTACAACTAAATAACCACGATCTTTCTCATTCAAAGTTTTAATTCGTTGCTAGCTAGTTGACAATCTACATATTATACATTTATAGATTTTATTCATAGGAAAATACATATCATTTTAGTAATAAAATTAAACCCATTCACCATCTGAAATGGGAGTTTAACTTTGTAATGTTCTTTTGTTACCATGGTGGTAGCACCAATCAAAACTAACTGCCTTGATAGATTGAATGGTTATAGTGCTCGCCTTTGAACCCAAAAGTTGCCAGTTTGATCTTTAGTAAAATTGGTAACTATTAGAGGGTTTGATCCTGGACACAGTTGCTATTTGTCCTTGGGCTATCAATTAATGATCCTACAGTACACTCTCATTCATCCAACTCGGTGACATCGGAACTCCGCTTCATCACAACTGATGATCTGGATATTTTTACTTTTTTTCGCACAAAAATAATTTTTATGTTTTAATGCCTTCAATCTCCATATTGTTCCGCTATACAGTAATGTAGCAAATTTTGCATCACTTGTCACCGAGCGCTTTTCATAATCTTCATCCCTAGATGTGATTGACGAGTCTGTGTAGGTATTTACATGGAAATAGGAAAAGGGGTGACACGCTACACTGTCTGTCTCGCGAGTGCACCTGTGTTACGTAAAATGTCAATCGACTGTTGAAATAAGAGTGAAAAGGTTTGTGTGTCTAATAAGCATAAACTTAGAGAAATTAAAAGAATCGATGCCGGTGAGACAACAAAAAAGATTACTATAGAACATAGAGTAGGAACAGTATATGGATCATTATTTCCTGCGTGGTTTTTTATTACTACAAGTTCATTGTTACCATGTTTGAAGTTTCAATATTTAATTTTCAAAAAAATCACGTGATATCTCAACAACAGCACAAATAACCATAATTGGTCGTCGCAACACCGTTAACGATGACTCACAACAAACTCCGCTTTATCAGAATTTTCTGATATCCCAGCTGGTCGTCCGCCATATTGGTTTTGATGAACGAGAGTGCACTGTACAGGTCAACATTAGGCTAGATAGTAACAAGTCCGACATTTGGACCGTTCAACACCACAATGTTAGAAAATAGACAGGCATTAAAACAGTATAAAAAAAATTAGATATTTTAAGAACATAATAATGCTAGTAGTTAACCTTAGATAAAACAGGATGTCTACTGCCAAAGAGATATAAAAATCAGTGACTTTTTGGTGACTTTTGGGGGTGGAAATTGTTAAAAATCAGTGACTTTTCCGTCTCTAAGATAGAAAATGTTGGGTGGAAATTGTTAAAGCCGCAAAACTTTTGCTCGCAATCGCATTATTTTCGCAATTTATACTAACAATGTGTGACTTTTCTTCCATTTTAAAAAAAATCAGTGACTTTTTGGTGACTTTGGTGACCATTAACTTAAATCAGTGACTTTCGGTGACTTTTGGTGACTTCGGTGACCAGTAGACACCCTGTAAAATAAAAAAGGGCAAAATCTTGATATAAAACTCACAGTGTAAAGGGGGAAGGGGAGTGACTCGAGGGGGGGGGGGTAGGGGGGGCTAAGTAGGTGAATGGGTAGTTAACCTGAGTCATAAAATACAACCTTTAGGATATAAAATTTATTTCAGTATTGCTAATCATACCATATACTAAAATTATGCTAGGAAAAAACAGATTAGATAAAATAATTTTCAAACAATAACAAACATGGGTGTAAAATAAAATATCTGGAAGTTTGCTAACTGAAAACCATGGCACACGTAAACATTAGTGCAAAAAACAAAACTTATCAATATTGTAAAAATCGATAAAAAAGACAACTATTCAAAACAGAATCCTTTAATGATCATGCAGTATATACAACTTATGAACTATGTGGCAAATAAATTAATTATGCTTGGCAATTTAAAAAATGTTATTACAAAAGTAAAATTAAAATATTTTAAATGGTGCTAACATTAAACATATCGTAAATTGCATGCAGCTACGAATAGTTTAAACAAAATTTCATTTGTGTACATAATTTCCTTTGCCATGATGTTGGCAGACTATCAAACAAAATGATACCGTATCTAACAATGACTCTAATATTATAAATGTGAATGTCCGTTTGTTTGTTACACTTTCAAATAAAAACTACTCAACTGATCATCATGAAACTTTGTACACATGTTCTTGGAGGTATCAGAAGTAACATGAGATACTTTTTATTAAAAAAAAATTTTTTTAAGATAAAAAAAATTGTATGAAAAAAACTTAAAATATATTTATTTATTTGTTGCTAATAAACAAATTCAATGAAAAATTCCAATTTTAGGTATTCCAGCGATTTTTTATATATATGGTGAGTGTGATAGCGAGTGAGCGTAGTGAACAAGCTAAACTTGAAGCGAGTAACGCAAGCGAAGCCACAGGAAAAAGCTGGTAAAACTATAAGTGGCAGTTTTAAACACAATTAAAAAAATTCCAACTGTAGTTTATACAAACAATATATTGTGCTTGTGGTTTCGCTCACTTTGATATCCTTAACAACTGTAAAGCTCGTTTGCTCCACTCGTTCCCCAGGAAGAGCTCACTCGCCTCAATGTAGTGAAATACGTATTTAAAAATGACTTCTGTATAAGTGGTTCAAGTTATCATTGTTGTCTTAAGTTCACCCTGTGTCCATGAGAGTAACATGGTTAATAAGAAAGCCATTAGTCAGACAGTAACCTAATGAATTTTCAAAAGAAAAACAAGTCTTAATACCTTTACTGAAATTGCGACCTAACTCAATAGGTAGTTTAATGCCAAGTACGAATGAGAGATGAGTGTAGGATGATTGTCGCGCGATCTTGTAGTCTTGTTTTACTGACTAAGGCGGACATTCTCCTTAGACAGGACTGTTAATTCATAGCCCAACAGCCAATGGAATCTGATAATTTGTCCTTATTCATACAAAATCGTAACTTAATATCCAGTGGTTTTTGTGTAAATGTGTAACAAACGAATAAACAAACTAAACAAACTCAATCTCCCATTTATAATATTAGTAGGACGTGCATATATAGTCGGTACTTTTGCGCTTTGTAAAAGCCTGAGACGCTCAAAAGGTTAAGTTATATTTATCCTTTTTTTTCAAATGCTACTTTATTCCAGCATACTTCATAGAAAAAAATTTTATATGACAATTTTAGAAAATTAGGAAAGTCTTGAATTTCTTTGAGTTAAAAGCTCTATCCATACTTTTACAAAAACCTTCATTACATGAGAAAAATAGAGGCATAAATCTTTTTACACATTAATCCAGATGTCTTTACATTTACTTTGTCTTTGACAAAAAGTGCACTAACAACTTTTAGAGCAGAATATATTTTTTCAAAAATTTTTATAGGGATAAGTAACACTTTTAAGGGTAAGATATCACTCTAGAGTCATCTTCACCTTTGGGCTAGGTGCACAGTCAGCAATGTAAATCATGGTATTTCGCAAAACATGGTTTTGTATTCCCTTGTTTCGGACGCTGTTTTTCAATTGATTTTCTTGAAAATTGGTAATTATATAGTTGATAGATACATTAGGGCACTCACATTTTAAAAATTTAAAAAATATAGCTCTTTGTGACACAGAAAAGTAACTTGGTTTTTCTTACTTTTAAGAATTTGTTTATTGATACAATTTATTTTTATTGTTATATCAGGTATGAGGGACCTAGATTAAAACTTATTCTACGAAAATACATTTTTTCCCAATTAACTAGTCTACTTGTTTCTGAAATCAAGCAATTTATTTTGATACAATACAAAAGTAACATTTAGTTCTAAACCAACATCTGACCAATTCAATATTGTGATTATCAGTAATCATAAAAAACTACATGTATTTAAAGTGTACATAGACAGATGTTTGAAATGTTCAACCCAAACCCAATGTTATTCTAATTGGAGAATTTCAAATTTAATTTGTGTATAGCGCCCTTATTTGATATCCAATTTAAATCATTTATTTGCGGAAACAACTACATACCAAGCCCTATCCAACGACACCAAAAACTTGAATATCGGTTGAAAATTGTGAGAGGAGTTCTCAACACAAAAAAAAAAAAAAAACATTTAAAAAACATCGTCCAAAATTAGGGAATGCTGAGTCATGTTTTCAGTTATTTTACAGGGGTGAAGATGACTCTTAACACATACTGTTCTTTAATTAAAGGTAAGTTATAAAATTCGGCTTTATTCAAGAAGTGAATAAAATTATCAAATAAATATTTCCACATGGAAATACTGATTCACAATTACTGACCGGTTTCAAAGTTACTGGTATATGTAAAGTTAACGGAAAGTGTCTCTTTGGGTAACAAATTCTTCCACACAGGGAATAAGCTAAAATTAAATGACAGTGAGAACCATGATGGTGTCGGAACTATTAAGGTATATACAGTTAGTATGTACATTTTTAAGATATACATTTAGCGGCACTTTAATCTTGAAAATAGCCAAATGGCCTTCTTGAGCTCCAAGGAAAGTCAAGGTTATATTTTGCATTTGAAAATAATACCACTCCTATTTGTAAGCAAAATCAAATCTGCTAAAAATATTGTAACATTTTTAGAAGTTTTATAATTTATACATTTCAATAGTAAAAAAAGTTTGATGTGGTATTCAAATGTAGAAGTTTTAATAAATTGAAGTATTATAAAAAACTAGAGATCGCCTACTGGTTGAAATTCAACCAAAACTTTCAGTTGATTTGAACCGTCTGGACCCAATTAGTCAAAACAATATGTTATAACAGAAGCATCTGTTTCTCCTGATTTGCTAGCATTTGTTATTAATGATTAAATAAATCATCCTTCTCCCATAAGATTAACATTGAAACTTTGAAAGCCTGTAGGGCGTAGCCCTGGGGGCCGGTGTGAATTAAAACATGATTCTGCTCATCTACAGCACAATACCTTTCTAACGGCATGCGAGGATTTCTCCTACGATGCACACAAGCTGAGAAAAAAGGAGGAAATGAAACATGCTTGCCTATTGATATATAGATAATAGGTAGAAAAATTGATAAAGTACTTCTAAGTTCAAGAAAAAAACTCACTATTATTTTAGTACCGCTACTTTTGGTAGGCCTACAGTAAACAAGCTTGAAATTCTGAACCAAAAATTGGTACTTCAACCAGTAGTCTTGTTACGCCAACAGCTGATGTTTGTCAATAATGGCTGAGAGTGTTTGCATCTTGCTTTCCAGAGGCTCTTTCATCATGGCAAAAGACCAGATTTAAGTTAAATATTAGTAATTAATAATCTTTGATTCAATAAATAAAATTAAACACAATTTTGCAGCAAAATCCACTTTTCCAAAAAGATCCAGTGATATTTTTTAGACTGATAAAAAAACCAGCTGTGTGTGACCGGAAAACAAATATACTCAATTATTGCTTGCTTAAGGGATTATTGTAATCATTAAGAGAAAACTAGATAAAATACTCTTCCATAACTAAATTCACCGTCCAACCTTCCAAAATCATTACCAAACTACTTTTCTGACTGTTACGGCAGTCATAAACCGTATCAAATAAACATTAAGATTTTTCAGACCAAACAGTTTATTTGACCTGATGAACAGTCGGTATGAGCTCAAGAGGCGGAGGACGTCAGGGCGAAAGGCGACGGAAGGGCGACCGTTCCGTTGGTTCTAATCCAGCGCTTCCGTCTCCATGTGTCTCGAGGTGGATGGTCGCGGCGAGTCGTCCTCGTCGGAGTCTATCTGGTCCCCCAGGCCGTTTACTAGTGATTGGATAATGTTGCCTGTGAACCGGTTAAACTGTTATACACATTTTTCATGATACAATAATTTATACATTGAACAGTTTCAAACTTAGACTAGAGGGGGGGAAACTTTGCATCAGTGGAAAGGAGTTCATAAAATTCCTGTGTATTTGAAAAGTTTCCTCGTTATTCCCAACGGGTTTTACAGTATCATTCATATCAATATCAACCCCTCTTTGTCAATTTACAAATCAAGACAGTTGTAAATATGTATATTATTTATATACTGTTACATACAAAATATGCATTAGAATGATACCAGAGGTAAATTTAAACTTGAGATCCCTGCTTATGAACTAAGTAAGGGTGGAAACTGTCATAAGTTAAAC
This sequence comes from Neoaliturus tenellus, assembly GCA_030545055.2. NCBI lineage: Eukaryota > Metazoa > Arthropoda > Insecta > Hemiptera > Cicadellidae > Neoaliturus > Neoaliturus tenellus. The sequence continues at coordinate 40,621,543 of CM061534.1, forward strand.
TGTATTTGGTAAAAAAACCTTTGTTAGCTAGGACATTTTATTTCAGTGTTTAAAACTAAATTAAAGGGAAAACTAAATATTCTATGATACCAGGGAACTTTTAAACACTGATGTCAGTATTAAATTCTAGAGAACTAGAGACCAATTTTTTCATGATTATTTGTAGTTCATTTCTTGTAAATATATATTTACATGTAAATTTTGGATAACCATTTGACTTTGTCTATTAATTGCAAATGAGAACAATAACAACACTCATGATTCTTGATCATAATATAATTATATTTTTGCCTAGATGTCTTGTGTAACATTCAATATAGACTACCTGTATTAAGAGCAAGATTTGACTTTTATCAATAAATAAGGATCCTGTACAATAACAATTAAAAACGAAACAATACAGGGAGAAATATTACGTGATAATACCAAAATACAGACAATAATCCATTCATTCAGGCTACTATTGTGGATTTTAGCTCTGTACTCATTTACGCATAAAACAAAAGCACATTTAATATATGGAATGGTACTTTTTAACTGGCTTAACAACACCTCAATTTTATTTTGATACATCAGGTCAGGTCAGCCTAACTATTAAAGTGCAGTATTTACTCAATTGTTTGTCAAATGTCTAGTGGCGAAAAGACTCTGCCTCCCCTCCGAAACTAGGTCAAGAGGTTGCGCGGTAACTCGCTCACATGAGCGTCGCAATGTCGTTTGCACACTTGTAATTAGGTTAGGTCACCTTCCTTGATACTTGATACTTGTTTTATTGCCATAATACATTTACATTCATGGCAGAAAATTTTCTACAGTAAACACATGACTCGTCATACTAACGTAGTATAGGCTACATGTAGGTGAATACACTTATAGAAATAATATTACAAAAATACAGAGATTTTTAAACAAAACAATAAAATGTAATTACATAATAACTTATACAGGGTTGCCACAGAATTTTGGAGGCCATTTTTCCTGACTTTTCCTGACTTTTACTGACCAATCTGAGAGATTTTTCCTGACTTTTTGGAACCGCGGGGTTTTACAAATAAAGACTCGTTTTTTTTGTTTTTAGTGAATTTTCTTTTGAATATTTTTTTAATGCAATCTCCTCCATTCCCTAAGTTGCCCATCGCTAAAATTTTTATTGAAATATCCCCGTCACAGCTAAATACTCAGTGAATTTCCAATGGTTTAGTTAATTAACTAAAGAAAAAAATTTTTTTTACATATAGCCTTTTGAGACATATAGCCAATTAAGCCTTTTGAGATTTTTATTGGGAAATTTTAAAAAATAAGCAATATACCAGGTTTTATTGGTTTCCCACAAAAATTAAATGAAAAACTTGGTTTTTTAATTTTCTTTGTAACCAGTAAATGATTCAAAATACAAAATTATTTGGTGTTTTTAAAGTTTTTTTGAATGGTCTCTTTGAAAATTGATGATTAAAAATTTTTTGGGTGAAAAATACCAAAAACTCCTAATTTAACCTTTTTGAAACCCAATAAAACCCTGTTCTGAATGTCCTATCAACCTGGTTTTCGAACTTAACCTGAAGAACGCTGTCTTGCACCTTACCAATTTTCATCGAAATAAAAGGTGTCTTTTAAAATTTATTGTGTAAACGGACACATATACCGTATATGAATTTGAACAATAGTAGTTTTCATCACTAGGAGCAAAAGTGGGTCTTTTTGGTGCGCAATCGAGTTTTTAAAAACGATTAAGCATCAAAAAGACACTTTTGCTCCGAGTGATGAACAACGTTTTTTATCATAATGCAAAATTAGACTTTTGATCGTTAAAAATATTAACTATTAAGATTTTGAGGTTATATTTACAAAGTAAGTAATATGCAGTGTTTACATTTATGTTATTTACAAACAATGCTCTTTATAACGTTTGAATTTCAAAATTCTGCTCCTCAACATTAATAAGTGAATAATAATATACTTAGAAAACAGCTGACTTTTCAGTACTAGGACCTAAAAAATTCTCCAGATGATTTTTCAGTACTAGGACAAGAAAGAATCGGTTTTGGTACTATTGAGAGAACAAAAAACAGGCTGATTTCGTGCAGAATGATAAAAACAGTGTTTTTGGCTCCTATGGACCTCAAAACAAAAAAGTAATATGGTCCCGGCCTTGATCTTATCATGAGTATTATCATAATAGCGTATTCCCTAGAGGGAAATTCGCTAATATTCCCTGTAGAGAAATTGGCTAAAAATAAAACAAAGTGTTCCAATAATAAAGTAAAAACTAACATTATAACAATGAAAAACACAATAGAAATGTACATTATTAATAGGTAATTAATGTATAAAATTAATACATTTTACCCACTACTTAGTAATTCTGATTTATGAGAGGGGTCAAAAATCGAGACGGTCGGATTGTGCCTCTGCAAATTTTCACTGACTTTTGGCACTTTTCCCCTATTTTTTCCTGACTTTCGGCATTTTTTCAAACTTTTTCCTGACTTTTCCTGACCAAAACCCAAAAATCCTGACTATTCCTGACTTTTCCTGACTTTTAATGTCTGTGGCAACCCTGTTATAGTAAAAAAATTGTTTTTATACAAAATCGTCATTTAAAAATTCATCAATGGAATAAAAGGCCTTATCTATGAGAAAAATTTTTATTTGTTGGACCATTGAGTTAAATGGGAGAGTCAAAATTCTTTTAGGTATTTTATTGAAAAATTCAAATGCACTATACTGTGGAGAATGTTCAAAAAGAGTCAGCCTGTTTGCAGGTATTTGGAATTTATACCTAGTATTATAGTTATGCTTTAGAGAGTTTTCTAAGTAAGTAGATTTATTTTTATAAGCAAAAATTATTATTCCTGGAATAAACAAACTAGGCAAAGTTAAAATGTTGAGTTGACCTTATCCTCTGTTGTAGTTTTAAAATTTAAAGAGGTTTCAAACTTTAATTGCCACCAATAACACATACAAAATAAGAAAGTAAAAGAGTGACCCGAACGTAATTTCAGACTCACCTAACAACCCTCCGGTGTTCTGCCGCTTGGGGGGCGGAGCTCCGAAGAATATTTGTGCAATCTTATCCAGGTACTCCGGGTAGGAAGGATCCCGCTTGATACTGGGCTGGTACTGCTCACATAGAACCGTGAACGCCGCCAACTTGCCGCTAGACAGAGACAGACAATGACGTACCGAAACACATAAAGATCCCTCATCACTGTGCGGTAATTGGTATCTATCACTAAATCACTATTTTGAGACAGGGACCTCACATAGTGGGTATTTTAACCTAAATATGAATGAGAGATGAGTGTAGGATGATTGTGGCGCGATCTTGTAGTCTTGTTACTGACTAAGGCCGGGGTCATTCCATGTCAAATCAACACAGTCAATAAACCTCACCATCACATATTTTGATGAAATTTAGTACACATGTTACCTTGATATAGACTAAGAAAAATACAAAATTTCAACTCAATATCTCGAACGGTTTTTGAAATATAGCTATGTAAAGTTCTAAAAAAAACGCAAATTTTGCCCGGCCGCGTTATTTTTAAGTTGAAATTGTAGCTCTTCTAGACAAGATAGAGAGTTGAAATTTGTGTCATTTTAAAGCTAATTTTGAGACCTTTCATATGACATCCAACTTAATAGGGGTTAAAATAAAAAGTTTTTTTTCAAAATTTGAATTAAAATTTCAAATTTGAATTTCTCAAAATGCGCATTTTTAAAAAATTTGAAAAAATTACATAAAGTTAATAAGGTGGTTGTTAATGAGTGTTAAAAAACTATGATGGGACAGCAATGGGTTCATATTTAAAATAATTATTGAATAATGTACGTTTTACTCGTCCACCATTTATCATCTATTTTTGAGGCACAAGTTAGCAGGTTTTACTTAAGGGTTTTGTAACATTCAAACTATTGACTGTCATAAACTAAACTAAGCTTTAAAATTCAAAGCTTTCTATATTTTAATAAGTTTTAATTTATTTGAATGTAAAAAATAACATAAATGAATTTAACCGTTGTGACTGGGTGAATAGCAGATTTACAAGGTAATACAGGACTCTACGTCTGTCAGACATAAAGAGCAGATAAGGGATGTCTTTTGATGGCCAGACAGACTATTTATACAATTGTCTGATCATCTTTATCTTTATCATCTGATTAACTTACCTCTCTCACTATAAAAATATATTTATATTTTATACTCAACACTCAACATCCAGGAAATTCACTCACTGGTCAGTCTCTCTATGGATCTTGTAGTGAACAGAACCATAAAATCTGTAGTGACCTAGTATTAGTGTTTCTTTAAATTTGGTGTGTTAAATATATTTATGACAATAATTTTTTAATACTATATCTCTATAGCCTATATAAAAATGAATCCCTATTTCTCCCTGGTCACGGCATCGAATGTGTGAACGCCTGGATCGATTTGCCTAATTCTTTTTTTGTAGTGTTTGTTACTGTCAGGAAAAGATTCTAATGAAAGAAAAAATTAAGGAAATTCCACAGGGCTCCACCCCACACGTCTTCAAAGATACCATGTTATTCTTATGGAAGCAACATTTTTGTACTGGAACATATGATTACATTTAGGAATATTAATATTAACTAGTATAAATGTTGCTATAAATCGAGCAATCTATATATTAATACGCAAGCATGTTTCATTTCCTCCCTTTTTTTCAGCTCGTGTGCATCGTAGGATAAATCCGCGCATACCGTTAGAAAGGTATAGTCCTGTAGATGAGCAGAATCACATTCTAATTCACATCGGACTCCAGGGCTGCACCCCACAGGCTTTCAAAGTTCCAATGTTAATCTAATGGAGAAAGGAGAATTGAATGAATCATTAGACAGCTGTTGTAAAAACAACTGCTAAAAAATTAGGAAGAACAGATGTTTTAGTTCTAAAATGTTTTTAAGCTTCTTGGGTCCAGATCAACCGAAATTTTGATCGAATTTAGATCAGGAGGCGATCTCTAGTTTATTTTAATACAGTAACAAATGTTACTTTAGCTCTACATCAATGATATCCGACCAATACAATAATGTGAATATCTGTAATCGCCATCAATAACTACACGTATTTACAGCTGATTATTAACAGATGTTTAAAATTCTGTATTCAATCAAAATGTTATTTTAATGGGAAATTTTGAGATTTCAATGGTGGATAGCACTTTTATTTTCAGTCCGATTCTCATCAGTTTTTGGCGAAAACAACTACAGACCAAGCCCTATCCAACGACACCAAAAACTTGAAAATCGGTTGAAAATTGCAGGAGGAGTTCTCAAAAAAAAAAAAAAAAGCCCTTAGAGTATTAAATAAGTATAGATTATAAAACAGCTGTTCACATTTAAAGTATTAAGGGGAGATCGGTAATAACAAAACTAGAGAATGTTATAGATTTGTGGAAGAAGTGAGCGTAGCAAACAAGCTAAACCTGACGGAAAGTGAGCGTAGCCAACGAGCTCACCTGAAGGGCAAAAACTTCCTCCTTCTTATATAAAGTTAAATATTATAACACTTGATTATAATTCGTTATCACTTAGTAAGTATTATTAAATATTATTTTATGTTTAATTTTTCACCAAATAAAAACATTTGGCAAGATTGTTTTAGATGTTTCATTAGTATAATGTAATTGAATTAGGCTAATGTAAATACCGTTCTTGAGTTACACAAAAAAATATTTGCCACACTTTTAAGTAGGCTAGCCATAACATGTATTTTTCAAGCATTAAATATTATGTCGCTTGTGTAAATTAGACGTGGAAAGACACAAAATACCCCAATGTTGCAATACTCTGAAAAATACTCATTCTGTAAGAGTTAAAAAGAGACCAAGGGATTTGACATAATGGATGTGTGATTTGTATCCAGAACTTGACAATCTTTTAAAGATTTGTAGTGAATGCAGGAAAGAAATTAGTTTGATAAAAAACCAAGAGCAGTGTGTTGCCAGTGATTGCAGTTCTGATGAAACAAATGATCCTGATTATACTGCACCATCTTCGGTTGTTTTGGACACATTAAATTCATCTCTAGTTTTAGGAAAATCTCCGGTGGACTGTAAACAAGTTAAAACAATAACTTACTTTGAAAAAAAGATTTTTTTAAATAGAAGTTGCTATGAAACAACAACTTTTTTCGCATTATAATTATGAAAATAATATAGGTATGTACGATATGTGTTACAGTTCTTAGAGTTTATTCCCAGCGTTTATTATTGCTTAATATTTTACTGCACTTGATCAAAATTAACTACCCTATTGAGTTGAAATATACCTACACATTATATAACAGATTTCATGACAGGTTATACTAAATTACATAGTTTTGTAGTTATACACTGAGAGGTTTAATAGCTGGTCGTGGTTCATTGAAGAGCAGAAACGTACATTATTCAATAATTATTTTAAGTATGAACCCATTGCTGTCCCATCATAGTTTTTTTAACACTCATTAACAACAACCTTATTAACTTTATATAATTTTTTCAAATTTTTTAAAAATGCGCATTTTGAGAAATTCAAATTTGAAATATTAATTCAAATTTTGAAAAAAAACTTTTTATTTTAACCCTTATTAAGTTGGATGTCATATGAAAGGTCTTAAAATTAGCTTTAAAATGACACAAATTTCAACTCTCTATCTTGTCTAGAAGAGCTACAATTTCAACTTAAAAATAACGTGGCCGGACAAAATTTGGGTTTTTTTTAGAACTTTACATAGCGGTATTTCAAAAACCGTTCGAGATATTGAGTTGAAATTTGGTATTTTTCTTAGTCTTTAACAAGGTAAAACATGCACCAAATTTCATAAAATTCTGAGATGGTAAGGGAAAAAATTGTTTAAAAGTGTGTTGATTTGAGGTGGAATGACCCGCCGCCGATATTCTCCTTAGGCAGGACTGTTAATTAATGGTCCAACAGCCAATGGTATCTAGGGACCTACAGTTTAACGTGGAATCCAAACCACAATTTATTTCAACCTCATATTTACTAATTGGTCTAGGATGGTCTTTTATGGATGAACTAGTATTCACTAGTGCGGACGGCTTGTGTTTTTACACAATAGTTAACCCCCACAAACTAGATTCCCAATAACACCATGTTCCGTATTATTTGATGCGACTCGTTACAGGTTACACACCTCGTCTTACAGTTCACATTCGTCTACACGACATGTTGCACCGCTACAACGGCATCGTCAGGTGTTTAAAATAAAAAATGTTTTGTCTAGGAGTTGTTAAAGTATCAAAATCGATGAACAAAGCACATACACAACGACCGGGACAGAGAGCAGCCATACGGCTCTCATACTCTCTTGATACCATCAGGACATCTCAAATGTCTGACTGCATCGAAAGACTCGTCAATCGTTACTTGCTGGGTTTTCTTTCATAACGATCATCAACATTAAATGGAAGTTACAGTCTTTGTATGCAGTTTTGCCACACTTGTTTTCCGGCTTTACAAACTTCAATAGACAGTAAAATTACATTCCGATCATAATTGTTTGCATTTAACAAGATTCCATCGCTAATTCACATTTTTACGTGATTTGATCATAACTGAAAGCAAAATGACTTAAATCAGACTAATGATAAAAAAAATCAGAAAGCACCTTTTCAACAATGGTAGAAAAGAACAGATGGCATGAAAACTAATTGTTAGATGAAAAACTATAATCCAATACAACATAATGGAGGTAATTTGAATGTGTTCTTACATTAATTTCATAATCAGAAATTTGTTTTTAGAACATGAACAGCAATATTATAAATTGTTTATTTAACCCAATTATTGCTTCACAGTTACTGGATGATGCAAACTAGATCTGCCAACCAGCTTGGCTGGTTCTTTGGATAAAGGGCCACATACACGGTCAATATTATTGTGCAAAATTTTATATTGCGCAATATTATTGAACGTGTATGAGCATGATTGTAAGTGAAAAACAGATTGCGCAATATATTGAGTGAATTCGAAAAGTTTTGAAATATATTGTACAATCTTAAAAATATTGTGTCGTGTATGTGTAGTATTGTGCAATAGTCAGTCTGCCAGTTCTCTACCCACCTGCTCATGCTAGTGTTGTTTGAAATTGAGTGTCTTATTATAGGCTCAATCAATCAATAACTCATCAAACGATTCTGCGTCTAATCTGACAAAGTCCCTAAAGTCATTTGGCTCACTTGTAAGAAGCTCATTCAGACGTCTTTCATGAGTAAATTCACTCCTTTTTTCAACCATTCCTTCATCCATAATCCGCTTCTTCCTCTTCTTCGGTTTTGTTAGTAATGCCCAGGCTACCACACACGCTGCAGCATCCGAATCACACATGATAATTTGTCAACTCAACAAGATGGCACGACTACTCAACTGTGGGTTGCGCAAACTTAATTGAACTGTGGGATGCACAATAATATTGACCGTGTCTCGCTCCTTCAATAAAATTGCACAATATATTGTACAATAATATTTACCGTGTATGGGGCCCTTTAAGACCGCAAATTAATAGAAAATTAAATGGCTACTTGGTATATTTTTGTACTTTTCAAAATTTTATAATTTTAATACTATGCAGTTTGAATGAGTTAACAGCGAGGGTAAACTCAACACCGTGAAATCGACTTTCATAAACCTTGTCCTTGCCTTAGTCTAGAATGTGGTTTGTTTGATGGGTTTTACTTCAAGACCTAGAACTTCTATACCATTAGACACAAATAGTCAAAAATACATGAAGCCCCATTACAGAATGATCGGTCCATTACATTACATTAAATAAAGTCGAAGTCGGGGTGCCCCAGGGCTCAATCTTAGGCCCCTGTCTGTTCATAATTTATGTGAATGACCTACCTAGTGCCACAAGTATGGAAATGTTTCAGTTTGCTGATGATACTGTGTTGCTGTGTAAGGAGCCCAATATTGTAACTTTACAGCACACAGTTGATAGGGAGGTGTCATCTCTATGCGACTGGTTTGGGGTAAATGGACTTTCCATGAACATGGACAAGACCCAGTTAATAAATTTTAAGGCAGATTACAAATATAGTCCCCAACAAATAACTCTTTCAACCTCCAGGTTGATGCCTGAGGAGACAGTTAATTTTTTGGGTATTCTTGTTAACCAAAATCTTAACTGGCTTCCTCACATCAACAAACTAAGTAAAATACTATCTTCAGCTGTATTTTCCCTCCGAATAATGTCTCAAGTGTCGGATTTAAAAACTCAACTAACTGTCTATCATTCTTACTTTTCATCTTTGATGTCATATGGTATTCTTGTGTGGGGCAACTCAAGTCATTCTAAAAAAATCTTCAAAATTCAGAAAAAAGCCATTCGAGTAATTGCAAAAATAACCACAACAACTTCATGCAGAAAGTTTTGTAACGGTACAATTTCGTGGTGGGACAAAATTGTACAGGATTGCCTCGGATAGCTCACTCGTATGAGAAAATGTCCGGGGGTCGTAATTAAATTTGATTATAACTTAGAAAAAATCGTATTTTATTGGAGGGCTCAGAAGCGAAATAAAAATGAACATTTAGTTCTCAAGGTAAACGTTTGCTCATCACAGCCCACGAATAAAAGAAAAACGGAATTTTGGGTCAAAGGTGAAATTCTGATTTAAAATAGTAAAATAAAAATAAGCCGATCGCTAGGAAATAAAACAAAACTAAGTCTCGAGCTAAAATTGACGTATCAGGATTTCACCTTCTAATTTTAGTCAATGAATTTAAATCGGATTTCGGTTTTTATTTTACGAAAAAATAAATTAAACTTATTGCACAGGATAATTTATTTAAAATCGATTTTATCCCAAGAGCTGTTTCGCCCGGGCCTAACTCTGATAACGAAACAAGATTTCACAATTAATTGCTTAATTACCAGGGTTATTCCACCACTGGGCCTAACACGATTAATTTACGATTTGATGACTATAAAATCGAACTTATGGCCAACGCAACGATAATTTAGAAAAGACGACTTTATCCCATGAGCTGTTTCGCCCGGGCCTAACAATGATAATAAAACAAGATTTAAAATCTCTTAATTGTAATCGATTTCCAGGGTTATTTCACCACTGGGCCTAACTCAATGATTTACGGACTCAATAATATTATTCGCTTAACTAAACATAGGAATAATTAAATTAAATGGCCATCCACCAAGTCGAACACTGATCTAGTGCACTACAAGAATAAAATAAGTCGCAACTGTTAGACTAATAAATATGTATTAAATTTCGAAAAGGGTCTTATCGAATAATACAAAACGAAATACTAAAATAATATCGATCTCAATATAGTTAAATCAGGTAATAATTTGAACAATACCTTCTCGAGGATTAATTATAGCGTCGTCGCTCTATCTCCTACTACGGTATAGAGGCTTTGCTCCGTCTCGCTCGGTTCGCTAGAGTTAGTTCCTTCCAGCTATGCGCCGGGTCGTCGACTGACGGTCGCAGAGGCTCGAGTGTGGACGGCAGATCCTTCCCCCACCACTGCGATGCGAGCGCCGTGCGTGGCAAAAGGATGAACCAGCAAACAGCTGATTCTGACTCAGCTTATCCGGTTCCCGGCGGCGCGCGAATTTAAACGGCGAAACAATTCTTATTTTATTTTGACTCTTACAGTTTTTTAAAGACTTTAAAATTCTAGCTCTTTATGACCAATATATATTGGAAATAGCATTTTGGGTAAAAAACAACTTGACCATGTTCATGGAAAGTCAAACTAAACATGTATATAATACTAGATCTAAGATACTATTAAGCCAGTAAGTCATCGACTAGTTTTATATGAAACCTCCCCCCAGTATATAGGTCCAAAAATTTTCAATAAATTGCCTAAAGAGCTTAAAGATATTGTATCACCCATGAAATTCCGAAAGAATGTTAAAAAATGGCTACTAACAAAGAACTTTTACTGCCTAAATGAATACTTTAACTGTTAATGTGGATTTGGGGCAGTTAGTTATTTATTATTATTTTTCTTTTTTTATGTTGATAAATTACAAATTTTATATTTTCTAACATACCTTATTTAGTTTTAAGAATATTTTGACAACTGTCCTGTCATTGTTAATGATGTTATGACAATCTTATAATAAATAAATAAATTATTAAATAAATGATCGGCAATGATCAAAAATTGTCTTATCCTATAAGTATACTACAAACATAAGATTATATTTTAACTAAGACATCCTGTATATTTAAAGTAAATCTAGCATTTATCTATTAAAATTTCAAATTTAATTAATTAACCTATATGCCTGTTTATAGATGCTACTGTATTGAAAATTATATGCAAGACAAACCAATACTCCAATGATATTCTATTATCTTCAGTTCCATGTGACTGAAAAATGTCAGAATAAATATTTTTTGACAGGCCAGATAATTTTCAAAACAATATTTTTGCACATTTTTATGATGTTCTTCTACCTGGAACACAACTGGGTCCAACAGTCTAACAGTAGAGAAGATTACAGAAGAAACATTGGAGGGAATGCCGGATCAGAAGACAATACATGGATGGGAATTAGTCTACCAAGTGCTCAGGTGTACGGCAGTAGTGTGGCCCGAATTATGTAATTTTTATTTATTTATTTATTACATGTCATTACATCATACAAATGATAGGACATACAGTCAGTACAATACAGAAAATAATGCAGCAAGTATAAGAAATATTTTTTTAAAATCAAACAACTTATATTGTATACCAAATTATATATTGTATACTGAATTATAAAATATTTCTCTTGTTTAATCAGAACTCATATCTCTGCCTAAGTATTCAGCAATTGAAGAAAATTTCTTTGTCTTCAACCAGGCTCTCAGGGTGGTCCTGAATTTAAAAGAATTGTCAATATTTTAAAAATGTAATGGTAGTTTGTTGTGTATTTTTGGACCTGAATACTGAGGAGACAAATGAAATTTTTCTAATCTTTGCCTTAATGGTTTAATATTGTCTCTATGTCTTGGGTAATAATTATGGACAGCCTGATCACTGAGTGAGGATAGATTGTTCTCTACCCAACATGCAATTTCCAATATATAACGGGCATAAAACGTTAAGATTGAAATTAAAAAAAAATATCTTTACAAGAAGTTCAAGAAGTTCTAGGGGATACTTTGGCAATAATTCTTAGTGCTTTCTTTGTAATTTAAATATTCTTTTTGAATGACAGGAATTCAAAAAGACCAAACCAGACCAGACCCCAGACCAAAATTCCATATGTCATTATTGATGAGAAATTTAATATCCGTGATAAGTTATCAATTGAATTTTCAAATCAACAACTTGCCTTATTACACGAAGTGAAAAGATACAGCTATTCAAACGTTTAACTAAATTATTTACTTGTGGTTCCCAGTTTAAGTTTTGGTTGATTGTTATGCCAAATTCGACGTACAAGCGTTTCCCCAGATCTTCCCATTAGGCGATTAGAAAATGTCATTCAAATTGTTTTGACTTTATTTGTATTGGTTAAATAATTACTTGAAAAAAGGTTTCCTGAATTACAGTATCAGCAGTCTCTAGGCTATTTCTTTAGTTACCTCTCGATAGTTTTCAGAAGGAAGAAGATGAAGTTGAGCAGCGGGAGGATGTAGGGCGGGCCCTTGTCTATCGCGGGGTGCTGCGTCGTATAGCTCTGGAACGCCATGTTGGCCGTCTGCTTGTTGTGCAGGCACAGGTATCTGCGACAAACGTAAACCGGTTAAGATCATGCGTTTGGGAAGGACTGTGATGAGCAGCGGGAGGATGTAGGGCGGGCCCTTGTCTATCGCGGGGTGCTGCGTCGTGTAGCTCTGGAACGCCATGTTGGCCGTCTGCTTGTTGTGCAGGCACAGATATCTGTGACAAACGGAAACCGGTACAGATCATGCGTTAGGGGAGGACTGTGATGAGCAGCGGGAGGATGTAGGGCGGGCCCTTGTCTATCGCGGGGTGCTGCGTCGTGTAGCTCTGGAACGCCATGTTGGCCGTCTGCTTGTTGTGCAGGCACAGGTATCTGCGACAAACGGAAACCGGTACAGATCATGCGTTAGGGGAGGACTGTGATGAGCAGCGGGAGGATGTAGGGCGGGCCCTTATCTATCGCGGGGTGCTGCGTCGTGTAGCTCTGGAACGCCATGTTGGCCGTCTGCTTGTTGTGCAGGCACAGGTATCTGCGACAAACGGAAACCGGTACAGATCATGCGTTAGGGGAGGACTGTGATGAGCAGCGGGAGGATGTAGGGCGGGCCCTTGTCTATCGCGGGGTGCTGCGTCGTGTAGCTCTGGAACGCCATGTTGGCCGTGTGCTTGTTGTGCAGGCACAGATATCTGCGACAAACGGAAACCGGTACAGATCATGCGTTAGGGGAGGACTGTGATGAGCAGCGGGAGGATGTAGGGCGGGCCCTTGTCTATCGCGGGGTGCTGCGTCGTGTAGCTCTGGAACGCCATGTTGGCCGTCTGCTTGTTGTGCAGGCACAGGTATCTGCGACAAACGTAAACCGGTACAGATCATGCGTTTGGGGAGGACTGTGATGAGCAGCGGGAGGATGTAGGGCGGGCCCTTGTCTATCGCGGGGTGCTGCGTCGTGTAGCTCTGGAACGCCATGTTGGCCGTCTGCTTGTTGTGCAGGCACAGGTATCTGCGACAAACGGAAACCGGTACAGATCATGCGTTAGGGGAGGACTGTGATGAGCAGCGGGAGGATGTAGGGCGGGCCCTTGTCTATCGCGGGGTGCTGCGTCGTGTAGCTCTGGAACGCCATGTTGGCCGTCTGCTTGTTGTGCAGGCACAGGTATCTGCGACAAACGGAAACCGGTTAAGATCATGCGTTTGGGGAAAACTGTGATGAGCAGCGGGAGGATGTAGGGCGGGCCCTTGTCTATCGCGGGGTGCTGCGTCGTGTAGCTCTGGAACGCCATGTTGGCCGTCTGCTTGTTGTGCAGGCACAGGTATCTGCGACAAACGGAAAGCGGTACAGATCATGCGTTAGGGAAGGACTGTGAGAACTGGTTGATACTAGGATCGAAACTGAGCAATCTCCAAGGTATGACAGTTGGTTCGGAAAGTAGCAACTTGTAGTACTAGCAAAAGACAAAGACAAAGACAAAATACTCTTTATTGACATGAAGAGTAGTGACGCCATGATTTATGGTCATGGCGTCATTATTTTCTATTTCAGTGATGAGGTTGGCTTCGTCCCTCCAGGCATTCTTCAACAGAGTAAAATTCTTTTTTCAGTAGCCAGTCGAGAACAGCTCCTTTGAAGTTCCGGTTGTTTTTTTGTTCTTTCAGTACAGGTGGAAGGGTGTTGAATAGTTTTGCTCCGATGTAGCTGGGTTTTTTCTCATAGGCTGACAGATGATGTGCAGGGAGTATGTAGTTGATTTGGTTTCGGGTGTCATAATGATGAGCCTCTGAGAAGTTTATAATGTCTTTTGTTAACAACGTGGGTAACTACCTCGGCAATGTATAGGTTAGCAACTGTCTGTAGTTTCAGCCTTTTGAACTCCCCCCGGCATGAGTCACGAAATGCCAGTCCAGCCATGATTCTGACTGCCTTTTTCTGTAGACGTAATACCCTCTGAAGGTTCCCCTTAGATGATAGCCCCCATACAATCAGTCCATAACGCATTTGCGCCTCAAATAGAGCATAGTAGGCAGTCCTTGAGGTTTCTGCGTGACTGATGTGTTAACACCTCTCTTGAATAAATTACAGTTAGACGTCAAAAATAGATAAGCTGTTTGTGCAGTGTTTTCCTTTAGCGAGATCACTATCGCCCAGAGCCGCCGAGGCAAACAATCATTCATTTTTTGGCAATTTTTGTCCCGATAAATTCCAGAGTAAAAAAAATCCCCCCCCCCACCCCCCGATGATCAAGCAATATTTGCTCCAAAAAAAAATGTTCACAAAATTTCGGGACCCGTCCATCCCTAGCTTTTTTTTATTATTAGTCTCAAAATGCTGTCACAGCAACAATCAATCCTAGTCCTTGAATCCTTGGACCAAGGATCCTAGAGACCAAAAATTAATAATTAAAAATATTATTTTTTTTTTTTTTACTTACTGCAAAACTACTTGGGCTATGAACAAATCGACTTCTGTGGCGAATCCTCGTGTTCTGTGCAGTTCTACCAACATAGTGGCAAAACCAGCGCCGTCACGGGAATGGAGGAAGTGGTACCTCGCCAAAACGTAGTTCTTTTCTGTAAATTCAATCATTTGTATTTGACACGCACTTGCTTTAGTAGAAACTTGCTTTAATAACGATGGATTTTTTGTTGTAAAACAGAACATTGTCATGCACAACTTTGAAGTTCAAAACATGAAACCCTCATAAAACAAATTTAAATTGCTAATAAATTAGAATAGGCCTCAACCTATACTAATTTTTTTACAAACAGTTTCTCACTTGATAAGACAGGATTTCTAAGCAAAAGGTTTGTATAAATTAGGAGTACGGTAGATAAAATAGTTTAGGTTATGTTGAAAATCACTAAGATTAGATGATGCAAGAGTTTTTGTAAATGCCAAACATAAGCTTATTATAAAAGGTGAATAAAAACTCAAATCATTTAATTCTAGTGTTTGCTAACATATTTTTAAATAAGATTAAAGGCTTGCTAGCATTTGTTTTAGCTTAATATGAGTAACTTGAAGTGCTTGTATTTTTCTTGAATCAACCCAAGATATTGTTTTTGAACATAGCCAAATGCTACACTTAAGACTTTTGCAAATACATGTAAATACTTGTCAATGGCAAATAACACTTGATTCTTGATTCCTAAAAAGCTTCCAGGCATAGTAGCCTACATTTTAGTAAGTAGTAATTTGTTAAGAGAAGAGTCATCTTCACTTCTAAAAAACACTGAAAATATGACTTGGCATTCCCCCATTTCAGACAATGTTTTTAATTATGTTTTTATGTTATTATGTTTTTAATATACCACAACACAGGCTGACTAAATATGGGTCTTCCCACAGAGCAGTGGCGTAACTGATTTTTACGGGCCCCCCTGCAAACTTATTTTCGGGCCCCCTCCGATAGGTCCGGTCACCGGTTATCTCTGTTTCCCACCAGTAAATCAGTGTCAACCAATGGTTAAGGTGGTGGTAGAGTTTTTTTTGATTATTTATCTTTTACAAAAAAATATATATTTAGAAAAAGTTAAAGTATTAATGCATGTACAGTTATTGTAACAATGCAGCCGCAAGGAATCTACTATATTTAAAAATTTGTATAGCCTGCTTTTATTATAG
Organism: Neoaliturus tenellus; assembly: GCA_030545055.2. Classification (NCBI taxonomy): domain Eukaryota; kingdom Metazoa; phylum Arthropoda; class Insecta; order Hemiptera; family Cicadellidae; genus Neoaliturus; species Neoaliturus tenellus. The sequence continues at coordinate 40,637,829 of CM061534.1, forward strand.
GCCTACAGTCTATCCTTTTAAAGAAATTAAGTATATCAGATTGTTTGTTCTATAAATTTACCCTCTCTTGGATATATTATGAAATATTAAAGTAACAAAACTCAATGTAGGCTATCTTATTTGTGTTTTATTTAAAGTAAGGGGTTAACCGAGACTTGCTTGTTGATTTTAATTCACTTTTGTAACAATATCATGGCAATTAGGCTTTGCGGTTAACTTCAACTATATACCTTTCACAGGTGACAGCTGTTCCAAAACCCATGCTTAAAAGTAGCAATATTTTATTTTTATTTAACTTTCATATTTCTTTGACTTGATGGTCAATAATGTTGTTTAATCAAATTACAATTATTAAACTTAGTTAAAAATATTTGTTTTTTTCTGGGGTTTAGGCTGTTTTTAAACTTATAATTGCGCTTGGACCAAAAAACTTCCAAACAATAAGTTTACAAAACCTACCTGCTACATTTAGATAGATGGAAAGTACATCCACCACATATATTCCTCGTATGTAGTATAGTAGGCCTATTGTTAAGCTAACACCAAGGATTCTTAACTCTAAGAACAACGAATAACACGTGTTTTAAGAAGGAGAAACAAATCCAATATTTAAAGTAATTAATGGCATTATTGTTATCGCCATTTACAGTGTTTTTCCTATAAAAAATAAAATCCCCAAGCTTAAAATTAATTTCCATAGATTTGTTCATTTTTGTGAAAAATGTTTCGTTATTCCTCAAAAGTATTGGTTTTGTCTTCATTGGAACTTCCCAGCACTTACGGAGTTTTGGGATGCAAATTATTTGATTACAGTACCTCTGAAACGTACGTGTCTCGTTCTCTATTACTTAGTTTACTTAAGCAACTAAGATTTTCTTGGTACATTGTGCTCATAGATAATTTTTCATTAACTTTAATTTTGAAAAGGATTCGAAAATTAAATTGCCGCAACACACAGCGCGACGAATTGCACGGCGCGGCGGGCAGGTTGAGCCGACAAGAGCTAGCGGCTAGCGGCAGACCAGCAGACTGCCAAAAATCTAACTGTAAAAATATTTTGATATTTTATAAAAGTTATATTCCAGGCATTTTGAAAACATAATGGTGCCATATAAAATGTAAAATTGCTATAACATGAGTAAAAAAAATTATTTAACATAAACATATTTCCCAATACACGGGCCCCGTCCGCGGGCCCCCTTAGCTACGGGCCCCCCCGCACCGCGGGGTCTGCGGGCCCCTCTGTTACGCCCCTGCCACAGAGCGAACTGTATAAAATTTTATAACAAACTAGATGAGTCTGCTCAAACTGTTTCAATTAATATTTTTAGGAAGAAAACTTTGCAGTGGTTATCAGTCAATCCTTTTTATTCAATTGAGGAATTCTTAAATCGTGAGGTTGACTTAGTTTTTAATTTAGTTTTATTTTTATGTAAAATATCTTGTTTGATTAATTTTAGAGAATAATGATTTTATTGAAATATCTGTAAATTACTGATGTGGAGAATTTGAACTGTGACTCTGCCTATTTCACTGTACTGAGGTCAATAGCAATAAAGCATTTGTATTTGTATTTAATATTTTTTTTTTCTTAGAGATTAATGCTGGAACTATGTCTCTGACACCTGATACAGTCCTATCAGAGAAATAAATTTTATTATTAGAAAAAATGTTATAAGTAAGGAATATTGAGTTACCTTTCAACATTCCTAAAGACTATACAGTCAACTCCCGATTATCCGGGGTAATGACTGGTTGAAGGATCCCGGATAACCCAAAACCACGGTTAAAACAAAGAGTTCAATAAATGGAGTAAAACACGGAATAAACAAGTTTTTATTAAGAGTCAGCGGGTTTCCGATATTTATTATTTTTTATTGACCAAGCCTTTTTGGAATGAATAAACAGATCTTCATTGAGTGAACAAGAAACACAATGAAGGGTCCAACGTGGACAAAAAACCAAGGACAGGTGTTCTATTGTTTGGCATCGTAGCCGGGACGGGTTGGTAGGGCGAGGGGGAGAGGGTCCGGTGCTGGGTGAGGGGGGGGGGGGTCGCTTGGGATAATTTATTCAAGATAAGAGCACGCGTACAAAAACAAGTGGTGGTTCATCTTTTTGTCTAATTGGTAAAATTTTAAGAACAATAAATTGTTTTAAATGTATGCTAATTACTAAATTAGGATAATAAATTTATAACTTTGTCATATAAAATTTTAATGTCACTTAATCAAACATTTCTTGAAGTGCAAAATAAATGCATTTTGAAATGTGTTGTTTAGCATGATATAACCCAAAATTACTAGGGTCACTGAACAGCACACAAATCAGAAGGATAATTACACACTGAACTGAAAACTAAATAGGACCTTTCTTGGTTTCTATTTTTAGCATATGGCGGGCGACCAGTTGTTTCTAGCAGTCAAGGTCACTCCGCCATTGTGCCCCGTCCTCATCCCAAGACGCCATTGCTCTGACGCGTAACTCACCGACCACTTTGACTACGATCACAATTACGCCACCAAATAACTTTTGGATTATTTTCCGTCTTTCATTGCTTTTTTCCATTAATAAATCAAATAACAATTAGTAAAGAGATTTCTTCTCATGTAATTTCAACACGATAAGATGAATAAATTATAGTATTGATGTCTAAACTGAGAAAATAAATAAAATTGAAATTGACTTTTTGTGACCCCGGTTAATCCGCAACCCGGTTAACCCGCCCCCGGATAATCGGGAGTTGACTGTATTTTTCACATTCTTTTTCAAACTTTTGCAGTATGAGAGATCTAATATAACTATTCAGCAAAATTTTACCATGTTTAAAGAAAATTGATTGAAAATTGGCATCCGAAACAGGGGAATAAAATACCAAGTTTTGCCCGGCTGACTGACGGGAGCCTGCTACGCAACTCCCTTTCTGACACAAGTTGCAATGTACACAGCGTGATACACTTTTTAACATAATACCTGGCATGTAAATAATTTGATAGGCCTACATAATTTGATTTCTTATAGTTCTATGTAAGTCATATGATATTAATTAAATTTAAAAGCTTCTTGAAACACAAAGATACCTTGAATAATATTGCAATTTGTTTATTTTACCTTCTGTTTTTCCAGTTCGTGTAGCAGTACGCCATGTGCACCACGGAGCCCGAGAAGTTTAAGATACAGTATGCTTACGAAACCAGATGAAAATTTGAATGATGAAATGATTTTTTATATAAGTGATGGTAACGAAGGAGTTCATTCAATTGATAAGGATGGAAATAACATTGCCTTTTTGGACATTTTTGGAAGAAAAGTAGTGGACTTCAGTTATTTGTTTACACTACAATTACCACAATAATGCTATGGGGTACACCATATCAAACATGAACTGTATTGAAGAAAAAGTATATGGTTTAAAATCAGTGTTTACATTGAAATGCAGTATGTCAATCTCAATTTCCGGTACAAACTTAGACTCAAATGAAAAAATGAACAGAGTGGTTGCGGCTACAGGGTATCTAGGGCGATTTTTTTAGGAAAGCACAATACTGACCCCTCACTATCACCCACCTTACCATAAACCCCCGCCCAGCCAATCCCTCCAAATCGTCAAGAACCCAAAGGTGAAGATGACTCTTAAGTTAAAAAATTCTTTTTAATGTGATAAACATGCTAAAAAACAAGTATCGTAGGCTTTCATGTTTTTCCCACTACATGTTTGGAATCTAAAGAAAGTAACTGATACCATTGATGATAACCCACTGACCTCTCCAGAAGATCTGAGCGAAGGCCTGGTGGAGGGAGGGGTGTCCGTTTCCGTAGTTGTGGTTCTGGGTTGACCACCTTAAAGCGTTACCCAAAAACACCTCCCGTTCAGCAACCTCAGGCCTTATCATGCTGAATAGCCTGAACAAATGCCAAGTTTATGGTTTTAATAATGTCGATGAACTTAGGGCAAAACAATGATTATCCATTGATGCAATGTACGCTCCTTGATGATGAACAAATGATCTATCCAATTGACCTATCCAATTCCTTGTCTCAAATTACATGGATGGATCAACAGGGTGTCTACCAAATGTCACAAAGGAAATACCCGACTTTTCCCCACCAAAATATCTGCCTCACTACCCGTACCCGATAAAATATTTTAGTAATGTTGGTGTCTTTAGTAAAATCTTAAACATATTGATTAGAGGTGTGTTTTAGACTGCCACGATTTTTTCTCATTGATTGCGCGGTCCAAATATTGTTTGGTGAGAGGTCTAATGAAGTCCTTGGGGGGGGGGGGGGGAGAGGGGGTTCCCCGGCGTGAGACATGTGAGCGTTCAATCGGGCGAGAGAACAAGGGAGTGAGTGAGAGCGTAGACCTGCGCGGCGACAAGACCCGACGCGTGCGGCCATTGTAGACCAACCCCACCACACTCGCAGCGCCACACTCCACCCTGTCATGATGTTGCTTGTACCAACAAATAAGCGGAACTATTATATATAAAGACGTCATATCAAAATGTACTCACAATAATGGACGAAACCACATATTTATACACAAAACTAGCTGTGTAAGTGACAAATAATTTCCATATAAATAATTCAAATAAAAAATATTTCAATCGTCAAATTTAATATTTATTATTTTTGAATTTAGTATTTTTATGTATCTACTTTATTTATAATCATTCTAAACTCTCATAACATGTACAGGAACTAATAATACGTCTTGTGAGGGGTTAGAATTATTATAAATAATGCAAACACTTACAAAATAAAGTTTATCATAAAAATAACTAAAGGAATGTGCCAGTTTTAAAAACCGGTTTTTTTAAGTCCTAATACCGTGGTAAATTATATCAATTTCGTGGCTGAACTTATAAAAATATACATTGTTAAAAATAAATATCTTACTCAAATCTCCAATTAATTATGATTAAATCGTTCTCAATCAAACAACTTATACCGGTAAAACAGACAAAAAATATAGCCTCAGTTAAAAATTAAATAAATAAGTTACAATAATCAGATCTAAATAGTTTATTTGGTCACGACTATTTTTTGCTGTAATGAACCACGACGGTTCCCTGATCTCGTAAAGAGTGAAGATGGTATACGATAAAAAATAGGATGTGTCCCATAATTTTGGGCCAGCAAGACAAGAGATGGTTGCCTGTTTTAACTGCCGGATAAAGTGGCCTCAAACAAGTGAGTCACACAGGAATGTAGCCATTACAAAGTTTTGCCGCAAGGTTCAATATTCATTTTAACAAACAGGTGATTTTGGTCATCCAATAACAGGCTTACACAAACGGTTTTCATGATTACCGAACTTAAAAATGTGCTTATTGGTGGTCAAAGTTTTGGCACAGAATATAGAACTAGTTCTACGAAGCAGTTACATTGAAATTGGTTATATTGAACCAGAACTGGGGAAAACTGCTGTAAGAACAGTTTGCGTCTTTTTGGATTGTTTAAACTTGCAGTTCTGAGCTTTAAAACGGTTTTAGTTCCATTGTGACGTGCTCCAATTAGATGGTTATGGCCGGACCGATCCACCTGCAACGCTGACCAAATACTGCGCAGCGGATTCGTGTGCAGACTGGTTATTTTGGGTATGATAGTTCGCCGCTTGCGTTGTATTGACGATACACGATAAGCAATCACGACATAACACCTACAGGCAGCCTGTACAGATAGTCTCGTCTGTAGCTCTGATAATTAACTGTCAATGACCCTAATTTATTTGTGTTTTTATTAAAATTCTTAATTATTTTTGGTTATAAAGTGAGTTTTCATGACCGAAGACCGAAATCCCCAACTTATTCACGACTTATCCCGACCTCACAAAATCCCCGACTTTTTCCCGACTGGTAGACACCCTGATCAACCAAGTAAGTATCATACAAAGATGTTGTTGGTCCATGTTGTGGTCCATGCCCTGGTGGTAAACAAATCCCTATGAAATTATTGTCTGTGACACAAATTTTTTTTTATTCGCAGAAGCTTTTGGCAGCTTGTCGTCATCCACTGCAGATTTGTTTAACAAGTACAGTGTAGGTTTTTGTGACAAAACAGAAGTTACAGGGTTCCAAATTAAATTACAGAGGTCGCCTATTTAATATATTAATGCTGTGAAGCAGGCTATAAATGTGTATTATATATATATATATATATATATATATATATATATATATATATATATATATACATTTATTTCCAAGGATATCTTTTGGTTCAAATATTGTAAAAAAAAAAAAAATAATACTATTTTGAAAGAAATACACTAAGACTAATATTGAGATCATAAGCTTCGGAGAATTATAGATTAAAATCATATTTATAAAAAATATTCAAATAAACCGTATTGGTCTTACAGATTAGTTTCCTACTGTAACTATAGATTAGTTTATAGATTAGTTGGTTTAAGATTAGATCAAGTGACTGTTATGGCAACACGAGATAATGAAAGTAAGCTAATAATATTTGTTAGCTGCGAAAAATGCTTTAAATAGGCTGGGAATGCCACTTTTGTACACCATCAATTAAGCTCAGGCTACTGTGTATGACTTTTGATTGGTTATAAAGTTATCTCTATGTATGCCTTTTATTATTTAAATAGGACAAATTTAGTGATTTCAACAATTGAAAGCCTAGTGTATGCTGTTTGAACACAAGTTACAATATTTTAACTGGGATGAGAATGCTAATCACCCATCTCTCCTTGTGTTATAAATATATCGATAGTCTTCATTCTACGACATGGATCACCTTAAAATACAATAAACACTAAACTACTGTAAAATACAATTATTTCATGACTTACTCAGCAATTTTTGAAAAGAATTCTTGTGAAGGTTCAGTCTCAGCCTTTACTAACACGTCGATGAACAAATTTGCTAAGTCTGCTCCGCTAGCTTGCTGTAGCAATAACAAAAAGAAAAGAAATTAAACTTTACAACTAAGCTTTGTAGCTTGTAAAACTAAAGTACTGTAATACTATTAAAATAGGTCTAAGTTTTAACAGAACAATAATAATTGGTACCTAATTAATATTAGTATGGGGTAGGTTAGCATTTTTTCCAGTCATAATTTTATTAAGCCTGTAGTAGAAACTTTAAGTACTTTGCCAAATCCTCGGCAAATTGCAGGAAAACATACAAATTATTAAAAAATTAAACAAACTTTAAGCAGTAGGCCTAGACTTGGGAAAGAAAATTTAAGAATAAACTTACAGTATTTAAAAAACTTACTTGGTCATGGCGCAGAAGCAACTTAGCACCTTCAAAAAGAAGTTCTTTCAGCTCTGCATATTTCTTTTGAGTAAGATACCTTAAACAAGAAAATGTGATACTAGTAATACTGGTTTTCTTCATCTTTGACCGACGACTGTCGGATAGATTGGATCAAAAAATATATTTACATACAAACACATTATATAACTTACACCATATATTTACATACAGTGCTTTGCACTATACACTTGTGTAGCTATATTGGTATATTGGCATATATTGGTATTGTGTGGCTATATTGGCAGACAGGTTTATTCAAAAAGTGGTTCATCCCTCAACTCGTCAAGGGTATATAGAGAGGTCTGTTTAGCAGACTATCCCGTAAGACTGTCCTGAATGCCTCGGGGTTAAGCTCACACACATTTGCATTAGTTGTCAATTTTTGGTGCTTATATTTTGCCTCGTCTCATTTTGCTTGTAACTCACAATGTCTGTTGCACTAATGTTTGCGTTTCAGCATGTAGTACTAAAATATAATATTTGTTCCTGGCATTGTTACTTAGCAAGCTAAATTGTTTTGCTTATTTACTGAATTTTGCCCATTGTTATGTAATTTAGATGCTTGTTGTATGTTCTCAGAAATTGTTTTTAGCATGTATTATTTATCAGCATGTATATTTATTCCTGGCATGTACAAATTACCATACTTAGTATTAATTATTAGTTAGGTCTCTGCCTCAATCTATTCTGTTTAGATGGTTTATTAATTTTTGCTTTACTGTAGTATTTTTTTTAAGTTTATTCGAATATTTGCTTGGCACCACACATTGTAAATTGAATCCATCTTGTACTGAAAATGTTCTGTGTATCATTTGTAAATATGGCGATTGCCGTCGATAAATAAATAAATAAATAAATTTGCCAGCAAGGTGTTAAAGAACCTAACAGCAGAACGAGGATAGCTTTTTAGTGTGCTGGTGAGACGGCAGCGGGGCATGTCAAGGTTTTGCGCATAGCGAGTTCCATATGTAGGGCTATGCTGATCTTCTCTCCTAACAAAGCTAGACTTGTCATCCTTCAGGAGGGCTAGGATATTTAGGACATACTGGCTGTGGACAGTGAGTATATACTCAGTTCCTTAAAAAGGGGCCTGCGGTGTTCATTGTGCTTAGAGTAAGTTATTACTCTCATTACCTTTTTTTGCAACAGCAATACATCATGGACCGTCGACGAATGCCCCCACATCACCAGACCATACATGAGGTGGCTGTGAAAAAGAGCATGGTAGACAGTTTTAAGATAATCCATTGTGACCAAATCGCGCAGTTTTCTCAAGAGGTACAGCACCCTTGATAGCCTTGTACAGACCTGCCGAATGTGGTGTCTCCAGTTTAAGCCAAGTAATCTAACTGGCACAAAAATGGAACACAATTAAATGGAACTTAAAAGGATTTATATAGCCTACCTAACCTAAGTTACATACAAAATTAAAACTTTGATATTTGTGTTAAGTCTGTAACTAACTGACAACGAAACATAAATTAATACAGGCCTATAACATAGATCACTAAATCACTATTTTGAGACAGGGACCTCACAAAGTGGGTATTTTAACCTGAATATGAATTAGAGATGAGTGTAGGATGATTGTGGCGCGATCTTGCACTCTTGTTACTGACTAAGGCCGACATTCTCCTTAGGCAGTACTGTTAATTAATAGACCAAACAGCCAATAGGGACCTACAGTTTAACGTGGGATCCGAACCACGATATTCCAACATATAGGCCTACCAACCATCCCAATTAAGCATTTGTTGGTTGACGTGCCTCCAATCAAGAACACATAAGAAAAATTAAGATTAATCAAGCATGGCTGGCATCCTCTGTCGTCCGGCAGCCCAGTGTCTAGGCCTACTGGAGGGGCTCACTGAAGAGGTGTTTACTACTTATTGATTTTCATGACAAAAGATAGAATAACTAATGGTTAACTCCACTTATTCAGATATCTGATATCCAAATCGGCCAACCCCCACATCAGTCTAGATAACAAGACAAATGTCACAGTAGCATTTGGGACCATATCACCCTCATTTCTTGGAAATGATGATAAGGTAACTGACCTATCTGTCTCACTCTTGCACTAATGCTTGAGAAGGTTAGATTCTCAATTATGAACTCAATAACTGAGGACAAAATGGCAACACCTTGGCACTTAAGATTTAAGAATTACTTTCCTTAGTGACATAACATGTGCAAAATATGTGCCAATATGCCCTAAATCAAAAGGGTAGAGCCTATTCAAAAAGGGCAAACATAATCTAGCCAATCTCACGATCCACTCCATGTTCTAGAATGATGTACCATCACAGTGTTACATACCTAAAATAAAGGGTTCTATACATCTGATGAGCTTCATAATAATTCCCATTTTTTACTGAACATTCCAATTTCGCTAAAACTCGCTGAACTCCGTGAGCTTTCCGTGATTGAATGCTATCCCCCATGATTTTAAACTTTAATTCTTTAAGAGTTTTGACACGAGATGTAAACTTTTCTCTGACATTGATGCAATGAAATTAAACTTGCTCGTTTTCTATTGGTTGATTTTCAAAGTTTAAAACACTGCCAGTATTGCCACCATTAGAGATTGGAGAGATGGATAATTGTTGTCTAAAATGTATACTATATGTCCAGTCATTTATTTTCCATAGAAAATTAAGTATGTGAAAATTAAGATGTGTAACATTAGGCGTTGACCTCAAAAAAATTGACTTGTATATTTTTAAAGGGAGTGTAGTAGAATAGGGGTGGATAACTCAGCATACAATTTAAGGTTTTTTATATTCTCTTTGCTTTGCACAAGCTGGACCTGCTTACATCAGCATGGGCCCGTGAACTCCAAGTGACCAAAATGAGAACACTAATAGTCATGAATAGATTACGGATCCACAGGAGATTTATTTCATTTTAGTGACCCTATCTATGTTATTAAGGAAACAAGAGTGGAATATGATTTTTATGCCTAAAAAATTGGCTTTTGGCTTTGACGTGGCATGGTGGGTATAATGGTTGTTTTTACTCAGTTAATGTCGTTTAGTTATTACGTTACTGTTTTATATATTGGCTATTTAGTAGTTATAGTTGAATTGTTTTGTTGAGTGTTCCTTTGTTTTCGATTACTTCATTATACTTACGGTAAACTACTAACATTGGATAACCTCCGTATGATAAACATTTTGTTTCGGTTTTATTCATTATCTGCTTATTTATATACCTTTGTGGTAGGGAAATAATAAACACCCGTTAATCCATAAAGACGGGGATTTTTTCATGTAAATTAGTGCGAAAACTAACAATATAAATCAGTGTTCTACTTCATTGACGAAAAGACAAAATAGACTAAAATCAAAATACGAGGGACATCGGTGGCATGGAGGAAATGGGGCATAGGGGCACGGGGGACACATGAATGAAATAGGGGGCACAAAAGGGCTCGGAGTTACGGGAAAGAATAGGCAGGGATGGCAGCACGCACCGTGGGAGCACAGGGGGTTTGGGCATATGGGGGCCCGAAGGGTGTCGGGGGCACTGGGGACTGGGCGGCATGAGGGGCACCTTGAGGCATAGGGAATATAGGGGCACAGGGAGGAACGGCGAGCATGATGGCATGGAAGCATGGAGGGTAGGTGGGTACGGGGGCATACCGGGGACTGGGGAGGCATGGGGATGCACTGGAGCACGTGCGGCGTTGGGTGTGGGGCACAAGGACCACTAGCGTGACCTTGCATGGGGGCTAGGGTAGCCCTCTAGCAGGGGGGCTAGGGGGCCACAGGGAAGAACTGCGGGCATGTGAACACGGGAGAATGGGGGGCACAGGGGCATGAGGGGCAAGGGGGTGCAGTATCATGGGGGGTACTCGGGCCCGGGGGCATAGGGGGGTACAGGAAACACGGGTCAGGAGAGGTGAACGGGGGCATGGGGAGGCATTGGGTCACGGCGAGTGTGAGGGAATGGGGGGCACAGGGTTCCAGGGTGACGGAGTGTTCAGTATTAATGGCCTTATGTTGTATTGAACTATTTTAGGTTATTTACTTGAGTTACAAACTCATCATGAACATGTTTAAGGTAAAACTATTTTACCGCGTTCGGTTGTATAATAGTGCTATAATTTTTTCCCCACAAATTAGACTGCTGTATTTTAAAAAGGGGAAATTTATTGGTAATTACCAATTTGACACCGCCAAAAAGTTTCGTCAAAATTAGGAAATAGGTATTTTATTAGAAACCCCAAACGTGTAAATTCACACTACAGCTTGAGAAAAATACAGTTATACTGAAAGTAAGAGATAATATTGAAACCTATTTTTGGAGACAACATCACCATTTTGATTTTTAGGGTCCTTTTGCTCCTACGAGCCACTAGTACAATGCAATATAAAATTTTATAATTATAAAGAATAATAAATAATGTATACTAAAATACAAAAATATAATATTATGTTTCTGGTTTCAACACAATACATGACCAATAAGATCACCAAATTATAATCCATTCAAAGGCAAGATAAGTTAATGCCTTTAAAATTAGTATGTTATTGAATTTGCAATTAAACTTGTAATAAATAAATTTAATAATGTGAATAATAAGGGAATATTTTATGTTTAACTGTGGTTAAATAAACAGCTAATAGACATTTTAAAACATTCAAATGAGTTATCAAAACTAAGAGGACGAAAAAAATCTCTCAAAGCTCCGATCAATTTTGGGTAGCTATCCTAGTGCTGCTTGTATGCTTGCTGTTGTTTCAGCTCAGCAGCCGCCATCTTTGCAACATCGTGTGTACTTTATTGTGATCTAGGGAGTACTTGTTTGCAGCGGATTTGTCATTTCATCGTAGAAAGAAGCATACAACTAGTTTCTACTGCGTGTAAGTGATTTATGAATGATTTATTAATAGTTCATTTACAACCAATGTCGGCAGTAACGCGTAATTGCTATTATTTCTCCCTCGTGCAAAGATTGGTAATCCATTTCCCAATTCTTATTGGTTTCCGTCCGACGTCACACACCTACCTACCCATAGCTCTCGCCTCCGTTACGTGCCATTCATTTTGGCAGATTTTTCTGATAGTACGCGATGGGTAGTATCAATAAACGCGTTTTTCATTCTACATATCCTACACTTTATTGTACACTCAGATTTATCAGAAATCAACATAATTTTAATGAAAAATGTTTTGACAGATGGAACAATAAAGGGTCCTCATTTTAAAAAGTACCATTATTTTATTTATGTTGTAGCCTAGTGATAATGAAATGACTAAACTGATGATTAATTAATTTTGAAATATTTAGGCTTACCCTTTGGTTCAATGTTACACCCCTTTGTATTATGCATTTTTTTAAAGGTTTTGCAGACTTAACTTAGGACATAATTAAAAATGAGTAAAACATGTATTTAATCACCTAGTAGGCCTGCTATGAATGTGTATTATATGAAAGTGGATAAAATGGACTATTTAACACATTCACTGCGTCTAATAGTGAGAGAAAATCGAAACCTCACGTTAAAAAATTGTATTGTACCAAAATATGCCTTTGACATAATTAAGGAACATAGGTAAAAAATGGTATAAAAAATATTTGACGTCATATCGTGACACAGGTGAAAATAATGTACTATAATTGAAAAAGTACTTGTTTATTTGAGTAAAACACGCTTAAGATAATAAAATTATGAATGAAAAACACAAAAAAAGTTATTTAAAATGGTTTGAAATTATCAAAACACAAACTAGGTACCCTAATCCATCCTCGTTGTTTGTCACTAAACATGGTAGCCTATTTTTCGTAGCACGGCGTAGGACATAGTCCGGGCTCCCCAGGGCACTGGGCACAAAAGTATAGTGTTCGTTTGGTTTTTGAGATGCGCTAAACATAGTTACAAAGACGTCCATCCACAACAAAGGCAAACCTCACACTGACAGGAATGACGGCAATGAGCGCAAGCGTGGCACTTAACTGTTACCCCCGCTACAGCGCTGCTTTCGCCGCAACGTGGGAACTGCTCAGCCCCAAGGTCAGGCCACACCTACCAACCACGCTAACATGGCACACAACTAATTCCGCCAGGAGCTAACCTAACAAAATACAAATGATGAGTGCATTGTAGCATGGCACAGTACTGTGTCATCGGCGTGAGCGTTGAGATTATCACAGTACTGTGCCATGGATTATAATTTTGCGATGAAAACAATCAAATCAACAACGATATTGAGGGGCGAAAGTTCGTTATCTGACTCCACTGTTGTTAGGCCTATCGATGTGAAAATTTCAATAGGCCTATTACAATTATTTGAGTTTTTTTTTTTTTTGCCGAACTTTAGGCCTATTGTTTGGAAAGTTGTGGATGTCCTAGTGGGCCTGGCTTGATAAATTTAGAACCTTACAGTTGTAAAATTTTTAATTAAAAAGGAAAATACAAGTTTAGACAGACATCTGATCATATTAGACTAAGGTAAGCTGCCTAAATGCTGTGATCTTTAAAAGGAAAGTCCATCTCATTTTCTGTACATGAAAAAATAAAAATAATGCTCAAAAAACTTATAAGGTAAATGCCCCAAATAGCGACACCCTAAGGCTGAATTCCAGTTTATATAAGCAGAAAAACATTTAAGGGTTATGTAATGCTTGAGTATTATAAATTAATTAATTTCGCCATTTCAAAAACTTTCAGATTACATTAAAAGATTTAAGAAAAACGATAATCTTGGCCGTTTTTAAGCACCTAAAACTTGGGAAAACAAGTTTGTCAATTTACCAAATATACCGACGACAATGCAAAAAATACCGACATCTCATGTCCTAATTACCGACATCAACATTTTAACACCAATTTGAGAAAGAAGAGGAGCATTATCGTACTAATAAAAAATATTTAATGGTTGTTTGTTCTTTTATTTACCCATCCCACAATTTTTGTTTTAATATGTTGTCATTATCCATCTCCCAAAATGAAAAACTTTAAGGTCTGATGATTCTTCAATTGGGTGAGAAAGACAACCTAACTCTTAATTTTACAGAAAACTAATTAAAAAAAGTTTAATAAAATTTATTTATACTTGACAAAAGTAAGTTCAATATCTTCAGTATCATCTAGATGCAAAATTGCAAACAAATACCGAAATACTACGAATTTACGCTATGAGAGAATAGACGACAGAAGTAGAAAACGAGGAATAGCCGGCAGACGACAGCTCTAATGGCGGCAGCCCGGCAGACGGCAGCCGACTCTGCCGAGTGCCGACCTTACTTTGTAATGCCAAAATTACAAAGTAATTTTCGTAGCTTTTTAAAGGATCGATTCCGGACCCAGTTGCCATTTGTCATTGGGCTATTAATTAATGATGCTTTCTAACAACTGGTCGATGTTAGATAGTAACAAGACTGGGGTTTGGACCGTTCCCCGTCAAAACGTTAAAAAATGCCACTGGCGTAGAGAGACACAAAAACAAACAAATTAAAAGCTGTTGAGTTAGTTTCTGTATTATATTGGAATATTATAACAAACCTATAACATTAGGAATGAGAAATATTTTATGCAGTATGTACAATTAATTAATTACATATTCTTTATTTAATACAAACAAGTTAAGTTATACCATGCATAACACATAACCTCAATAAATTACAACAGTACAGTTGAATATTTTTACCTAGAAGCAGTCAAGACTAAGTGGACTATCTTTGACGCTGAACTTCTTTTACTTGCAGCTTAATCTTGTGTTTCTAACATTCTAGATAATATAGTGTTTCTAACTGTCAAATGTTGATGTTCAATCAAAACAAACAAACCCTGAATGCACGTCTTTTTATATATTTTTTTGATAAACATACAAGTTATAATGCATATTTGACAGGACACACATGATTATACTACTAGCAAAAGAAGTTCAACGTCAAAGACAGTCCACTTAGTCTTGACCGCTTCTAGGTAAAATAATTTCAACTAACTGTATAGAAGTTTGGTGAGGTTTAAGGCAAACACGAAACCATAAATATCAGAATAATATTTGATATAACTTTATAATGAATATTTGTAAAATTCACTACAATTCGGTATAATATGAAACTAATACATGTTTTATATCAAGTGTTGGTATTAATAGTTGGGAAAAAATAATACCGACAATGGTGACAACACTATGTCGGTATTTGGTGCAGTTATGAAATTTTGTTTCAAATACCAACATCGCAAATTAAATTACAATAAAAAAAGATATCAGTATTTATGATTAATATTTATTATTTGGTCTCCAATTAAAACATAAGTTAAGTTTAATACAAACATATAATTATTCAAATACTTATTCTTCCCTAAGCCAGATCTTTATGTTCTTAGAGGAAACCTGTAAGATTCTTAACTTAAATCATAAATAAGAACAAGGGCAGACAAAACTTAGAAGCACAATCTTATAAAAGGTGGAAAATTGTTTCTTTTTATTTTTCTCATAGAAAAAAAGACCACAAACTCATCTGACTTCGAAAGTAGCCAATACAGATGATGAACAGCTTATATTTTGTGATCAAATGTAACCTTGTCGGTATTTAGTACACTGTCGGTATTTGGGGTATTTACCTTACCATACTACTAATTTTTTTGTTATAAAATTCTGAACAAATATCTATGGTTTTTGTTGGTAACACTACTGTATACGAAATTAATTTTACTATCACCCTAAATAATGCGGTTTCATTGTTTTGCCATTCTGACATAACTCTGTGATTCACGCGACCAATGTCCGTCATTGTGCTGCTAAAATCTGTGACTCCTCATTTCAGAGGCAATAAATGTTAATGACATCCATAAAATTACTGAAAAACATCGTAGCCTAATATTACTTGATAAATAAATAAGTAATTTCTTAACCTTCTAATTTCTTAACAGACGACAGCTGTCTCCTGATTTCTTAACTCATCATGTTGCCAACATCTCATCCATAGAGGAAGACCCTGATCGATGGCGATATAAATATGCTTTACCAACCAGATAGAATTGATTTACCTAAAACCGAACTTAAGCAGATGATTTTGGAATGTTTTAAAATATAGGTTTGTCAAACTTAGAAATATGTCTCTGATAAAAATAAACATTGTTCAGCCCAAATACAAAGTCAATATGTCGTTACCAAAATCCGTGGTTTCACGGAGAAAGGAAAGGTGTATTCTTCCTCTTCTGCTAAAGTCTGTGATAAAAGCATAACAATTTTACGTGTGTTTTACCAACTACTTTAGTATGTAATTTTGGAGTGTTAAAAATGTATTTTTGTCCAATCTTTAATACCTATATGTTTTTTGAAAAAGAAACTTTACTCAGTCCAAATTAAAAGTCAATACGTGTTTCCAATGTCCGTGATTTAATCATGGAATTTGGAATACTGTAGGCCTATTGTTTCACTGCTTGAGTCTGTGATGCCTTTTTAATAACTTAAATTAAATGTTTTCGGCATCTACAAAAACACCAATAAACTATAAATTAATCATATGATTATTTACTATAAATAAAATTCATGTACAAATAGAAAATATTGGAAATTAAAGTTTGTTCCTTTTACCTCTATAGCAGTTTGATTATGTAACAATCCTAAGCTAAACGTATGTCTCAGAACATGCCAACCTCTAAACTACGTTTTGTTCAGACTGCCTGATTTGAGGGAAGACAAAGACGTTCAAAAATAATCTCAAACATCGAATTTGGTTGTAAATGTTAAAAGGACGTTTGTGACTGCCTATTTTCTTATTTTTGATGAAAAATTACTTGAATCACGGTATTGGTAGGCAGGCATTTTGGGTGTTTTACCTTACTATCAAACAAATTCATTCCATCCTGGGACCTTTGAAGGCAAGTGGAGTCGAGCGCAGATAAAATTTTCAGCAAAATCAAATTATTATAGGCCTATGTGTAATACAGTCTTATGGTATTTTATTTATATACTATGAACTCATAATAATAATCTAACTTTGCGGTTTTTCTGATTTTCTGGGGTTTTCCAAGTTTTTCCGCAGAAAACATCATTTTTAGCGAATTTCCCATAGGGAATAAGCTATTACCGTAGGTCTCATGGTAAGACCTAAACCCGGGACTATGTTACTTTTTTGTTTTTAGGTGCCCAGAGACCAAAAGTAATAGTCATTAAAAATTTTATATATATATATATATATATGTATATATATATATATATGTATTTATAGTCAATGCAATATGTATATATTTATATATGTATGTGTCCCTAGGCACGATAACTCTCATAAAAACGGTCCGATCGACACCAAATTTGGTAGAGATGTGTAATCCTATCTTTATTCGGATGAGTTCGTAAACCAGACATATCGACCTACCGGAAGGGGTAGTTTTGGGGGGTTTTGTACCCCAAAAATGGGTTTTTTTGCATTTTTCTTATGTAATTATTAAAAAAATTTTATTTTTATTTTGACCATTGGATTTAGCTCAAAAAAACACACAATTTAGTATTTTGAAGCTTTGCTCTATCTCCATTGGTTACCGAGATATTAAAAATTCTAAAGACAGTACATTGTATTTTGGGGCTCCAATGTTAATCTTATGGAGAATAAGGATGTGTTATTATTTCAATTATTAACCAATATTTTTGGATGAAATTTGGTTTTTAGCTTCATTTTGTTGGGATTCATCCATTTATATGAAAAAAATCTTGGTTTTTGTACTTATCATGGCAGCAAACCTGCATACTCTTTTCCCATGTTAATCATATGGAGAATAGGCAAACTCTTTATTAAGGACAGATATTGATGAAACAGTATATGGCTTCATATGGTCCAAATAAATTCTTTTTATGCTTAAAATCTATTTTTAGTGTTCCCCATGGCAGCATACCTGCATACTCTTTCCCTCTATGTATCATTAGGAGAATAGACATTTATTTCCCTATTTATGAGCACGTAATGAAATTTTGTTTACAGGTTCTTCTGGTAAAAATTAATATTGATAATTTGGAAATTCGCTGAGTAAGCAGGTTTGCTGCGACGGGGGGTATTTAATTCAGCGTGAAATTTCTGACATTTGAAAAAATAAAATTTATTTCCGATGGTTGCAGCTAAACTCAAGAATTACCCAATAATTTTCATGATGCAACCTGTCTAATCTATGTTTTCAAAATTACCTACCATTTATACAGGGTGATACACGACGAAGTGCAGAAATTTCGGGAGCTCTACACATGAAAATAAACAAAAATGGCCATATAAACATATGTCCTAAAATCCTTCATTAGCTGCTAGCCGCCATTTTGTTTTTTACACGTAATTTTTTTTGTATTTCCGTAACGGATTGATGGATTTACTTCTTATTTGGCATGGACCTTTATCACATCAATGTTAGTTTTCAGAAAATAAATTATTATTTTCCGGTGTGTATTTTCTAAATGGCGACCGTTTAAAAATTTAAAACTTAAATTTCTCAAAAACGGCTAATTTTAATTTTATCAAAAATTTTTAAGAGACAATTAAGGTAACAAATTAAGTTATCTAAATAATGATACCAAGTTTGTAACGATCTGACGACAAATAACGGAGTTATTGAAATTTTTCTATTAAAATAACCTAAATTTGCATTAAATGCAAAATCAATGTTTTTTTGCAGAAAAACCTCAATAACTCCGTTATTTGTTATTGAATCTTTACAATCTTGGTATCATTGTTAGATAATTTAATTTGTCAACTTTTGCTCTCTTCAAAAATTTTGATAAAATTTGCCGTTTTTGAGAAATTTGAGTTTAAAATTTTAAAACGGCTGCCATTTTGAAAATACACATCGGATAATAATAATTTATTTCCTGAAAATTAACATTGATGTGATAAAGGTCCATGCCAAATATGAAGAAAATCCATCAATCCGTTATGGAAACACAAAAAATTATGTAAAAAACAAAACGGCGGCTAGCGAGTAAATGAAGGATTTTAGGACATATGTTCATTAATTTTTTTTGTTTATTTTTTGTGTAGAATCAGCTCCCATAATTTCTGCACTTCGTCGTGAATCACCCTGTAGAATAGATATGTGTTGCTACTTTTATTATTATTAATTTTATTATTATTAATTAAGTTATTAATTAATTAAATTATTAATTTAATTAATAATTTAATAAAATTAAATTTAATTTTATTAAATTTTTAATTTATTATTAATTAATTATTAATTATTATTAATTATTTTATTATTATTAATTATTATTAGTTTTATTATTATTTTATTATTATTATTAAGATAGAAAATCAGGGGAATCAACTGTTTTAGTGTTCTTGGGAAAATTGACCATGGTAATGTTTCAATGAACACCCTGCAACACGGTGCAAGATTCTTAGTATCTTAATATATGGTAGCTATTAAGAAATTTATATCCAACCTCAAAACATTACTGCCTACCAGAAGTTATTTTAAAGTTTGATTTTTAATGCCAAGTTTAATTGCCTGCCTCTTTTGAGAAAGTTACCGTAGGGTAGGCCTCCAAATTCATTTGAGGTCAGGTTTTCGCCATTGTTCTCTGCTGGTTGAGACTTTTAAATTGACGTTCACATCTACTCAAACTTACATTTTAAAAGGGTTTTCTGCGACTCCTCGTGTTCAAAACGGCAATCCTCCTTGGAAACACATGAAAGTAGCCTACTTAAGAGAGCTACAATAGTAGACCTTAAACTTTGATTTATTCTCACATCTTTAAAAAACTTTTTTGTTTGTACCTTTAAAATTATTCCAGGTTTTCTCTTCATCATAAAATTAATTACCAGTAACTTTTATGGGTTTGGACTCTTTCATTTCCTTAAAAGCGTTTATAGTTAGGAGGCCTACAATCATTTTAAGGAAAATAACTGTAGTAATATGACTAAAAAATCCGTTCCTTTCTGAAAAAATTTCTCTACACCGAGAGTAGAAAAATATACTATCACCCCCTCCGACTTGAGTTAAGGACCTTTTCGAATTCTGGAATTGATATTAAAATCAACAGTCGGTTAGGACCAACCAGGGCATCTTAGGTTTGTGAAAGTGTTGATAGCCTCCCAATTTACTGGAGTTATTTTAGTAAGGTAGTTGATTATTATTAAAGATTAGGCGCATATACAGGGTGGTACACAACGAAGTGCAGAAATTTAGGAAGCTGATTCTACACATAAAAATAAACAAAAAATGCCATACAAACATATGTGCAAAATCCTTCATTTAGCCGCCATTTTCTTTTTTACATGTAATACTTTTTATTTCCGTTACAGATTGATGGATTTATTTCATATTTGGCACGGACCTCACAACAATGTTAATTAAAAAAAAAAATTATTATTTTCCGATGTGTATTTCAAAATGGCGGCTTTACATTTCTGATGAATGTAGCACGCAAGAGGTTTCAATGTCATTTATATATCTCTAAACTTTTCATGCCAAACCTGTTGTGGCGCTTATTTGGCATGTATTGTATGTATACATCTGTTTCTCATGCCAACAAGGCTTTTATCAATGCTAATAGGTTGTTTTAGAACAAAAAACTGTTTGAACCTAGCATTTAGTCCATCAAAATACGGTTGGAATTTGTGCCACAGATCAAAACCAGATTCTCCACGAGGAACTGCTGTTTTACAATTACAGTGTAGCACAGAATTTGTAAGTTGAAACCTTTTCAAAGATATGGATTTAGGAAAGAAAGAGTTCTTTGAGCTCTACAGACTGGTCATATGCCTCAATACAGTAGACTCCCTCTTAACCTTCCAATTCGGGAACAGGCCGTGGCCGGATAATGAATTGGCCAATTAAACTGATGTTCATTTAAAAAGAACGCCAATCTACAAATTCATATGGCCTAAATATAATTATCACCTGAAAAACAACTCTTAATACATTATTGTATGTGATTTATAGCTAACATTCAACACCCTTGAAATATCCACCACAAACCAATAACCATTTGTTTCTTTGTTGTGGTCTACTGGATAGAATGTCCAAATGCATTGGCTTCCGGTGGCATTCACTTTTAGGACGTTAAATTTTAATTGGTTTGAGTATGTCAATATGAAATATGTGTTGAATTGAATGATACAGTAGATAATAAAACTACGTTTCTGGTGAAACACAGCTTGTTAAAGCGATGTTGAGATCAAAATTGTCGGTTATAAAGGTGTTATTTTTGTGTCTGGGTAGGCCGGTTAAAGCGCAGCCGGTAAAAAAGATGGACGGTTAATAGGGAGTCTACTGCATTTTATGGTTTATGGATAAGGCCCATATTCAGCATGATTGCAATGAACTTTTTTATTTCCTTGAAAGACGGTCACATCAAACCACGCTTTCAATCTGCTGTAGCTTGTGAATTGTTCTTGTATAATAATAGAATTTTCAATGTGTTTTTTGTGCATACTTGTTTGTTTCGTGCATAATCAATCGTCATATGGTTTGAGTATAAAATAAAGAAAAAAGTATGCTAAAGGTTACGAGAGTTACGAAAGGGTAAATTCTGAATTCCTGTCGTGCCTTCTCTAACCAGAAATTCTGGGACTTTTTCTGCTTCTGGGGGATAAACTCTCACCCATCTAGGATCATTTGAAATTGGAATAGGCCTAACAATATCAGGTGATTCATTGACAGCAGGCACTAAAGGTGAATTAGGCTGGGACAGGACAAGTGAATCAGGCCTATTAGGGACTTCATCTCTCACCTGAGGTGCAAAATCGGTGTCATGCTCTCTGTTCCAATCTGAAATTTCATCTTCATCGGGAATATAATTGTCTGAACTCCCAGAGGAAAAATTGTAGGACAATGTTCATTATCACTGGAAGGAAGGGACCTATCTTCAGGAGTATTTTGTTCGGGCTCACTGTCACTAGACTCCTCGCCAATTAGTCTTGGATGAAATAACATATCGCACAAATCTTTAGAGGGATCGCAGTAGTTTGTCAGGATTTTTATCATCCATTTTACTAAAAATTAACTATTTCTAATGTTAACCCTAAAAAAATAACCTTAAATATTATTAAGGTTATTGATAAATATTGATAGGTTATTTATCGAAAATAACCTTAAGTGTAAACAAACAATGCATACAAGCAGATGCTATCCATCGGCATAAGCGATGGCGTTGATATGATAACAGCACCAGCTGCTGTGTCATCGTTATTGATTTTTTTCTCATCAAAGGAATTCTGACTCCTAAAATGTATATCGATCGACAGATTATTCATTTCTGAACCGAATGAGTACTATATAAAGTAAAACTGATGTGATATGAGTGGTAAAATCGACGTTAAGCATAATGTTACAAATGTGCATGATATCGGGTGCTTCCACTTGATCCGCGGCGTAGTAAATCGCCCAATATCAGGCCCTACCAGCTCTAAGAATACAGCTTACTATTTCATCCATTATGGCCCATAAGGGAAGCCCCTCCCTGCCGATCTTACTTACTGCCCCAAGGGTTCTTTCTTTCGATTAAGGTTTCTCTTTACCGCCAATCAGGGTCATTCTTCTTTGACAATCTAGGGCGCCCTCCAACACAAACCTGAGGTGCCCTTTGCAGCCAATATGGGGTGATGATAAATGCCAATAAGCGCCGATTTTAACAGTCCATCGAAGGCTCGTAACCGCCGATCGAGGGCACCCTCTATCACTGATCAGGTTTGCTCGTCTTTACCTCAGTCAGCGGTGCTCTCTTCCTCTGTTAGTTTTACTTTTTTCACTGTCGGCAATGTTCTTTATCTCGGTCAGCAGCACTCTTTTACCGTCACGCTGATTTTTGTTGTTATGCTTCACGATTTTACTCAAATGCAACTTGCGTTCCATAGTTCCTGCAATGATTTAGCTTTACTTGAGTCTGCCTGTTTGCTTATTATGAAATAGGAATTACTTGCCTATTATACCTTAATTCAATTTGACTTAGTGACAACACAGGAATACTTGGCAATTCTACCTAAAACCCAAAAATAGCACTTAGGCTTACTGAAATAAGTTTAAGATTATGGTAAATTAGATGAATTAAACTTGTCAGTTGCTCTAACTTTACATAAGATAACAAAACTATTCATTTTTGTTTCAGGATAAACACACTGTTTCACTTTTAGCTAAAAGTGAGGACGGGTTATCTCTTGGCTGCTGCCCTTGAAGAATGTAAAAGAAAGTAAGTTAAATATTAAAATATTTATTTTCTGTTATTTAAAACTTTTGCTCAGTTTTCCCCTATTTCATACTAAAAGTCCTAGTTTTAATTTAACTTATTTGTTGGGTCCCGCGAAATGTAATGTTGTGCAAGAATAATAAATTGATATTCTTCCTTCATATTTTTATGGGCTAGTTTGTTGAACCTTATCACTAACTTTAAAAGTATTGAGCGGCAATTATCAACTTATCTGAAACATGTCTTAAGATAATGCTTGAATAAAAAGAAGAAACATGTCTGTGAGACTGAAATTCCTCTATCCATTAACATGTTGACTAGTGATAGTCACATATACGTGACGCAATATTAAAAAAAACTTAAAATAAACTAGCGGTAAGGTCACGTATACTTGTTGCTCAAGCTGATTCCAGTGGACGGACGACACATACACTGGATGCTCAGGTCAAATCCAGTGGACCGACGGCACGTATACGGGACGCAGTCACCGTTCAGTTAAATGACTCACCACTTTCATTCGGTTCACTAAATTGATCTAAAGCCTTTTCTCTGGTCTCTGGATTGCTTGGTCTCTGGGTACGACCTCAATTTTTTTCATACAGATTTTCAAAGTTCAATATCCTGTTTGCCCCACTTGTTGCCTTTAGTGTTTGTTTACTAGTCATTCCATGTTGGGTTTTTATGGTGTGACACATTTTTCCCTTTTTAGTATTTTTTACTGTAGTGAAACTATTTTGTCAATATATTTAACTAATAAAACTTAAGGCTCTTAAACAAATTACTAAGTTATGGATTTAGCATTGATTTGAATTTATATCTTTGTCCTTAAGTGTAGTTACAAGTCCTGCATAGTGTGGGCAAGTGCTGTAACACTTTCAGATCGTGTACTGTTGAAAATTCGAAACCTTCCTTGACTACTTATCCGTATTTTTCTTTTCACAGGGGTGTAGGTAGCTGCTTTCGTCGTCTGTTTGGTCCCGCCCTCCGTTGCGATGTCTGGGCAGTACCCCCCACCCAACCCGGCTCATCCGTTCAGCCGTGTGCCTGTCCCATCCCAGCGGGTGTTGGCACCCTGGGGTCACTCCCCGCAACCCACGGCAGGTACGACAACCAGGCACGGTCAGCAGGGTCATACACTACTAAAATATGCCGAGACAAAAAGGCTGCTTGTTTACAACACTAAAATGCGAATGGAATTATGAAAATAAAAACATTGGTTTTTATCCACTGCCCATGGAGTAGGACTCGATTTACTTCACTCTTGCAGATTAGCGATAATGAATTAATTTTTAATTTTTCATACTGAGGAATACCATTAAAACACAATTTCATTTGTTATCAAGTATCAGATCGCTGTTGAACTACTTGATAATTTAATATCTGTAATTTTTTATTGAAGTAAACATTAGTTACACAAATTAAGTTACCGAAGCCGTGTTTAAATTCTTCTATTCTTAACATAAAAGACAAAATATAGCCGGCCAACTCCAAGAAGCATAATTTTATCCCAAAATGGGTAATTTATTAACACGTTCGCGGCGGCATGGGAGCGATCGCTCCCACGCGGAACCCTAATGCAATCCTGATGGGTGCGATAGCTCCCAAGCTGCACTGCTTTACAATATGATTTATTTTTAATTCAGGATCTGAGCTAGAAATCTGAAGTTTTGCACAGCACTGCTCAATAGTACAATGTATTTTGGGACCACGTGGGTTTTTACTGGGCAAAGCTGCTGCAACGGTGGGTTTTACAATTTTTATATTCAGGATGGTGATGAGGTTCGAGCAAAAACCTCGCCGCCGCGAACGTGTTAAATTACCATAGATAATTAGCCATAGGTAATTTTATCACCTATAATGACTTGCCCCCACAAATCCACTTTGAAAGATAGGTAACAAGGTATTCCAAAGAGAGTGGTGTTATACTCTTTTAGTATTGTTAGAATGAAAAACTTTTTACATATTAACTGTAAATGAAATTAATAACAAAAAAGAGCAAAACTCCCTTTTGTGCTTAATAACTTGGCCTACTTTATTATCCTGCATAACGAGAAAATAACATTGTCGAATAATGATCCTAAGAGCGTCTTGTTTGGTTGGCGTTGGCACTAACTGAAACCTTATTCTTGGGGTGTTTAATTCAATTACATCCTACAATTGTAATATTAATTGATTTAATTTGAAAAAGTATTGCACTTCTAAGAGATTAACAAATATCATAAATTTTAAAAGAAACATAAAAATATTTGAACAAAAAACAATAAAGAAACACTTCCATTGAGTCCAGCAAACGCGAACTAACGTGAACTAAATGGTATAAACCATCTTCAGCGTATCAACAAAACTAGATAATAAACAGATATGGACACCAATTGACTAATAATCTCATGTTAAAGATAGCTACTTTGGTGGTTAGATTGTAAATTGAATTTAACTCAATAATTACTATATCAAACGCCATCACTTTAAATTAGGTTAAGATTTTAAAATTGTTTTCTGCATTTCTGTATGCTTTATGGTCAGACATCATGAAGATAAAAAAAATTGATTGCTGAACATAAATACAGCATAAATAAACAATTGGAAAACTGCTCAAAACTAAGCAAATATGCAATTATTCAAGAGCAGAGGGTGGATTGGGCAGACACAAGAATACTTTGTCAAGAAAGTAATTTGAAGAAACAGAATGTTAAGGAAGCTGCTTAATTGGCTATTGATGAACAAAGTACAGTATAAACTCGATAGTTCGACACTTTGTGGACTTAGAGAATGTCTAAGTATCGAAATGTCAAACTATAGGGAGTATATGGGAAATTTTAACATAGGGAGTATAAAAATCATGAGTTTAATTTAGGAAACACTAAACTTGAATGAAACAATAACTCAAGATTCAAGATTTTTATTTCCACAAATTTTCCACTATAATTACAACATAAAATAAAGATGAAAGAGTACAACAAACTATGAAGAACATAGTTAAATATTATACATGAAATAACATAAATATATTCATAATAAATAAAATGTTTATACAAAATGTCTACAAACTATACTACATATAATATATGGTTAGTTAAATGATAAATGGAAAAAATGTGGTTAGGTGTCTCAACTTTATTAAACTTAAACATAATCAACATTCATTATGTTTCGCCACTTGTTATACATTTTCGTCTATGTCAGTCTCCAACATCTGGACACTATCTGTAGTTACTGACACATCAAGTTGTCACGTATAGTGTCGAACTATCGAGAATCGAACTATTGAGGTTCTACTGTATCTCTCAAGTGCTACAATAAGCCCAGTGCTTATTCCCTTAATTAAACAAAAAATGCAGCAAACAATTAATTAAAAATCTAATCCTATTTTTAATTAACGGTGTTTAATGTAGTAATATCTAGTCAAATTCAATTAACAATCTAACCACTAAAGTAGCTAAATTTTAACATGTGATTATTTGTTAATTGGTGTTCACATATCTGTTTATTATCTAGTTTTGTTGATTAACTGAAGATGATTTATAATAATTAACCAAAATATACTTTTTTGAAAAATATATGTCATGAGTAACTGATTAATTTAATATTAAATCATGATAATAAGGATTTTATGTCAACAACAATCCTTTTTTAGGTATCGTTGGCCGAGAAACAGAGTACAGGGATGCAACTTTTCAAAACCTTTTTCAATGTACAATACGCAATTTGTCGTGTTATAAGGCAATCCCAGTAATTTCTTATAAAATAACTTTTGTATCGATTCCTCCTGGCAACCCCACACTGTGCCAATAGCCAATAAGTGATCTTACCTACTGCATTAAAACATTTAAATTTTGCAACTAATGGAACGGTGTTTGAATTTATTAACTTTTCCCCATAGCATTAATTTTGTTGCTACTCTTGACTTTTCATAGAAATGGGCTACCCACAACAAAGTGGAAGTGAACAGCATTCTTAAATATTTATATTTGTTGATCACCTCAATTCTTTGGCCTTTGAACCACCATTTATCCTTATTCCCCAACTTGTCATCTTTACGAAAATCTATTATGTTTTACATATTCAAATTTAACTTCCAAACTAAATTAGATTCCAACTATGGCAAAAATTCAAAATTCTTAATCATGAGATACAGACACCTAGCTGTGGGTGCCAGTGAAATCACATCAGCATATGTTACCATGTTTGTTTTTGCCCCCCCCCCCCCCCAACAAGTTCCACCCTCACCTACTGATTCCGGCTAAACCCCAAGTTGAAAAGTTGCATCCCTAGTGCAGCCCGATGGTTGGGTCAGTCACTCCTTCCCTGCACCACACCTCAGAGTTGGTTCCTTCATTAAGATCTCTTACAACTGTTTGTTGATATTCCCAAACAAGATAATTTATACATTAATATTTTCCTATCAATTGTGTCGAATGCCATGCTGAAATCAATGAAAAAAAGATTAAGTTTACGGGTCGTTATCTGATTAATGGCCAATTTGAGAAAGGTAAAAAAAATAAAAAAATAAAATTAAAAAACAAGTTATTTATTAGTAGTTCAAAGTAAATGAACTACAGCAAGAAACCTTATACATATCAGAGAGTAAAAATTACATTTAAGACTGATTTTCCTGATTTCATTTAAGGAATACACAAAGAATTTTTCCCTCGCTCACGTTTTTTTTTCTTGATAAAAAAGTTATAAAAGAATGGTGAAGTCAAAAGTTATAAGCTGAATGTTAAAGGTAAATGTAATTACTAACACCTACATAAGTTAAAACGAGTTTAAATTGATTATTGTGTTCTTTAGACTGGAAAATGTGCCTTATTTTCATTTTAATCTCAAAAAACTCACTTAAACTTTCCATATTTTGATAGATTATTTATTATTTTTATTTACAAATATAATAAAATGATAATAAAGAGTATAAACTTTCAATTAATATAAATTTTTTAATTATTTTCTTTCATTTGATATTTTTTAATATAGAAAATGTGATCGTGAGAGAGTGAGCGAGGGGAAAAACGCCGTGAGCGAGGGGGAACTAATAAATAATAAATGAAAAACTAATAAGTAAATAAGTTGTATCAATAAATAATGCAAGGTGAAGTAATAATAAAATGTATTATTACAATAATAATTTCAAAGGGCTTCCCTTTATTCACGACTCATCCGTGAGCGAGGGGAACGTGAGCGAAGGGAAAATGTTGAAGGTCTTTAGTTTTTGTACCGACTATACCGGCAGTATTGCGCAACCCGTTGTTTGAGGTTATACCGGCTTCATAATAAATTCTAAAACTACCATTGCTAGTTTTGCTGTTATAATTAATTATAAATGAGTTATGAGGAGTGAGCGAGGGGAACAGCAATTAATGTACGCACGATTTCTTAGCTGAAATGTTTTAATAACGACCTAAATATGACGATTACGATGCTGCCGTCCACAACACATCTTCCACGTAACTTCGGCCGAGCGTTACTGACAGGAACGGGAGAAACGAAACGGTCCGCGGCGATTTGGCGGCAAATTCAAAACATCGCTACACTTTTATTGGTCTTGTAGAGACACGGAAATAATGGTGAATTATTTTGAAATTGATCTGATTTCAATAATATTATTGCTTTATTTCAAAATCTAACTGTTAATGAAAATCATGGGCAATTTACATAGTTATTTTTTGTAAATTTGGATGGCTTTTGTCAACTGAGAACTTAGACTCTGAGGCATGGAGACAGTGAGCGAGGGGAAAAATTAGACACATATTGTTTTTTATTATACATTTATTTTCATTCAATAATTTTATTTAAAGCAAGATCATGTTTAATAATATACTTACTATTTCTACAAAGCTTTATTTGCCTGAGAAAAATTATTTTAGTAATTTTTTTCCTGCAGAGACTCAAATTGGCCATTAATTTGATAATGACCCTTACCTGTTGTGAAGTTATTTTGAAGTCAATCATGGAGCTCTTAAAAATTTAAAATATCAATCGTGGAATACTCGTTTCTAAAACCTGCTTGACGTTTGGTAATGACATTAAATTCTTCAGTTCAGCGCGCTAACCTGTTATTAAACTAATGAATATTTTACTAATTCAATCATAAATTACAGTCCGCTGAAGTTAATATCCCCTCTTTTGTGCAACGGAAATACAATTGATCTTTTAAAACTACCCGCAACTGTGCTCTCTTCAAATATTTTAGTAGGAAACATCTAACAGCTTATTTAGCAAAGTACTCAGCTCATATTTAAAAAACTCAAATGGAATCCTATTGAAACCAGGTGATTTGCTATTATTTGTTTTAGATCAAACCAAAGTTTTTAAAGTGAAGTCCCTTTTCAAAAAGTTGTCCTTCACCAATGATAAGGTGTAGCTTACACTGGCTGACAACAGTGGTGGATTCAGCAAGAGCCGGAAGTGGTTGTCTCAAACACTCTGCAATGATTATGATTACCGTTAATAAAATTAATAAATTTTAAGAATGTTTGTTAATTTAATCCTATTGAATGTTCCAGGTCTAAATATGGTCGGGAGTTCGATGAACTACTTTGGTTCACCTCACATGGGGCTGAGAGGGACGCAGCCATGGGGCGTGCCGCCGCAGTCGCACCCTAAACCGGCCGAGACTCGTCCAATGGCGACCAACCCCATCTTCGGTCTTCAGATGCTGATGTCTGCAGACAACGTGACCAGAATACCCTCCGAGTACCAGCAGGAAGAGTCGATGGACTTGTCAAGTCACACGAACGTGTCTAAGACACCGGACCTCCGCCCCGAGCAAGCTTCGGACGTGTTGCGTAACGGGACGATATTCAATGTGAACGGAGAAGTGGAAAGGACAGACACAAAAGAGGAAAAAGAAAGTGTTGTTGCGAGTGTGATTGCACCTAACCCACTCAGAGAGGGTAGAGTGGGCGAGGAATATCCTCGAGAGGGGTTTGGAACTGTGATAAAACCCAGGATCGATGTGAAGGAGGGGGACGAGCACGACGGAGATGCCTCGGAAATACTTAGTGAACCCATTAGTAGTTTAAGTTCAGTGCTGAAATCCACGTCTAGTATTATCCCTGATTTAAAAAAATATTCTGTGATGGATTCTGTTACGACAAAAGACAATTTATCATCAGACGATGCAACCACAGAAATGGACAAAATAAGGGATTTTATTATGAAGGTAGATAAACCTGGTGAACGTTTAAATTTAAGTGAAGATTACGGGTTTGAAAACACGCCAAAAGAGGGTGATAGCGTAGGTAGTTTAGATACGTCCCGGAAACAAGAGGAATCTGGTGTTTCGTTTTTAGATTCCTCAGCTCTCAGTGTAGACACGGACGAATCAAAATTAGTTGTAGCGGAATCTTCTGCTGATGATATATTTGGAATATCTCCAGTCGGTAATGACGCAACAACTATTTTACAAGATAATAAAAAGTCAGAAGACTCTAAACCAGTTTTACCTTTAGCCGAACCATTTCCTCTCTCAAATTCATCAGGCTCACAATCTTTACTTACTGTATCAGAAGATAAAACCTCCTCCATAACCCCTGCAAACCATGAACCTGAGCCTCGGCCTTCTGTTGAAAATGTGGAAATTCTTCTAGAAAGTATGTTTAACCCCCAGGAAGAGAACTCCTGCAGTTCACAAACGAGTTGCGGAATCCCTCAGTCTGTGATTGTGTCAGGTGCTGTTAAATCGCCGGCTGAAACTCTAAAACCGTCTGTAGATTTGGTGAGCCCCATGAAAGTAGAAGACTTGGCATCAACTTTAGCTGAAGACACACCGACAAAAAGTGAAGTAAAGGAGGAAAGAAAAGAAGAAAGTATAACAGATGATGTAATGCAGGAGATTGAGAAAAAACTGGAAATGTTAACAGAAAGTGTATCCGAACATACGGTGAGTCAGACAAAAATCGAACCTGAGATTGAGAAAGAAACCCAAAAAGAAACTGACAAAGGTCTTACAGATGTTCCTACGACTAAAGAAATAGAAGATGAAGAAGAAGCACAAGAAAAGTTAAGTGAAATCACAGCACCCAAAGTGGCAAATCAACAAGCTAAAGCAGGATCATCGAGCAATCCTTTTATTGAAGTTGAAAATGAATTAGAAAAAATGTTTGCTGGCATTGTAGAACCAACGGAGGATGCAGGGATGGAAAATCAGTCGCAAAATTCTGTGTCGGAAACAAAGAAATCTGATGGAAATAAACGGACTATTACAAAACGTAAAAAAGCAAATAATAGGAGACCGTCGGACAGTAGTGTTTTCGGTGGGGGGTCTTCGGGTGAGAGTACTCCAGTGAAGAAAAGAGGGAGAAAACGCTTAAGTGATATGGGAAATGAAAGGACTGTAAAGAAAATGAAGTTGGATGGTGGAGAATCCTTGAAGAAAAAGAAATTACCAAAAGACATTAGCAATGATAGCTTGAGTGGGAAAGTTAAAGGACCCTATGTTCATATTGAAGGACCAAAGGAAAGCCCTTCGAGTGTTGTGGTAGTGAACAGTGGAGTTAGGTTGGACGATGAGGATGTACAAAAGGATAAGGCCAGTTCCAGGAGGAAACATTCCAGTGCTCATCGGACTGAAGGTAAGAATTTTTTAACTATGGCCTATCTATTATTTTTCATTATTTTACAGGCATCAAGTAGGCCTGTAAAATAATGAATATATTTTACCAGATTTTGATATGAAGGTATATGAATGGCTCCTGCCAGTAAGATTGTAAGCGACATCAAAATTTTACGAAAAGGCAAAAAAATGAAAAATTAATTATCTTTTAGTTTTTTTGGTTACATATGTATAAAGTAATATAAATTTACATCATAAAGAATAATACATCAGTATCAATTGTAGGAGATAAAATATAATAAAAAATGTGATTTTAAAATTGCAATAGGCCTAATGACAAGATGTAACAAGTTGTAAACGACAGTCGTAACGTCCACTTTTTGAGGTTATGGTCAAACGTGTGTATTTTGACTAGTCTATAATATCTTTGGACATCACATTTATTAAATATAGTAATATAAAGACCTTAAAGTAGGCCTAATACAAAACAGAAATACAGTAAGCTATTAGAAAAATATTGGTTCACTTGACGGTTATAATGTTACTGCACACATCCTCCCTCTTTCTGCTACTGTTGAGCCAATTTATTTTGTGTTCCGCAAGACCGACTCTCAGGGACACACCGACATCTACAGGTGCCTACAACGTTACTGCACCACGGAACCAAAGCCTTTGTGAATATCCAATGGTCTTAGGGTTACCAACTTCAGAAATATCAACAAAATAATAACCAACCAAAAAAAGTAAAAGTAGGTGGCGTTTCCAAAGCTAAGCCACAACTTAATTTTTTTGTTTATTGTTGAAAAATCCCACTTAACCCGTGACTAAGGGACTCCTTGCAGGCTGTTAATTTCAACATAAGGGTAACAAGAGAGTTAGATAGGTAGTAATTGAGTACAGGAGGGTTTTTATCCATGCCTATCTGCCATTGGCTGAGACCATTTTTGTCTTTTCATTCAACATTTCAGCTGCTAATCGTAAAAAATCTGTTCAAAAAATTAATTTTGTAGTATTATTTTTTAATTAGATTGTTAAAGAATTTTTCATGTGATCAATCATACATTTTCAGATGATATTAGTTTTTATTTAATTAGCCTACATTCACTAAAAAATTTAATTTTCATGTGAGCACATCAGCATGAGGAATTTCCACATCATATTAAATTCAGCAGTACGATTGTATCTTTAAAATAGAAACAAGAAACAGGGAGAAGAACAAAAAGTTAGGACATCCCTATTACACTTTCCCTCTAGAAAACATTGACGTTCTTATGTTGGCTGTAGATCGGCGTGGTGTAATTTGTTAATGTTATGCCACAATGCTTAAAAAACTTAACAAATTAAAAAGTATAGGCCTACGTAGTCAAGGGTGCAGAAAATGTATGGCCTCCTAAAATTTCCCTCAATCGTTCTGTTACTACGCCTTTGCCTTAACCAGTGGGCAGGGAAATGACAAAAAATTTTAAATTTTAGTTTATCATTTTAGAACACAAGTTATTAAATCAAAACTATTTACCAGTACTTCTTAATACTTATCTATCATAACTTAAATAAAATCTTGATTAGCTGTTCAATTCTTGATATTTAACTTCAATTATTAAATTATTAAGGAAGGGAATAGATAAAAAAAAAAAAAAATTGACTTGATGGTCCTCTTTGCTCATAGGAGCTCAATAAGAAACTTTTTTTCAAGTTTCGTTTTGGGCTCCGCCCCACAGAACCTCAAAATTACCATTCATCTTAACACGTTCACTGCTGAATATACCTGCAATAGTGATTAGCATATGCTAAAATTATTTTTTTATGTTTTTACTCAGCATTGGATGTCTTTTGATGGAAAACAGTGCAGAAACGCCATTTGGAGCAATAAAAATGGCATTTACGGCCTTTTATTTTCGCGGTCACGATCGTGTACGCCCGCATCTGGCGACGCCGTTTTGCCGAACGGCGCACTTTTATTGTTCAAATATGTATAAAAAAACTCACTTATATAAATCAAAAACATATTTATATGATTTTACATGATAAAAATACTACACTAACATAAAAATATACTATTTACAACCCCGCCAGCCCACCCTGATGTCTTTCGTTCAGTATGCCAAAAATCACAAAATCGGGGTCCTCATCCTCTGACTTGCCGTCGGTCTCGTAGGGTAGCTCATCCAGATCTTGTTCTTAGGGGTTATTTTAATCGTCCGAATCATATTCTTGCATTAAACCACTAGAATTGGGAAGTAGATCCATTTTTATAACCTAACAAAACACTATTTACTATTTACAAATATACAATGTTTACACGAACATATGTTTCCATAGAAACGAGCAAATTAAAAACTAACACCGCCCAAAATGAAAGAAAAGTACCTCCCCACGAGCGCGATAGCAACCACTTACATCGGGAAAGTGCTGGCAGCACACTGACGTATCTAAGCAACAATGAAATTGCGGCAACGATCGTTTACGCGCGCACCCGGGTAATGGCGGGCGCGGCAACGATCGTTGCCGCGCGCACAGAACGTGTTAAGGGGTTGAAATGTATTGTGGGTGTTCCTCTCAGTGCTCACTAAGAAAAGGTTTTGCATGTATAGTTTTTTATGTTTGTTAAAGATCTGCCCCACTGGACTTCATAATTACTACATTGTCTATACAGAGTTGAAATTTGACCTGGATCTTTACTCATAGGTGTTCGCTATGAAACGGTTTTGCAAATTTCCGTTAGAACTCCACCCCACAGAATCTCACTAAGAAAAGGCTTCGCGAATATGGTTTTTGAAGTTGTTTAGGGCTCCGCCCTGGACTTAGAAATTTAGGCTCATACGTGGTTGAAATTTGACATGGATGTTCCTCTTAAAGAAAAAAAAGAGTCCACCTTCAACTCACTAAGAAAGGTTTATAAATTTCATTTAGGGCTCCACCCCAAAGAACCTAAAAATTACCATAAATCTTAAGGGGGATCTGCTGACGTTCGTCTTTGCTAATAGGTGCTCACCAAGAAAAGGTTTTGTAAAATTCTTTCTTACAATTTTTTGTAAAATTTTTTGTAAAATTGTAAATCCACATTACGTTGATGTTTCAATAGAATACTTAAAGAAGATGATTTTGTTGCTCTTGAAAGAGATTTTATTACCGTACCTATAATAGCTATTTGTGTAATAATAGCGTAAAGTATGTCATTGCCACTCTAGAATTGTAGATGGCTGCACGAAGCGTCAGCTGAGTGCGGCCAAACAATTCGAGAGCGGCAATGACAATTTGCGCTCGTAATACACACAAGATTTTTCACACCAACATAATTGTCACATATTACATGTTTTATTGTATACAAAATGTCATTTAGATTATTTTTTATTTGTTTCTGTTGGAACATAATGTTAGTTTGTATAAACAACTGCACCCAACTCTAGTTGTCAGATTATAATTAAAACATATGATCTGTAATCATTTTGTGTTTGTTTACCTATTTTTGTTGATGCAAGAAAATGTTGTATTATAAAAGTAAAAAATGGTATCTATTTAAATATGAGTTCTTAATTATTATATTTAGTAATTAAAGTCCAACTATAGAGATTTTCCCCCCATTGTGAATGTACTACAAAGGTCATGGGCCCAGGTAAAAAATACTTTGATAAGCCTTAAGATTTCTTTTTATTGTTTACAAAAGTCTAGGCTCAATTAGCTATTTCACTAGACATGAATTCAGTTCACAGAATAGAACCTTTAAAAAGAAATAATTATGACACTTGGAAAATTCAAGCTGAAGCTATTTTAATACAGCAAAATTTATGGGATTTTGTCATAGGAAAGAAAACATGTCCAGAAGATGATAGTAGTAAGTCAGCTTGGGTTGAAAAAGATTTAAAAGCTAGGTCAGAACTAATTTTAATTATATCTCCAAGTGAACTAAAATTAATAAAGAACTGTAAAACTTCCAAAGAAGTATGGGATGTATTGCAAAACACATATCAAAGTTCAGGTCCTGCTAGGAAAGCGACTTTGCTTAAACAATTAATTATCCATAAAATGAAAGATGGTGATAACGTTAGGGGACCATGTAAACAAATTCATGGACATTGTAGACAAACTTAATGAAATGAACATTGATATTAATTCAGATTTACTTAGCATAATGTTATTGTACAGTCTATCAGCATCATTTGATAACTTTAGAGTAGCTATTGAGTCTAGGGACACTTTACCTTCCCCTGATGACTTGAAAATTAAAATCATAGAGGAGAGTGAAGCAAGATCAAAAGATAATTATGAACGGAAGGAAGACACTTTGTATTGTAAGTCTAAACAGTTTAAGCCTAAGAAACATTTTTTCAATGGTAACAATCAAAACAAGCCGTTAGAGTATAACTATAATTTTAAAATTAAATGTTTCAAATGTGGTAAAACGGGTCATAAGGCTAATAACTGCAGATCTAAACCTAATGGATCTAGTTTTAAAGTAGAAGCTGAATGTTTTTCTTCTAATTTAAACTCTTTTGATCTAACTACTTCTGAATGGTGTCTTGATAGTGGCTGTACGTCACATGTGTGGGGAAAAATCTCACTTTAAAAGTATTCAAAACTCGGACGGGACTTTCAAACTTGCATCTAAAGGTCAAACAGCAGAAGTTTCTGGTATTGGACAAGTTTCTCTTGAATTGAGTAGGAATGATATTGTTCACTTGAATGATACTCTTTTCGTTCCAAACTTATCAACTAACTTGATGAGTGTTGGTAAAATAACTGATCGAGGATTTAAAGTAACTTTTAAAAAGGACGGAGCTGTAGTTCAAAATCCTAGAGGGAATGTAGTCTTATCAGCAGAACGACAAGGTGGTCTTTATTATAGCCTATCAAAAATGCTAAACCAATTTTAGAAAATGAAAGGTCAAACTTTTCTAAACAGTCTGATATCCTAGATTGGCATAAAAAGTTAGGGCATCTTAATGAATCTGACTTGAAATTAGCTTTAAAAGATGAAGTTGTAAATGGATTATGTTTTAATCCAAAAGACCATGTGGGAGAGTGTGAAACTTGTATTCAAGGAAAATTAACTCAAACACCTTTTCCAACCAGAAAAGCTCCAAAGAACGTTGATTTATTAGAAGTAATTCACTCTGATATAGTGGGTCCTATGAGAATTAATTCACAAGGAGGTAATAAATATTTTGGTACTTTCATTGATGAAAGCTCTCTATATTGCTATGTATATTTTCTGAAGAGCAAAGATGAAATTTTTGAACGATTTAAAGAATTTAAGAACGAAGTGGAAAACCAAACAGGTAAGAAAATAAAGTACTTACAAACAGACAATGGCAGGGAATATTGTAATGGTGATTTCGACAAATTCCTTAAGGAAAATGGTATTAGGAGAAGATTAACAGTCCCACACACTCCACAACAGAACGGTTTAGCTGAACGGAAAAACAGAACTCTTCTAGATATGGCAAGATGTTTATTAATAGAATCTCATCTTCCTGAAAACATGTGGGCTGAAGCTGTCAACACAGCTAACTACATAAGAAATCGATGTCCTTCCAAGTCTGCAGCGAACTCAACACCATTTGAGAAATTTGTGGGTAGAAAACCGTCAGTCCGTCACATGAAAATATTTGGCTCAAAAGTATTTGTACTAAATAAAGGGGCAAGAAGAGGAAAGTTTTACCTTGAGCTCAACAAGGAATCTTTGTCGGTTATGCGAGTAATGCCAAAGCATACCGAATTTGGGTCCCGCAAGAAAAGAAAGTAAAAATTGCAAGAGATATTAAAGTTCTTTCAAAAATGTACTATGAACAGGGGCAACAGAAAAATAATTATGATCTTGTTGAAGAACAAATCACAGAAATCGAAGAAACTAAAACAAACGAATATGATGACATAGAAGAGGACTTAATAGAAGTTCCATACAGAAATGAAACCAAAAATAACGAACCAGAACAAAGTCAAGAGGAACAATTTGATGAGAATATAAATGAAGATGAAAGTAACACAGACGAATACTTTGAAGTACTGGATGATGGATTTGAGGACCAGAATGATAATTCTAATGAACCTGAAAATGATGAAA
Source organism: Neoaliturus tenellus (assembly GCA_030545055.2). Lineage (NCBI taxonomy): Eukaryota > Metazoa > Arthropoda > Insecta > Hemiptera > Cicadellidae > Neoaliturus > Neoaliturus tenellus. Next base: position 40,675,849 of record CM061534.1, read on the forward strand.
TACAACCAAAACTGAAAAGGGTGAGAAAACCTCCTAAATGGACTGAAGATTATCAAATGTCAGCAAATAAGTGCAATGAAAACTTAAAAGAAGAAAATTTAGAGGAATGGAATAAAGCTATAAAAGATGAAGTAATTGCTCATTTAAAGAATGAAACTTGGGTTCTGGAAGATGAAAATAAAGCGACAAATATAATTGGATGCAAAATGGTATTAAAAAGGAAATTTAAACCGAATGGAGAACTGGAAAGACGCAAAGCACGATTAGTTGCCAAAGGATTTGCTCAACAACCAGGAATCGACTTTGATGAAACTTTCGCACCAGTAGCAAAGCTTAGCTCAATCAGACTTTTGACTGCTCTCGCTGTTGAAGAAGACCTAAGCATTGAGCAAATGGATGTTTCAACCGCATTTTTAAATGGAGACTTAAAAGAGAAAGTTTATATGAAAGTACCAGAAAACCTAGAAAAATATCTTCAAGATATAATGATCGATGAAAGTTGCAATGAGGACAAATCCTTATTCAACAAAGCTAAGAAAATGCTAAATGAATTGAGGAAATCAACAGGTAAAAAGGTATGTCTTCTCAAAAAGGCAATATATGGTTTAAAACAGTCAGGAAGACAATGGTATATGAAACTTGATTCGAAACTGAAGGAATTAAAATTTACACCTTCTCACGCTGACCCTTGCATATATACTTCAACTGTGGGTGGAAGCAAAAGCATAGTCGCTGTTTATGTAGACAATATTTTAATTGCTACCAAAAAATCAAAAGTATTTAAACCACATCAAGACTCAACTGATGAAATCATTCGAAATGAGAGATTTGGGTAAAATAAACTACTGTCTTGGAATAGAATTTACTGAAGGAGATGGAGAAATCAAGATGTCTCAAGCTAAATATTTAAATGAAATCTTAGAACATTTCAATATGAAAGATTGCAAAGCAGCACCAACTCCTCTAACCCCAGGACAGAAATTAGTCAAAGGAAATGAATGTGATGAAAGTTATCCTTACCAAAAATTGATCGGTTCACTGATGTATCTCTCAATAGCAACCAGGCCTGACATCACTCTTGCTGTTAGTTATTTGAGTCAATTCAACTCATGTTACAGTAAAGAACATTGGATTGCTGCTAAAAGAGTTCTTCGATATTTACAAGGAACTAAAGAATTATCTCTTGTATTTCGAAAAACTGGCAAACCACTGATAGGTGCAGCTGATGCGGATTGGGCTAATAGTGAAGACAGAAAATCTTACACTGGATATTGTTTTAAATTTGGTAATGCTTTAGTCAGTTGGGAATCAAGAAAGCAAAGGACAGTCGCATTATCGACAAGTGAAGCCGAATATATGTCTTTGTAGTTGTTTATACAAACTAACACTCCCCCACACCCAACTAAGGCGTTGTGAGTCCAAGGCAATGTCTAAATTTGACATGCTTAGTTTCATTAAGTCCTTTTGTAAATATATCAGCAACCATGTCTTCTGTAGGTTTGTAATTTATTTTTATTTCACCACTTTGAACTTTCTCTCTTATAAAATGTTCTCGAATATTTATGTGTTTAGACTTGCTGCTTATCACTGAGTTTTTCGCCATGGCTATGGCTGACTGATTGTCACTGAATATTTCAATCACTTTATGAGGTCTTCCCATGTCTTCAATAAGCTGCTTTAAATGAATAGCTTCTTTTGCCGCTTCGGTCAAAGACATATATTCGGCTTCACTTGTCGATAATGCGACTGTCCTTTGCTTTCTTGATTCCCAACTGACTAAAGCATTACCAAATTTAAAACAATATCCAGTGTAAGACATAATGTTAACTATCAAACATAACCTCAAACTAAAAAAGAAGCAATTACCAAACGACAACAATGAATAACAGCTGTAGCATGGTTTGTAATAACAGCTGATTTAAAATTGCTGTTTGATCTAGCGTGCGGTAAAGAATCATTGCCGCTCTAGAGCGGGAAAGAAACCGGAAAGAACCGGAAATGAACTGTTTTGCATAGGGGTTACAGGTGTGGCAATGCAATTATTTCCATGCAGTGGTAGGAAAAATAAATTTAATCACCAGCAGAGCCGTAACGGGCAACAGCTAGTAATTGTAGAATGGAAATTGACAAAGCAAATCGTGGTATGGGGAAGTATAACCTTATCTTTGGTTGCAGGAGTGGCGTCGACGCGCAAAGCCTACACTGCCAGCACCCTGTCAGCAAGGTAAGTTTCATCATGTTCGATTAACCACCAGAGAATTAAAAGCTATTTGATTATTTCATCTTTTTTGTAGGCTACAACAAAATCTAGTAAAGATTTGAAATAGTGTAAGTTTCTTTGAAGAGATTGTAGTCAACCCAAGGAACCCCAAAATATATATGTTGGTTCGTAATGGTCAATGAGCTAGTAATACGTTTTATATACATATTTGTATATAAAACGTTTTGTGACAATAAAGAATTATTTATTTATTTATTTTAAGGGAAAGTATTTCAGACAAATCAAGCATTATATTATTTGAGCGATAAAATACTTCCTTAGCACATTTGTAAAGAAAACACTAGTACCAATTGGTCAATAATGTTGTTAGTTTAATGTTCTAGAGTTTTATTGTTCTCAGGTGTTTCTAATTAAATCTTAACCCAATTAAAAAAAATAATTGAAAGTTCGCCAAAACTGCCTACGGGTCTAGGCTATTTTGAAAGCTTCATGTGAAAATGTCTCTTTAGTTATATCAGATTTTCGACTATTACAGGGTGTCACCATTCGCAGGGCTTGTAACAAATTATTTTTTATATTTTTTGTCTCTGGTAATTTTTTTATTTTATTTTTTATTTTGTTATTTTATTTTTGAGGGATTTTGGTTTTTTAGGGCAATTAGATTTATTTTGATCGATTTTTTTTTTTTGATCTCGTAACAACTAAATAAATGTTTAAAAAAGGAAAAAATGGAAAAAAGAAAAAAAGAGTATGGGGAGGACCTTTTTCTATTTTTTACATTGTTTTAATTATTATTATTTTTGCTTAAGTAGATGATCACTTATTTCAAAATTATCCTACATAATTTTTTTATTGCCTACATATTTTTAATATCCTGATAAAACACTGGTTTTTCAAATTTTTTGCAATATTTTGGGTTTATTCAAGGTTATTTATTGGTTCTTTTTTTCATCATTTTGGTTATTTATTTATTTTTAACCTCAAGAACTGTTACAAGCCCTGCATTCGGAAAAAGTAGTAAAATTGTGAATTTGTGTTGGAATTTTATTTGAGATGAGGCTTGTTTTTTGCTCGAGAATTTCCAGAAAAGTGGTCTGGAAAGGTTGGGGAAAAGTCGGAAGTTTCATTTGCAAAATTAAGTCTACACCCTGTATTATTTTTCCACATTACCAACTAAGAATATTTAGTAGTCAAATTTGCTGATCAGTCAGTAATGTAACCGAGGATAACGTATGCACAGGTACAACTCCGACTCAGCGGACCTCTCGTGGGTTTGTGTGCTGTGTCATCGCGGCCCACACTGCGAGGGGGGCCTGGGCGGGGAACCGGCGGGGGATCTGTTTGGCCCGTACCGCGTCCCCGCCACTCCTCCTGCCGATGATGCCCCCGCCCCTGGCGCGCCCTCGGACCGGGACATCGTAGAGGAGCAGAAGCGCCGAGGCGGCAAGTACCCCAAGAGCCTGCGGACCAGCGGCGGCGCGGAGGCGTTCATACAGAAGATGGGCAAGAAGGTGAGTTGATAATGTTGAGATTTACATTTTTACTAGTGTACTTGTTGCTCGACATCGAGCAAATAAGTTGAGATTATTTTTACTGTTTACGCTTATTAATAAGTTCGTGAACCAGTGTGCACCCTCCAAGTTTTAAATAATGACCTCTTTGTTATGAATAGACAAATGATCTCACTGATGTAGGCATAAATACTGTGTTTACTTGTTACAGCTGTTAACTTGAAATCTTTTAAAGTTTCTTAATGTTAATCGAATGGAGAAATTTAGAACTTTAAGGGCTTCTAGGGCTCGTTCTTTTGGATTGATATTTGCCGATTTACTTAAGAAACAACTTCTCACCGAACTCTATCCAATGACACTAATATCATTAAAATTGGTTGAAAACTGTTGGAGAAGTTCCTTGTACAAAAAAAGTGTTGCATATTAAATATGTATAGATTTGAATACAGTAGAATTCCTCTTAACCAAGTACAATTTAACCGGAGTCCGCTTTAACCGGTCTTCCTGTCATCATAAACTTCTTTTCTCTTCATTTTGTTTTTGTTTATTCCATGTTTTACAGTGTATAATAACACATCATAAAAAATTATCGTGCTTTGGTTCGTTTTGTCTTTGTTACACATGAGAAACAAGTTCTATAATGATGCGGTTCCTAGCTATATATCCTGTTCAAAATAAATGTGCTGTCGAAAGACAAAATTATATTTCCCACCATAATGGAAATCCCCTCAATACCTTTCTTAATTCCACGGTTTTCTTCAAAATCATAATGTTATTTTAATTTCCCCTTTGAAATTCAGTGTAGAAAATAGCGCTGATGAACATGTTACTTCACCTCGTCACCGTTGCAAGCGCTTCTTTTTACATCTCAAACATCAAAATAAGAATATTTGTTACGAAAAAGCAAAGCATTGGCATAAAGTGAGATGAGATATTAAACAGTTGTGCAAATTTTTAGTGCTTGCGATTGGTTGGATTGTTAGCAGTGGGAGTAACAGGAGAAAATGGGGGAGAAATCTGCATTTCAATTTAGCATATTTATTTTTTTATTCAGTCCCATTATTACTTATAGGCTATTGGAAAACCTAATTTAAATGTACAACAGTATAACCAGTCAATCATTATCCGGCCACGGACTGGTCCTCAGTGGCGAAGTTAGGAGGGAAACTACTGCTAAAGGATGTGTGAGACAAAAAAAAAACCTGTGGATGGAAAGTTGAGGATAGAAAACTATTTGTAGCAGTCGTGAATGTTTTTGTTGAGTTTAATTTTTGTTGGGTGATTTTTTTCGTAGTTCCTGTCTTATTGCTACCTTAGTGAAAATAAAACTAAGTGAGAATAAAACTTAACTTTAAGAAATAACGAGAATATACCATTTTATGACAACAAGCCAGAAGTGCAACAATAACCGGAAACAATGAATTACTAATGCATTCAATGTAAAGTCATATTATGAAATAAAATGAAATGGAAATGCTTCTTGAAAATGTTGCTTCAATGTTGCTTGAGGCGAACATTAGGACCACATGGTCCTCTCTTACAGTTAACCTCTAAACAAAATAATATTAATTAAAATATATTATAATGTAGGCCTACTTAAAAACAAAAATACACTTTAGCTTTCTTTAAATAATTATGATACAAATAATAAAAAGAAAATCCCAAAATAATACTATGCAACCATCCTGAGAATGATTAATCTACCAATTTGAAGTTTGGTAAAACAATCCTAAGGTAAAGTTATTAGAAAGAACTGTATTATATTAAAACCACTTTTTTGTATTGCATTTGTGTGTTTCTACGCCAGTAAGTTGTTAGGTAGCATCATTATTTAATCATACAATGTCAATGAATCAAACCTTAAAAAAGCTATTAACTTTTCTCAGGATCAAACCGGCAACATTAGGATTCAAAGGCCATAACCACTCAGCTATCCATCCAGCATTGAAGTACTTTCTTAATTTGAATGTTTGGAATTCATTTTTCTACCACTAGATATTAAATTTCCAAAATTTTGATTGAACTTTTACATGCTCAGTTTCCTTTTAGTAGTTGGTATAACTACCGGTTTTGTGACGACACATCATGAGGTAAATCTGGTCAATATTGATGTATTTAACAATACATCATACACTTAAATTTGACAGAAAACACGATGAAAACATCAACATAACACCAAAAACAGCACATTGATTAGCATTTTGGGTACTAAATTTAATTCATCGCGGTTAACAAACAAAAGGATATGGAGCAGGTAAAAATTCACTCAACAATTAAAATGTTTATCTGTCAAAAGTAACATTTTTTCTATTCCTCTGTGGAGTTTATTTATTTAATTAATTTAGCTCTCAAACAACAAAATGATCGTAGTTCATAGTATTGTTTAACGTTTGTTTCAGAGCAAAAGGTCGCAATCGATGGAGAGTGTGGAGGGGCCGGGGCTGTTACCAGTGGAAGGTAAGGCGTATCAGTGACAATAGTTAGTGTTACCAGCAACTTTAAGATGTTCTCTGAGCTTTTATTAGTGTTGTCAACCTCTTTTTGCCTTACTTCGCTTTCTCCAAAAAGACTATTCTTCTGTGCGTGGATCGTATTTGACAAAGTTGGGGAGTAAGCTGCTACAGTAAAGATGAATGGTACTGATTTAAACTATACGGAACAGCAGTTGAAATGAGGATACTCTAGGGGTAGCGTAGCAGAACACAGATATTTGAACCCACGACATCGACATCGTTGGCAGCGACCGTAGCTCAGTGGTAGAGCTCTGGGTTATCACCCAGCGGGCCCTGGTTCAATTCCCGGCTTTGGGACAAAAAGATCGTTAGGCCGTTCCCATGGTTCGGAAGTCACGTTAAGCCGTTGGTCCACCTGCATAGAAAACAATAAAGTGCAGGCATTTCAGGCGAGAACTATCAGTGTTTAATTGCTTATCTTCCTCCACTAAAAGCCATACGATAATTAATTTATCGACATCGTTGCCATAGTCCCTAAGTCTGAACCCATAGCAACGCCACCAACTAATTATAGGCCTACTACCTTAAATATAAGACATCATCTCAAGTGTTCCTTTCAATGTAAAGTTTGGTCGCTCTCAGTCTAGGCTATAACCACTAATCAAGGCATCCAGCATTGAAGTACTACCGTAATTTAAATATAACAGGTTACTAACCTTGATTAACCGTCACGATTCAGGTCGAACCAGTGTTCTTGGTGACCCGGGTTTCGACCTTAAAAGGCTATTTTCAAACCAATGTACAGTAGATGTCAATCACAGTTTTTCTCAGCATGAAAATGAAATTACAAATTGGTTGTAGACAACAGTTGAGCTTTATTTTAGAGATTGTCTGCCAGAAGTGCTACATAACATACTGTTTTGGTTGCAACAGACAATCATAACCTGTTTCAATAGTTGCAAACAACAAGTTAGCTGCAGTATTGCTTCGTAGTTGTAGTTACAATTGAGAACTGTTTTGCAGTGATGGTGAGCAACAATCACTTGTGATCGTTGTCTGAGAGCCTGTTCCATAATTTGAAACAGCCAGTTGTAGCTGCAGCCCTGTCCAAAACTGTTAATTTCATTCACATTCTCTTGACAGTTGTCAACAATGAAAGCGTTTCTGTTCTGCCGGCACGGTGCGATGAAGCACCTCGCCGATGCAGTTCTGCAGCTAAGACAGGGTGTTTCCCAAAACACTTAAGAGTCTGCAGTACCTACGCCATTTTGGTATTTTGTCCCATAAACACAATGTTAATTTGAAACATTACTCTGAATTTGTTTTTGGTCTGAAAATTACAAACTTCATGTTATTTTGAATGTTACCATAGTGTCTTTCATATGACGTGATAGAAAATTAATTTAAAAAATTATCCACCAAAATAACGAATAGAAAAACAATGTATATTAACACAATTTTAAAACCATGTTAAACCATTTTTAGGAGGTTTATTTAGAAATGTATCCACGTCACATGAACCCCATACAATTATGGTGAACATATTCAAGTTTCATGCAAATCCGATGCAAGATTATCGAGATAAATTGTTTTAAAGACAGACATTGTTCTTAACACATTGTGTTCTTAGTCCCATAAGAACAATAACTAACATTGTTCTTATGGGACTAAAAACCAAGATTGAGGAGGTACTGCAGACTCTTAAATTTCAGAACAGTTTCCATAAAACAGTTACAGTAATTTTGTCCCACCGCTGACTTTCTGACGGCATCCACCCTTAGAAAAACATGTGTACATTTGTCCGAATCACGAAAAATTAAGCTATTTCTGTTGCCATATCCCATGATTTGTGTAGGTTTTTAGAGGAGAAATCTTTATTCTAAGGTGAGAAACGTATTTGTCAGGTCCTCCAACAGTGCCAACTTGGTTGATGGAACAAAATACTCAACAGGAAGGCGCACAACCTGTCTAAAAACCTTGATACTTTGTGGCTTTTTATCCAAAACAAAATAGAACCGGTCTAGATCCTCTCATTCTGGGGGGAACTGAGGAAATAAATAAAATCAATGACACAAAATTCCTTGGATTGGTTATTGATAAACACTTGAGCTGGGATTTATATGTTGAATTTTGTGATGGAAAACATTAGTACTGGTATTTTTGTGCTGAGGAGGCTTTCCAAAATTTGCAGTTTTTCAGTTTTAAAAATGATTTTTTATGCCCATATTCAGTTGTACATAGCTTATGGAGTAGGAGTGTATAGAGGGACTTCAGGATAAAATTGGAAAAAAATTCTAGTTTTACAAAAAAAAAGGCCCTAAGAATTATTTGAAATTAAAAAGTGATGAGTATGTAAAACAACACTTGAACAACTTAAATATTTTAACAGTTCATGGTTTATATTTTTGAATGTATAATGTATATTTTAAAAAATGAAAATTTATAATGAATGAGAGGGAGCACCCTATAACACAAGAAATAAAATAGAATTTACTGTTCCAAACATAATCTAGAATTATACTCCAAGAGAACTAGTTATGCTGGCATGAAATTTAAAGAAATGATTCCTAAAGATATAAAAAAATGTAGAAAATATATCAAAGTTCAAAACATTATTGGAAAAATATCTGGTAGGGAAAGCGTGTTATTCTGTTGATGAAGTGTAGCTAAATTAAAATAGTCTGAAATAAATAGTATTTTGTAGATGTTAAGATATACTTTATTTTCTTGTATAAAGAGTTGACGCTATTTATTTTAGATTTGTGCAAATCTCAATAAAGATTTTTTGATTGATTGAAACCGTTTCTGCCTCTCACACATGGTTGTGTCGTGTTGCAGGCAGCTACGAGGTGTGGCTGCACAGCGCGTGTGCCGAGTGGGCGCCGGGACTCTGCGTGGTCGGCACCTCCCTGGTGGGTCTGGAGGACGCCGTCTGGACGGCCATCAGGACGGTGAGTGGCGTTACCTAACCTAACCTAAACCTAAACTAAAACGTTAGATGATCCAACCGACTGAGAATATGCGTAGCTTGCATGAAAGGTCATCTGACCTAACTTAAACCAAACCTATTGTAACCTGACCAAAGCAGCAAAATTTCTCATACAGGGTGATTTATATATAAGGGTGCCAGCTGTTTTACTTAAAAACAGTGATATTAAAAAAAGGTAACCTCAGTGGACTGTAAGTGTTGCTTTTTATGGTGATTTAAATTGTTAAAAACCTGCCATCTTTCCAATGTGGCTGCCAAACTCAAACATTTATAATGTGAACATCATTTTTAGATTGTACACACAATTGTAAGCCTTTTTTCTTTTAATTTTTTTTTAACTTAACGGTTAGGGAGCTACAAGAATTGAAGACCAAAATTTAGTCCCATGACAATAAGGTGGGACAAACATCAATTGCCTATATCTCCAAAAACATTCCCCAAAATAAAATATACTCTAGAGTAAAAGATCTTAAAATGATGTTTCAAAAACATTCACAAATAAAATTTATCATTCACGCACTAATGAATAATATAAAACAGTGCACTCTCGTTCATCAGTACTAATGTGGCGGACGGCAAGTTCAAATGTTGAAAAATTTAGATGAAATGGAGTCATTAGTAAGTCATCGTTTTCGCTGTTAAGGCGGCTAATTATGGTTATATTCAATATTGTTGGTGAGAACACAAAGGGATTTTCTGAACGTAAGATACTGAAACTTCGAAATGGTAACAATGAAGTAAAAGGAATAAAACAATGCAAGTATAGAGGATCCCCATACTGTCCCCACTCTGTTTTTCATAGCAATCTTTTATGCCGACTCACCGGCATCGATTCTTATAATAGCTATTAGACTATCCTCGATTGACAAACCTTTTTTGATTTTCACTCCTATTTTATCAGTCAATTGATATTCCACGTAACACAGATGCTCCTGTGAGGCAGACAGTTTAGGAAACGGATGTTTACTTCCTGTCTCCCCCCCCTTCTTCGTATTCTCTCTTATATTCACATAGCCTCGTTATCACATCGAGGGATGCAGGTAATGAAAAGCGCCTTGTACAAGCAATGCAAAATGTAATATTGAAGGCGCTAAAACGTAAAAATAATTTTTGTAAGAAAAAATAGTAATAATGTCCAGATTATCAGTTCCGATGAAGCGGAGTTGGATGAACGAGAGTGTACTGTAACATCAAATTTTGTTGTCTGTCCTTCATATTAGACATAAGTCCATTTGTGTGTAAATGTTAATTTTTTGTGACTTGTTCTTAAAACATTATTTTAAGACTTTCATTTTAGAATATTTTTTTAGCAAATGGTTTTGGGAGATATGGTCAGTTAGACGTTTGACCCATTTCATTCTTGGCCCTAAAAATGAACTTCAATTGCCTATTCATAAGAGAAAAATGTCAAAAAGTTTTAAAACTGCATGTAAAAGCAAAAAATGACAATTATTTTGTTAGAAACAGATTGATAACCGAAAGGGATAGTCCTAGAGGTGACAGTAACATGAAATTGAGTTGGCTGTGTATAGGTAGATAAGAAAAGCTAGTAAATATTTTGTGATAACCCGTTTTATTGTTTTCCACTCATTTTAAAGCGATAAAAGAATGGCTAATGCTTTCCCTTATTATCTATTGTTATTTCCTACTGCTACAACTAGTTAAAATATTCTTAAATTATTTATTGTAGGCTAAACCATTTTGTCAGAAAAAATTTACTCCAAAATATTGTGAAATAAACTAATTTGAATATATATAAAAATATTGTGTGCAATGCAGTAGTTTTTAATTTTTTTATTCAATACAGTACAGTGATTCGAAGATTTTATATTTGAATTAAATTGCACTTTGATTACTGTGCAGTGTGATTTATTTTCTAAAACACCTTTAATTAGCCTGACTTTTAATCAAGCTAGCTTGAAAAAAAAAAAAAAATAAATAAAATAGACAAATAAAAATCATTATTATTATTATTTTTTTTAATCAAACAAGGTGTTTTTTTTTTTATATATTTATTAAATGTGTGATGGATACTAAAAGTTTAACAAAGTTTTAAACTCAACTATTTTTATCAATATAAATGTTGTGTGTGATTTAAAAAAAACTACTTTAATAAGTGGTTTTAGTAGTAGATAATTGAAATGATTGAAAATAACATTTTAGTGTGTTCGAATTCGGATAAACCACTTAAATGTTTACCAATGTATTTAAGTTACACAAATTACATATTCTTATTATTGATTCAGATCAATTCTTAAGGCTAAACAACATAAAATAAAACACTAATGTCTAGAAATTAAATAAAAGTTTCACATCATCATGCATGACGCCCGATCCTTTACCACCTCGACTACTTGCATAAAAGTCTGGTCTCTCTGTCACAGTTGTGATCACATGTTTTTGCTCAGTAAAATTTAAAAATTATAGTGCCAATAAAAAATTCTGCCAAATATAAATTTCATTGGTTTACCTTCCTTTGGACTCCAAGCGTTTTAACAATTTAGTCAATTACAAAGGGAGAAACGATTAATTCAGATGACTATCGACAAACCTTCACGAAGAAAAAATATCTCTAAATGTGCAATACAGAACACAAGATGTGCCATGATGTTGGCAAAGGTGTTTCCGATTCACGGCAATAGTTTCCCATGTATAGTTTCAGCACAAATTAAATAATACCCCCGTCGCAGCAGACCTGCGTACTCAGCGAATTTCCAATGGAATTTTGGTATATTTTCTATTACCACATAAAATCCATGGGGATGAGAGTATGTAGGTTTGCCGCCATATGGGTTTTGTTGGTAAATATAAGTTAAACCCTACCTAGTGATTGTACATACCAAATTTTATAAGGCTATGGTGTTCTTTTTATTTTCCCCATAAACCCTATAGGGGTGAGTAGGTTTGCCGCCAAATGGGTTTTCTAAGCAAATATAAGTTAAACGCTTCCTAATGAATGTACATACCAAATTTTATCAAGATATGTCAATAAATAAGCAAGTTAGAAGGTTTTGTTGATTTCCCATAAGAATAACATGAAAAACATACTTTTTGGATTTTCTCCATAACCATTTAAGCTGGGTAAAAAATTCAAAATACTAGATTGTTTGTTTTTTTAAGCTCTTTTAAATGGTTTAAGTTAAAATTGTTGAATTTTCTAAATAAAAGTAAAAAAAGCCAAAAACCCATTTTTAACCCTTTTGAAACCCCATAAAACCCTGTTCCCATGGTCCGATCATTCCGGTTCGCGAACTCAACCTAGTAGACGCTGGCTTACATCCCTGTACCAAATTTCATCAAAATCGGAGGTTCCGTTCAAAAGTTATCGTGTTAACGGACACATAGATATATATATATATATATATATATATATAGATATATATATATATATATATATACATATATATCAATTTGAACGAACGGTGTTTTTGGCTTCTAGGGACCTCAAAACGAAAAAGTATCATGGTCCCGGGCTTAGGTCTTACCGTGACTACTACCGTAATAGCGTATTCCCTATAGGGAAATTCGCTAAAAACTTCAGGAACACCTTTGAAGCCAACATGCCCCCGTCTTTTGTTCTGCGTTGCATGTTTAAGTCTTAAAAGGCTTAATAGTCATCTAAATGTAATGTTGCTTCCCTTGGTATAAATAATCTAAAGATTAAAAATTAAGGCTATGGTCTAAAAAGCAGGTCTCACACTGCACTACATATTTGGCAGGATTTTAAAATTTTACCAAGTAATGATATGTGATTGCAGAGGAGGAAACTCAGTACAGACTGCTGTGATGGATATAGTTAACTTGGCGCACAAATATGCTGTGGTAAGTGATCAGTGTCGTGTGATGCGCAAATGTTCTTTAATTTCTGCGCGACCCTCGTATTTCGTTACTTTTAAGTGAACGGAAGATTGTAACCATCGAGTGTGTTACAGAAGTGTGTAACGTGCGGGGAGAGCGGCGCGGGCATCGGCTGCGTGGTGAGGAGCTGTCCGGCGCGCGTCCACTTCCCCTGCGCAGCCGCCACCGGCTGGCTACTGGACCACGACACATTCATCGCCAGGTGTCATACGCATAGGACGGTCAGTACCTGAGAGAGGCTGGGTGGTTCTGGTCTTGAAAATCTTGAAACTTGTGGGTTAGTGTTGAAAAGGCTGGAATTTGTTTTGAATTTGCCTACAAGTCCTGTAATGAAGATGATATGATGACATTCAAGAAATACCTTTAGTTTGCTAACAATTGTAATCTGAAAGTGTCTGGATGGCTGATCAGGACGTTTAAATTGGCATAAAATAGAAATTGATATATGCCTAGATAAGATTATTTAACACGTTCGCTGCGGCATATAAAATGTCAAAACTCAACCCCCATGCTGAATTATATTTACATTCCTCCAACTATAGCGAGAAAACGAACGGAATTCCCGATCCGGAAACGGATTAACGAGCGAAACGGGCACAACATGCGGGGACGATATAAACCTTCCCGGCCAAGAGCTGGCCTCACACTGAAGCAATATTTTTTAAGGGAGCACGCCACTGCTTTAGTAGTTGCCAGCGCACAGCGCTAGTGGGCGAGCAACTGCTATAGCAGCTAACGTGTTAATTTATGTTTCTTAAATTTTTGCAAAACTGATACAGTAGAGTCCTTCAAAACCGGAATTTTGGATGACTCGAAATGCCTGCGAGAGCAGTAAAGTGCACTAAATTTCAAAGAGCTAAGCGCCATGGCATCCGCCATAGTGTGATGTGGAGCTCTGGTTTTTTAAAGTTTTAACAGATGAGGTTTATTTGTTAGGTTTGTAATTTGTACACTATGCATTAAATACGAAGGCTAGTCAGAAAGTAAAGAACGTTTTGGAATGTAAAAAAACCAAGTACAAGAAACAAATTTTATTGTATACAGTAAGGCATTTGTCGTACCGGTGAACAAGCTTTGCGTTTCCCTCTTCGTAGAAATCTGACGCCTTTCAATAGGCTATTCAAAATCCGTAACAACCTGTTCAAAATTCGTAACAATTTCAAACAGCAAAGTCTGTGAAACTTGGGGGAAAGATAATGAAAGCTCCGTTATGGCGAAGCGGCAATTTTCACGGGTCTTCTCGTCAACTTTAGTGACCAGTTCGTCAGTCACAATACTCGGTGTCCACTCTTCTGCTTATCATGAACATTGGTTCGGCTAAACTGAATACACCTTTGCCAATAAAAATTCCATCGGTTTTAAGATTTTTGCCCACAAAAACCGTATTAACGATCGCACGTCGCATCTGGTGGGATTTTGTATAGGAGTGGCCATTTTGAATTTAAATGTAAAGAAAACGGGCGGCGCAACGATGCTCCTAGTGTTATGGCTGGATAGCCACTGAGGCCCCGAGCGCTCTCATACCCAAATATAGGCGATATGTGCGCGCCTAGCGGCATAAGACGAAAACCTTCTTTATTTTCTGGATATCAATCAATCATTCTTTATTCAAATAATGTACATAGTACATAGAATAGAGTCACTTAAAATAAATTAAAGTAATAAAGGGCCTAATACAGATCCCCATAAATGAATCCTGCATGAAAAGCTATACATAGTTTTTTTTCCCGGACGTGCCAGATAAGAGGAAGGTTACTGTATTTGGACAGTGATCCTGGATCACGATACAGATTGAGTGTGTAAAGTAAAATATTGATGTATGATCCGTATTGACTATGTAAGGTCGAGCCCAGTAAACAATACTCTCAATATTTATCACGATCCAGATCATGATCAGGATTGATCGTGTAAGATCCACCATTAGTGCGTGCGAGGGCAACCTTCAATAAACAGCAAAGGTAATAGTGCCCAAGTAAATAGTGATTCTTTATAATTTAACAAACAATTTTTAAAGTTTAGATGTATTAAAAAACTAGTTTGTTGTTTGTGACCCCCTTAAAGCCACTTTTCCCAAATACGTTTAATTTAAATTAGTTTCAATCAATATTATACATAATATGGATTAAACTGACTTGGGAAAAGCGACACTAAATACACAGTATTTTCTCATTACTATTCCTTGGTTTATTCTATTTCAGATTGTTTGATTCAGCTTATCTGGTTTCCACCGTTTATTTACCCATATTTTTCTGTTCCAGAGGCTGAGGCCATCGTAATAACACCTTGGCGAAATGAAGCCATGTTTTTATGTGATGACACCCAAGTTGGATGTCAGGCTTGGGATGTATATTTAGATCAGAAGATGATAATGAAATTATTTTATGTTTTCGAATTAATATTTGCTTCTTGCTGTATATTTACAATTTTTTATTATATTATCTGTATGAATTTACTAAAGTTACTTAATGATTGTATATTGATCGGATCATGTATATTTGATGGATGTAAAAATGAGAACCAAATAGAGTATTTATTTGTATGTTTTTTATTATTTACCTGGTTCTAAAACCGACTTTGTACCTTGTTATCACCTTGATGCTTTTCCCAAGACACCGTTTTAATTTATAGTGTTTGTCATACACAATGTTATCAATAGCACGGCTATGGCTGGAAAATTATCAAAAGTAAGGGGGAATTTCAGGAATTACTCAAAACATTTTTTTATATTATCTCATACAAGATGTTTTAGTTTTAATTGTGGTGATAAAAATTTAAATCTAAAAAAATGCCTTTAAATGTAGTGTTTTATATTAATGTCTGGCTAATTTGAAGTTCCCATTAAAAGAATTATCAAATCTTTTTAAATTTATTTAAAGTTTTATCAGAAGAAATGTTGTTCTAATCGTTTGTCATCCTAAGAAATAAAAAGCGAAGAAAAATCTAAATCAATTGTATCTTTCTTTGCCGACTCGTCTTGTCTGTTTTCTGAAATCAACCTGGCTAATAGATACAAAACTGAGTAATGCAGAGCCTAATGTAAAATAGAAAACGAAACTTTATTGATTTTTCAATGGGTTATCAGCAAAATAACATGAATGTGAAGCATTAGGAGGTGGTCATTGTAAGAGGTTCGAAAGCCATTAGCAGCAGAGGATTAGCTTGTTGCTAGGAGTGGTAGACCGTGTCACAGCAGTAGTGTTATCAGATCTTCCACCTATGATTATCAGGCATAGCTGACCCTCCATTCCTCGGTGTTGTGCTAGCACCGGCTTGTTATCTTAAGTTGTGCTATACCAATAATACATTTTGAGCTTCATCTTGACAGCAGCATCCAATTTATCCTTAAGGGTGCGCTCTACCCATCTTCCGCCGTGTTTGTCACCCCAGTTGTAAACCGATTTAAAATATTTTGATGATATTCTTTACGTAATATAATTTTGTACCCCGCTATCATCTTAAAATTTTGATATTAATTTAAATTACCAAGCAGGGTGCTTGCTAATAATGTTGAAAGGCGTTTTTGTATCAAGTTTTAACATATTAAAAACAATTTTTTGAGAAAGATAAGATGATACGTGGGAACAATATAATCTTAAGAAGAAGAATCTGCAATAAGATTGGTAAATAGTTTATAGATAACGATGCAAGATGGGAGATGCGAAAGGTCTGCGATTTCAAAAACATTGTTATTAGACCACCGATCGATTTCACACTGAAACCAAAAAAAGCTTTAAAGTAACAAAATTTAAAATCACCTGTCATATATTTTCCAAATTTATAGATTCCACGTATAGCGACAGTTAACAGTCTCGCTCGACGATTTTGACGCCGAGGTAGAGCGCACCCTTAAGGTCAAAAGGTAGGTGTGGGATTCTTTGCCTGAAAATACCTGTGCATCACTGCAGTGAAGAGTTAAGAGACAGGGCCGCCACGAGGCTGGACAAAGGGGGCATTTTACCCCAGGCCCCCAATGATAAGGGACCCAACCTCAACATAATAAGGAGACATGAATAAATATGACTTATTGTTACTACACCCGGCTGTTAAAAATTAGTATAAAACAGAAGAGGTACTTTTTCTCAAGCTAGACATCGACTACTTTAATAATTATTTTGAATGTTTTATTCCACTACAAGTGTTTTGTAATGTATTTCAAGTGGTAAAGGACAAAATGAAGCATATTAAAATGCAAACAACCGAAAATTTATTTTTTGACCTCAATCAATAAAACTGCCCATACTAAAATTTTTACTTTGCCACGAAGAGGTCCCTTTTTCCTTTCTCCCTCACATATTAGGTGGTGTTGACACGAGTGAAGCAAATGTTCTACATATGATGAGGGGATAGTCGTTGTGTACACTACTTTATGTAAAACCAACATAAATTTGGTAAATTATTGTAAAAATAAAATAAAAACATGTTGACCACCTAACCTATATTTTTTTTAACACAATTTTTATTTACAATCTGTTTTATTACAAAAAAATAAGCAAATGCGAGGTAATTATAAAAGCACATGAGTTAGAATTTGAACATAAACAAATCTAACATAAAATTAGGAATACTATTGTTCAGATCGGGAAGTCAAGCCCAGCAAGTTGTAGCATTTCAGTCTGTATATATGATTGCTGTGCTGTTGTCCGAGCTAACCTATAAATAAATTATAATGTCGGATTGCTGTTTTGCCGGAGTGTGTACAGGGCCGATTTTGTAAATGGGCCGGGGCCCAGGGGCGCAAGCGCCAAGGGGCGCAAGAGCCCAAGGGCTTTCTCAGGTTTGTTGGGAGCGCGACAAAGAAAATATTTTACAATTTATCAAGCATATTTTGACGTTGACGCCATAATCACGGGTTCGTATTCCTAACAGTAAAAATGATGAATGTTTTGCAATCAGTAGAGGTTGCAGTATACAGCGCGTACTGTCCTGTGTAGCACACAAGTGCAAAAAGGCGACGTGGCAGGAACACCCGTCCTCCCGAACGGCGCGCCAACGACTAATCCCCACCACGAGTCCATCTCCCGATGCCGCGTCGCCCCGTCCTCTTCCCCCCCCACACAGTCCCTACGTGCGCGAGCACAGTTTACTTTTACAATGCGCAACCGCAATATTAGCGGTCATAAATGAACACAATAAAAATAGTTCTGTCATTGTTTCATTTTGTTGTTATGTTGTGAATGCGCGTATCAAATCGTCAAATGCCTATGGCATTGGGTTTGTTTATTTGGTGATTCATATCCTCGGGAGAGGTGGGTGGAGGGTGGAATGGGGGGCGCAAACATCTTTCGGGCCCATAGCGCGTCACATACAAACCGCGGGCCTGAGTGTGTACTAGGCCCCCCATTGACTTTTTACACTAACAAGGATAGAGTTCTCATCAAAGGTATTTTGTTTGATACCAAAGTTTCGAACGTAGGCATGCCACACCAGATTCGCTGTAATTGATGTAATTAATTATTCAGTTAGATTTACAGTGCTATAATTGCTGGATTTAATGTTATCACAACATAAACATAACCCTTAGTTATAAAATGTTTCATCCTTGATTGAGAAGAGTGGGAGCATTGACTACACAAACGTGGATAGACTTCTCATGCAATGCTTTTTATTTGAAACGAAAATTTGGAAGGTCCGAGTATGGCACGCCAGAAGCGTTTCCATCAATGTTGTAATTATTCAGCTTGATTTCCATGCTGCAAAGTATTTTTTATCATACTGCACGCAGAACAGCCGTTTTCTGGCCTGTATTTAGTCCACAAAGTTGGCGTTTTCTGTAGCCTTTTAAAAGTGCACAAAAAAATTTGTTAATTTTTTTCAGTGCGCTAAACTCAAAAGTCTTTTTTTTTCTTAATCAGCAAAAATCATACTAATCCAAAACAAATAAGGACAATGTAAACAAAAACACGACTTGCACACGACAATTTTAATGCAAGATTTTGACATTTCTCTAATTCAACATATATATTTGCTGTTTATATGGAATATTTGAATTAATATGGAAGTCAGTGATATGTAAACAGATATTGAAATTTTAATTAATTTACTTTATAACGAGTTATTCAGTTTATATTTTTGCAGTATGGTGAAAAACGTTGTTCATCACTCGGACGGAAAGTGTTTTTTTCTGTGCTTAATCGCTATTTCCGAGCTTGGATTTGCCCCACAGAAAAAAGGCACTTTCCGTCCTAGTAATGAAGACTACTATTACCACAACATAAACAAAACCTTCGGGTATAAATGTTTTATTCTTGGTTAAGGCCCATTCCTACGTGGGTGACAGATGCTACGCGACCAGAGCGACAAAATTTCAAACCAATGTATAAGCATTGGAGCGTTTTTAGTGGGCGACATGAGCGACGACAATCTACAATGTATAACATTATGGATATGCAAGTGTTCCACTGGCGTCGCTCTCGTCGCGTCGCATCTGTCGCCCACATAGGAACGGGCCTAAGAAGAGTGATAGTACTGATTTATCTATCATATGTCACTTGTACTTCATGTACAAGATTGCACCACCGTAAATTGGTTTCAAAAACGCCTATGCTATGAGAAGTATTCACGTTAGTGTGTACAGTCTAAGCTACTACCTAGTAACATCAAATGATTACGGGGGTGCCCTATATATCGCCGATTGAAAGCGCTCTTTTTCCATCAATGGGAGCTTCTTTCTTTACTGCCGATCACTCATTATTAAAGATTGGTCTCATGCATGACGCCGATTAGTGACCTCCTTTACCACCGATCGGGAGCGTTCTTTGCCAAAGATCGGGAGTTTAAACAAAGAATGGCGTTCTTTGACACCGATCAGGGGCCGGCTTCCTTGACCGGCAATGGAGGATCGTTCTGTACCACGGATAAGGGGTGTTCTTGCACTCCGTTTAGGAGCGCTCGTCTCTTCTCCGTCGATCGGGGGTGCTCTTTCCCGCCAATCGTATGTGTTTTTTTACCACCAGTTGGGGGCGTCTCCGCCGCAATGGCGACCCTCGGGCCTCGGTATCGGTGCCCTAGTCAGTTGCCTTAGTCACGTATACTGTGTATATGGAGCTACCCTGAGTTAAGAACAAAGGTTAAACGCTAAACGTAGAATTGATGTATATATTTCATTTTATCTTCAATCAAGATTCTCTTTAGATACTGTACAGTTTCCCAAAAATACATAAAAATAATATATGGGGTAAACTTTGCACTATATATTTTTTATACTTAGTCAATTCATAATCAAATTACATAATACATAATTTTAAAAATTGTATATTTGGTCTTGCTGAAATATTATTTTCTGTTATGATTTGTCATAATTTTTTGTCTGCAAGTTAATTACTTTAACAGTCAGATTGTAAATTTAAAAAGTCAGTTTTAATTACAAAATTTTGCTATTATATCATCGTTATTAATGATTTGGATTTTAATTGATGTATGAAATGAATTAATTATGCTTTGATTGAATTAATTCACCCTAAATCTTAAATTGTACATTATTAATCTACGTTATATTTAATTGAAGTATTATTTAGTAATAACTTAAATGATAAATTAATAAAATAACCATAGACCGCTAGACGAGCAGGGCAATCTAATTAAATAAATACATACACTTCATGGCCACTCCCAGAAATTAATTTTTTAAAAACATTGAGTAATCAAATCTGTATCGATCTTGGGAGGAAAGAGCAATAAAGTTGTTGTGGAATCCCCGCCAAGAATTGACTCGGAGGGGGGTAATCACCCCCCACCACCTCCTCACCCCCCACCACCCTCATGGACTTCTGGCGCCGTCCCTAGTGTCCAGTCGTTTACTGGCGCGCCGCGCGGAGAGTTAGGTTAGGTTCGGCAAACGCAAACAATTTTTCGACACAGATAAAACAATCGAGGTTAGTGTAGCATTATTTAGTAATGGGGATGCAAAAGGGGTGTACTACTGGTTGATTAAAATAATTAGAAATTTAGAATCAATTTAATTTTTAATTCGTAATATTTATTTAATTTGCTGAGTTTGATCTAGGCAAAGCGCACAATAGAGGATATTCACAATGACAGATCACGTGGAAAAAATTAAATATAAAATACGAAATGAACAAATATTTAGGTACAAATAACAAACTCTAAGTTCAATACAATAATAAATATTTTGTGAATATTTTGGAAAAATAATCGGCTTTCTGAATGAGTAAAACGCTATGTCAAAAATGTTATTTTAAAATTTAAACGTGAATGGAGTATCGCAATTAAAGTTAAAATTTTCAAAATCTATTAAAGCTGTATCTATTGAAATTACATGATTTTATGACATTTAATTTTAAGGGGGCGGTCTACCCCAGCCAAAACAACAACAATGCCGAATGCTGCCTCGCGGCCGTAGCGCTAGGCGAGTTTGATGGCTGCAGAGGTTTACGGGGATCGTGTTTTAAAATTAACCAATTAAGATAGAGATTAGCTGTTAACTTTTTCTAAAAGTAGAAAAAATTATCTAGTCGGCTATCTTTTTAGAATTTTTAAATAAAATTTCTAATTTCAGTAATAACTGTCTAAATTCATCTGTTTTTAGTTTTGTAAATGCAGAGGTTTACGGGGATCATGTTTTAAAACTAACCGCTTAAGATAGAGATTGCCTGTTAACTTTTTTTAAGTAGAAAAAAGGATCTAGTCGGCTATCTTTTTAGAATTTTAAAATAAAATTTCTAATTTCAGCTATAACTGTCTAAAATCATCTGTTTTATAGATTTTTAACTGAAATTTTCTATTGGTTTTAATAAACTAATTACAAAAGTGTAACAGAGGAAAATTAGTACCGTTATTCTTCTTTAATATGACACCTTATTTATAGCTCTAGGCTTCATTTGGCAGAAGATAACACGATTATAAAAACCCCTTGCATTTGGGTGCGCGCCAGGGGTAGACCGCCCCCTTAATGATAAAACATAATAATAAAAACAAGGCAGAATAGAGTGGCACTTCATGAAGACAATTAAATAACATAAGCGCTAACTTACCTTTAAAAATGTGTGTTAGTTGCAGTTTTATTAACATACATACATGATGGTTCCATCCGTAGTCCATTGCCGTAATGGATTGGATACGGTAGGTCAAAGGTTAAAAAACAAAGAATAACTTAGCCTAAATTAATTGTACTAACATTGTTACCATCGAGGTAACTATCCACATCGTAAAAACTTGATTCCATCAAGTATTTATTAACTTATGATTTGAATTTTTAAATCTTTTTTAATTTTAGGGCATGCATGCTAAGTCCATCCACAACAAAAGAGTGTTTTATGGTAATAGTGTAGACAAAATATCCAAAAGATGATGAGGGGTTTTCAGATGAGGGTGTGATCGGATGAAATTAATTGTCTCAGGTCGGCCTTTCCATCTCTTTGAAAGCAGACAAATATGAAACTGTCGTGGCCTTTATTTACATGGTTAGAAACGTCGACAAAATGGTCATTTAAGATACCGTAACTAAACTAAGGGGTGTATTAAAGAAATAAAGTATTTATACAGGGTGGTTATAAAGTCCCTTCCCCCCTAGGATTTTTCTACAATTTATATTAAAAGTGATTTTCAGTGACGGGATTCATTGTATAGGTACATACTCTAACTTTTGTAGTAATTAAAAGTTTTGGGAGTTTCCTGAGGTCTAAGATATAGGAGTCAACTTCAAAATTCCTTATGAGAAGCTAGTCATGCGACATGTCGAATAACACTGCCTTTCCCCCCTGAAAATAGTGGTGCAATCTAAATTTAAAAGGGTTATACCGTTTTCAAAATATCTGTAGGTCTAAGATGTAGGAGTCGACTTAAAAATTTTAACTAGAAGCTAGTCATGCGACATGTCAAATAACACTGCCTTTTCCCCCTGAAAACAGTGGTGCAATCTAAATTCAAAAGGGTTATATCGTTTTCAAGATATCTGTAGGTCTAAGATGTAGGAGTCAACTTAAAAATTTTAACTAGAAGCTAGTCATGCGACATGTGACATGACTCCTACATCTTAGACCTACAGATATCTTGGAAACGGTATAACCCTTTTGAATTTAGATTGCACCACTGTTTTCAGGGGGAAAAGGCAGTGTTATTTGACATGTCGCATGACTAGCTTCTAGTTAAAATTTTTAAGTCGACACCTACATCTTAGACCTACAGATATCTTGAAAACGGTATAACCCTTTTGAATTTAGATTGCACCACTGTTTTCAGGGGGAAAATTCAGTGTTATTTGACATGTCGCATGACTAACTTCTAGTTAAAATTTTTAAGTCGACTCCTACATCTTAGACCTACAGATATCTTGAAAACGGTATAACCCTTTTGAATTTAGATTGCACCACTGTTTTCAGGGGGGAAAGGCAGTGTTATTCGACATGTCGCATGACTAGCTTCTAGTTAAAATTTTTATGTCGACTCCTACATCTTAGGCCTACAGATATCTTGAAAACGGTATAACCCTTTTGAATTTAGATTGCACCACTGTTATCAGGGGGAAAAGGCAGTGTTATTTGACATGTCGCATGACTAGCTTCTCATAAGGAATTTTGAAGTTGACTCCTACATCTTAGACCTCAGGTAACTCCCATAATTTTAAATTACTACAAAAGTTAGAGTATGTACCTATACAATGAATCCCGTCATTAAAAATCGATTTTAATATAAATTGTAGAAAAATCCTGGGGGGGAAGGGACTTTATAACCACCCTGTATAACAAACACACTATATATGATAACACACTAAAACAATCTATTACATTAATTAGCCTATTCCTAATTGTAAGGAACACGTCTAGCTTCATCAACTCATCTTCTTCACCCGCCTCTGCAACTTTTGTAATTAATTAAGCAAGCTATAAGAACCTCTGGAAATATTCGGTCGAAAATTGAATTTTTCTTTTTTTCTTTTAATGAAACACCAGCAAAGTGTAGGCCTAGTAATTGAACTAATCTTGTCTGACAATTTCTATAGTTTATGAGACGTTTAAAAAAGATTTTCTTACACTAATCTAAGCACTAATTAAGCATAAAATAGGGAATTAGTATCCCGAAAATGGCAATCTTGAAATAAGTGTCGTCCTCAGGATTCAGACATGTTCTATCTAAAATTATTTGAATTTCGAATATTAAGGACTAGGCCTATATGTATTTTCCAAGAAATATTACCATATGAAGTTTAGAAAATAATTGTGTATACAGTATCTAGCATACTTTTTGACGTTCGATTATTGGAAAATTCTTTACCCTTTAGCGTTTCATAGAAACGCTACGTTCTAATTATCTACTAAACCACGACATCCACAAATTAACGGGAATGACGAGTAAATTTGCAGAATCTCCTTTAAATTTACTCTCGACCTTAGGGTTAGGGCCTATATCCTATAACCCTTACGGTTTGACCCATTATAACTCTCAGGGAAGATTAAAATTCACTTTAAAACCATCACCATTTTTTTTTTTAATATGCTTTGAAAAGTTTGTTATTTTTTACATCTTTTTGCAATACTGTATTTTATTACTGTAGTGGTCAATTATCTAGTCCTTGAATCAACACTATACAACAAAAACTTGATTTTAGATAACAAAGGAGTGATTTGGACCGTTCCGTACATAAAAAATAAAATTTCCTATTGCACGAATAAGAAGGAAAAATCAGATAGGTAATAGTATATTGTTATATTAATATTCAATAAATTATTACATTTATAGGTAGTCTACACTAAATTAATTAGTCTAATTGCATTCAATATAACACCAACTTTAAAGTTAGTAATTTTTTTTTAATTTAAAAATTAATTTTACTAATTTAACTGCTATAGCCTACATTGAATTATTAACTTTTCTTACAACTGAATTTACATAGTCTTACATTACAATTATTGTAACAAAGATGCTGAAAAGTAACTCTCACGTTTGTTTAACTCCCCTAAGCCCAACATGGTAGGGTTCGGTGTTGATAATTTAAGGCGTGGCCTTCACCCTGGGAAATCTCACAATCCAATTTCTTTTCCATGTTTGTCGTTTTATGAATTTTTCAATGCAAAACTTTAAAAAAATAACCTGAAGAATAAAGTTAATTCTGGTGTTGAGATGACAAGTGTTGTGAGTGACCTTGCGGAATTATGCTGCTTGATAGATCGTAATGAAAACTTTAGGTTTATTGTAAATTAAAAATATATTATATGGTAAAATTTTAAAGAATAATGTTATGGGTTACTATTTATTATACCTAGGCCTATGTTTATCATGTGATAATAGTTTACACCATGCTAACCACTGACTTTTCTCTGCTCTGCCTCCCGTTGTAGATTACTCACAGCAAAAAATCTTAGAACAAGGTGCATTAAAAAAAAGTCTGCCAAGTTTTGAGCGAAATTTCGCGGGTAAATGAGGTAAAAAAACGTGTATTAGGCCTATACTGTACAGGGTGTTTATAAATGAATTATCAAGTTTTAAAATGTTTTATTTACCTTAGTGCTAAACAAATACTGATATAAACTGCATCAATAGAAAGAGCTCTACAAGAGCTCAATGTGCCGTCCTTTGGCCATGAAACAAGTTTCCAATCGATGCTGTAAATTGTCTCGTACATGCACCGACTAGCATCGGGATGTTGATTGATTCTAATACGGAAACGCACTTCAAGAGTAGGTACTTAAACTGGCAATACAACTTTAAAATGCTTTGGTGTGTTGGAGGATTCTTCCTAAAGTGCCAACGAAACTTACGCTGGATGGTTATTTAACACTAACTTGGGTTTAATGAAAAAAACAAAATGTTTTTCTTGAATTGCAATAATTTCTAAAATGCTTTAAACACACTCAAGAAAAGGACAAGAATGAGTATTGAAAAGCTGATTGTAAAACTTAGAAACATGCTCTTCAAGCACATGTTTAAATTACTAATGTGGGATGAGTATTAAGTGAGATACATGCCATTAAAACCTGATTAATCATTCATAAACACAGTGTATGATGTTAAATTATGTCTTAATTCGCCATCTTCATGTCGGATGAAATGCCAATAAATGCTTGACAAAAGATAAAAAAACTCCCGATTAAATAGTGTTAACTGAAGTAAAAAAAACTTTCAGTATCCTACATAATATAAACTGTTAGCAGACTGGTTATACTTGAGCAGAATATTGATTTTACGTCACTGTTTTATTCCGTTTCCTTCTATGGGAATATTTCAAGTTCATCCCGCCTCTCATACCCACGTCACCAATGTACATAACGCCAGCTGACCATGTTCAACACGTGACCCCCCCTCCCCCCTCCACTCCCCCTCGCGTGTCGCGTGTCACGCACGGCCCATCACTCCCGGTAGCGTGACAAGTTCCGTGCAAGGCGGAGCCGCGTGGCAAAGGTCACGAACTTACCGCTCCCTGCCCTGCCGCGACCGCCGGTACAACTGTACAACCATTGCCGTTAGCTCACGAGAAAGCTCGACATGTCACAGTTTTGTTTAACATTAAACTCGCGGATTTAACTGTTGTTAATACCCATGAATTAATCTGATGTTGTTACAATTAATTAAGAGGTTGATCCTGGAGCTGAATTGTATGGAGTATAAAACTGTTGTGACACTTTATCCAAATAACTGTCATTTTCTTGATATATTTTCATCCTAATTTATGAATCACCAACTACTTAAAATAAATACAGGGTGGAAAAAGTCTGAAAACGGTTCAATATTTTTAAAGTATTTAAGTAACAAAAGTAAAACTTTGCAAATTGATTTCAAGTGACTAAGGCTACTTCCTAAAGTACTTATTGTCCTTGGACCTCCAAGGGGGGATGGTCCACAAGGAGTCAGAAGAAAATCTTAAATGTAAGCATAGGTCAATATGTAGGCCTACACCAAATTAAAGGTCTCTAATAATAGAGAACAATGCCGCAAACCCGAACTCAAAAGAATGGCCGAGTCAAAAATGGCAGGCGATCAAAAACTTTGTAGCCTATTATCTATCTTCTTATTTCTATAAGGGTTTCGTCTGTTACGTCCCTTTTTCTCTTGACCTACTGAACCGATTTTTAAGATTGAGGTGTCATTTTAAAGCTTAGGACATACCGCAGTGACGAATCGTAATTAGAAAGGTCATATTGTTTCGGGCTTCGCCCCCCTCGCCTTTGATTTATTTCTAGAGGGCGCTTTAAAATGTTGACCAACTTTTATTGCAAGTTCTTTAATGTGTATTGTAGTTTAACAGCTGATTACCTTCAGATGAATTTTAAAAGCCAGATAGTAAACAAAAATAGATCTCTGTCAATTCATAATTAACATTCACGTACTGTAGGTGAACTTCACTCATACAGAATCATAAAATGCGCAATTTGCGCACGGGCCACCTCGTTAAAATCATATTGCTGTAAACAAAAAATGCAATAACTCCCGATCCAATTGACGTTTTGAGGTCGGGTTTGTGGCAAATTACTCAGAATGCAAAGCCCTTTAAAATGATGTATCATATGACGTAGGCCAATAAAGTTTTGTTTAAGACTTCTTTTAGGGACGTCCCTAATGGAGGTCGTCAGGGAAACTGCATTGGGCTACGTCATATGATACATAATTTTAAAGGGGTTTGCATTCTGAGCAATTTACTACAAACCCTACCAAAAAAGGTCAAGTGGATTGGGAGTTATTGCATTTTTTGTTTACAGCAATACGATTTTAATACAAAGTTTGATCGCCTGCCATTTTTGACTCAGTCATTCTTTTGAGATCAGGTTTGCGACATTGTTCTCTATTATTAGAGACCTTTAATTTGATGTACATATTGACCTATGCTTACATTTAAGATTTTCTTCTAACTCCTTGTGGACCGTCCCCCATTGCGGACAATAAGTACTTTAGGAAGTAGCCTTAGTCACTTGAAATCAATTTGCAAAGTTTTACTTTTGTTACTTAAATACTTTAAAAATATTGAACCGTTTCCAGACTTTTTTCCACCCTGTATATACATTTCATATTTCACATTTAGTTATAAATGATTTTCATGATAAATGTTAAAAAATTTACTACTTGAATGTGGCTTCCACGAAGATCCATATAAAAGTTTTTAATTTTATATAAACAATGTTCTGTACTTTGTGTACTACATGAAATCGTGAAATCACAGCATCGCATATACTTATTTATATATTCTCAACGGGTTGCACCTCTCTGAAAAACAACAAAGACAAAATTATACAATTCCCAATGTGGGTTGACGTGGAAGTCGCCCATAAACGTGATAGTGATTTAGTGATGACGAA
Source organism: Neoaliturus tenellus (assembly GCA_030545055.2). Lineage (NCBI taxonomy): Eukaryota > Metazoa > Arthropoda > Insecta > Hemiptera > Cicadellidae > Neoaliturus > Neoaliturus tenellus. The sequence continues at coordinate 40,704,123 of CM061534.1, forward strand.
CATACTGTACGTACAGACATACCGTGGCATAACTGTGCCCAACAAGCCCGCCAAATGGTTAATCTAATATATATTTATCAACTACTACTCACACATTAATCAAAGAATCTCCATTACCATGGGGTATAGAGGGTTGAAGTTTGGCATGGTCGTTCCTCTTTGTTAAAAAATGCTCACTAAGAAACGGTTTTGCAAAATTCCTTTAGGTCTCCACCCCCACAGGATTTCAATTTTGATCTAACGTTATTCTTATAGCAAATCTTGTTATATATCAAGAGAAATTATAAAAACATAAAAATAAAACTGTCTATTAGACTGCATAGCATAAATGCTGCGGAGCAGCACAGGTCTATGTCAGGAGCAGCTTGTTTTTATGAAACAACGAATCTGAAAAACCAGATGACCTAATGGAGTTGAAATTTGGAATGGGAGATCCACTTTGCCCATAGGTCGTTCTAAGAAACGATTTTGGAAAGCTCCTTCTGGACTCCTTCTGGCCCTGAAAAATTACTTTGAGGCCTATGAGGTTGAAATTTGGCAGGGACGGTTCTCTTTCATCATCGGTGTTCATAAGAAACACTTTTGAACAATTCCTCTATGGCTCCGCCCCACAGGTCTTCAAAATTTTAACACATGTTATCCTTATGTCCAATTTATAATTTAAAAAATAACGAATGTAAAAAAGCTATATGGCCTTTGTGCGGGGTTAAAATTTGGAGTGAACTCTTTGCTAATAGGTGCTCAGTAAGAAACGGATTTGCAAATATAATTTTGGAAGACCTTTAGGGCTCCGCCACACTGGATTTAAAAATTACTCTCGATCCTAAGAGGTTAAAATTTAACATGGACTTTCCTTTTTGCTCATAGGTACTCACTAAGAAACGGGTTTTCAAATTTCCTTTATTTATTAGCTCTCACTACTTCAATGATTTAATATATTCTTAAGGATGAAGATTTGGTAGCTCTTTAAAGATTTTACTAATTAAAAAATAAATTCATTCACTGGCGAAGCCGTGACATCCAACAGCCAGTGTTTAATTTTGTTTCAATGCCTTTTTAACCCTTTAACGTCCATCGTTGTATTTATACAACGCCGTGTTTCTGTCTATTTTTCTCAAAAATTATTCGTTTGAACCACAAAAGCCCACTGTTGGTTTAAAACAACACAAATTTAGTTCAAAAAATCTCCACTAGATAGGAGTTTAGACCATTTGTCAAAGCAACAGAACATTTTCTTCAGAGCCACTTCAAGGTTTGGAGGTTACAGGTAACTTGTGTACAGTACTTTCAAGTGATCTTTTATTATGTTTCTAATTAGTTTGTAATGTGGGAAAAAATACCTCATTAATCCTCAGTTATTCTAGTTTATGTGTATAATAAGTTTTAGTAATTCTAGTGAGTATTTACCACAATTATTTGAGAAAATTGCCATGTTGTTTAAAACCTACAATGGGCGGATATGACATTAAATTTCACCAGTTTAATTCAGCTTCCCCATATAACCCCATACTAATTCTAAATTCATTTACAGCTAATATTTTGTGTTAATTATAGGCCTAGTCTTTTGGCCATCTTTTATGGATCATGATCCAAACTTCACAATGAAGCCAGAATATTTGGACAAAAAAGACAAAGAAAGATTTTTATTAATTCCTTATGACAACGTGTCGGAGGTGGGAGATATTGGGATAAGTACTTTTTTATTCGATGTTTACCAAGTTGTAATGTTTTTCTATTGTGATAAATAAATTTCTATACGATTTTGACAAAGTTGTGCATTATTTCAACTTCTGTTCAAAAACAACCTTCTAGTTATTTTATTCTTTACCAAAATTGTAAATATGGTACATTAAATCCACAAAAACCCACTGTTGCTTTGAAACAACAAGGGATTTTTCTTAGGTTTTGCCCGTTGCAACCACAAGTGCCCGTTGTTGTTTTTAAACAACATTTTTTTATGTTTTTAACCTGTGAGGGAAATTAAAAAAAACAGTGTTTGTGTGTTATTTGGAAGTAGTGGGAAATTGAGAGACCTGGGCCAGTTCAATGACCTCTGAGGAATGTGATGACGTCATCGCCAAGGTCAATGACCCCGATGACGTCATCGATGACGTCATCGATGATGACGCAATCGATGACGTCATACCCATGACGTCATCAAAATTACGTCATCGATGACGTAATTGATGACGTAATCATCGATGACGTCATTTCCGTGACGTCACACCCATGACGTCACAGAAATGACGTGCTGATGACGTCACCACCCATTACATCATCAATATGACGTCATCGTCACCATGAAGGTCAAGGTCACGCCGAAACTTAAAATTTTTTGGCACTTTTGCCGTTTCTCACACTACGCTCCGAGTTTCAGTCAGAGTCCTCGTGACCTTGATGACTTGGAGCGAATATGCGACTAGAAACAGCAAAAGTGCCAAGTCAAGCTCGAGTTTGCGACGTGACTATGCCTAAACCATCATGTGTCACTCCTCAGAGGTCATTGAACCGAGCCAGGTCTCCCAATTTGCCATGAATGTGACCTTTGAAAACCGAACAACAGAGTGCCGACACCGATGCACACCCTACGACAGTCACCGAGCGACTGACTGTCCGGCTCTGTGTACTCTAGGTATATGGGAAGTGGTGGGGGAAATTGTGATGATCTTGGGAAACTTTTAAATCTCAAACAAGGGGGCACCGTTTTGGTGCTACCTTAAATGTACATGTTAAAGTGTTATGACCTTGAGGTTGACTGTAAACTCGGGACTTAGGATTGTCTTTAAAGATGTATCCAAAGAATCTTCAGATTTGAATTAACACTTAGAAAAATTTACTAGTAAAACTGTTTAATGTGTATTTGCCAGAGTTTAAGTGTGGTGACCTTGAGTCAAAACACTAAAATACTACAAGTCGATATCGTCCCAGAGTTAAAGTGTGATAACCTTGAGACTGTTTCAAAGATTTATCCAAAGTACCTCCAGGTTTGAGCCAACACTTAGAAAAATTACTCTTTGTACAACAATTTGATGTTGTTTCCATAGTTTAAGTGTGTTGACCTTGAACTGGTTAAAATGAAAACTTTAATTTAAAACCGCACAGTGGAGTGCATGATACAGATGCGCACCCCATGACAGTCGGCGAGCGACTGACTCTCAGACCTTGCGTACTCTAGGCATATGGGAAGTGGTGGGGGAAATTGTGACGATTAAAAAAATTGTGAAAGTTAAAAACGACAAGTCAGGTAGCACTGTTTTGGTGCTACCTTAAATGTATATGTTAAAGTGTGATGATCTTGAGTCAAAACACAGAAATACTACAAGTCGATGCCGTCCCAGAGTCAAAGTGTGGTGACCTCGAGCATAAGAGTTAAAACTTTCTTGGTATGACAATATTATGTTGTTCCAGAGTTAAAGTGTGGTGACTTTGAGTCAAAACTCTGGAATACTACAAGTCGATATCGTCCCAGAGTTAAAGTGTGATGACCATGAGGTTGACTGTAAACTTGGGACTTAGGATTGTCTTTAAAAATGTATTCAAAAAATTTCAGATTTGAGTCAACACTTAGAAAAATCTTCTCTTAGTACAACTGTTTAATGTGTATTTGCCAGAGTTAAAGTGTGATGATCTTGAGTCAAAACACTGAAAGACTACAAGTTGATTATGCCAGAGTTAAAGTGTAGTAAAACACAGAAATATTTAAGCCATGTTTGTCCAAAGTAAAAGAGTGAAAAACTTGTAAAATACTTACATGTACAGAGTTGGAGAACAGCGATGCTCACCGCATGCAAGCCAGAGACACACTGGCTGAGCACCGTCGCGTAGCATAGGGACTCGACTATGGTGGGGGTACTGCCAATACTTAGAGTATAAGTGTAGTGGGTGACCTTGAACCAGACTTAGAGTAGAAGTGTAGTCGGTGAACCCCCCCCCCGGGGTAAAGGAGCCCCCCCCCGGGGTAAAGGAGCCCCCCCCCCCCGAGATTTTTTTTTTCGAAAATTTTTTGACCTTGACCAAAAGTTTTGTGCTCCAGACGAGAAGTGAACCCCCCCCCCAGGTTTTTTTTTCGAAAATTTTTTGACCTTGACCAAAAGTTTTGTGCTCCAGACGAGAAGTGAACCCCCCCCCCCGAGATTTTTTTTTTTTCGAAAATTTTTTGACCTTGACCAAAAGTTTTGTGCTCCAGACGAGAAGTGAACCACCACCCCCCCCCCGAGATTTTTTTTTTTTTTCGAAAATTTTTTGACCTTGACCAAAAGTTTTGTGCTCCAGACGAGAAGTGAACCACCCCCCCCCCCCACCCCCCCCCGAGATTTTTTTTTTCGAAAATTTTTTGACCTTGACCAAAAGTTTTGTGCTCCAGACGAAAAGTGAACCCCCCCCCACATTTTTTTTTTTCGAAAATTTTTTGACCTTGACCAAAATTTTTTTGCTCCAGACGAGAAGTGAACCCCCCCCCCAAGAAGTGAACCCCCCCCCTGGGGGCTCGCCCCCGCCCCCGCCCCATGACCGGTGGGGATATAAGGCGGCCCGGCCACAGCCGGCTCGCAGTCCGCTCCCGAGCGTTGAACGTGAACGATCGGGACGGACCGCCATGGGCATCACTAAACACTGAAAGGCGCCTTCACTGTTTAGCGAAGTCTAATGTAACTTTAAGACTTGTATTAGTTTTAAGACTTGTATTACATTTAAGACTTGTATTAGTTTTAAGATATTGCGCTTGCGTTCTGGTGTTGGGAATTCTTGTATACTTGAGTGTCTTTACTTGTACCCTATGTGTATAAGTTTGTTCCAGCATTTACTACGTTGAGCTCAATGTTGTGTTGTAAGTGTGTTATATTTATCTAAAGTGTATACGCTTGTTTTAGCATTCCCCCTTGAGCATTTTTCACAGCTCAAAGTAAATTGTAACGATAGGGACGGGAGTAGGCCCCCGTGTAAAATTATTTTATACCAACGTTAGCATGGGTCCTCTCAGGCATGCACTATTGCGGCTGGGTGTGGGACTTGGTCCGTTTGTACGCTGGCATGCAGACCACAGCTGTGGCCAAATTGCGGCGGCCTCTGCACTCGGACCGAGGACGTGTAAGCCACTAGGGCTGTCCTCAACCTCTGTTTCCCTTCTGGAAACCAAAATTATGTAAATGAATTTTGTTAGCTATTTGTGTTTTTGCCCCCAAGGCCCCCGAACATTCGTGGTTCGCCATGGATGTACGGGGGCCGAAATTTTTTTAATGTTCGTGTGGCCTTGACCCACAAAAGAATTGTAAACATTTACTTCATTGCTAAACTTTAATATTAAAGATAGGTTACGGGAGTAGGCCCCCGTGTAAAATCATTTTATACCAATGATAGCATGGGTCCTCTCAGGCATGCACTATTGTGGCTGGGTGTGGGACTTGGTCCGTTTGTACGCTGGCATGCAGACCACAGCTGTGGCCAAATTGCGGCGGCCTCTGCACTTGGACCGAGGACGTGTAAGCCACTAGGGCTGTCCTCAACCTCTCTCAAAATTATGTAAATGTTTTGTTAGTTATTTGTTACACTAATGCAGTAAATATTTAAAAGTCTTGCGTGGCGAAGGGTACACGACATTAGATGTTGCCTTGTTGTCATAGTTGGGTCTCTTTGGAGGCTACAGCGATGACAACCCAAGTGCTCCACACCCCCATAGGGGGGTGTGGGGCTTAATTTTTTTAAAGTTTTTTTGTGACCTTGACCTAAATATATAAAAACTTTCAAAATCTTTAACAGTCAGGTCTTATTAACACAGTAAATATATTAAGGTCTTTTAGAAATTTAACAGTTAGGTATAAGTAACACACAAGTTTGGAGTTGTCTATAGTTGGGTCTCTTAGGAGGCTTCAGCGATGGTAACATAAATGCCCCAAGTGTGGCTTATTTTTTTAAAAAGTGCGAACCCCAAGAGATTTTTTTTTTCGAAAATTTTTTGACCTTGACCAAAAGTTTTGTGCTCCAGACGAAAAGCGAACCCCCCCCCCCCGAGATTTTTTTTTTTTCAAAAATTTTTTGACCTTGACCAAAAGTTTTGTGCTCCAGACGAGAAGTGACCCCCCCCCGGAGAATTTTTTTTTTTTCGGAAATTTTTTGACTTTGACCAAAAAAGTTTTTGGCTCCGGACGAGAAGTGTGCCCCCCCCCCCTCGGTGGTGAGCCCCGCCCCCGCCCCTGCCCCTGCGCCAGAAGAATTATGTATTTTACATTTTGTTCTGCGCATGCGCAGAAGGAGTTTTTCAAGGTCACCCCCCACCACCCGTTATAAAAGAAGGTTGGCCAACACAGCCTCTCATTATTGGATAAACTTTCGTTGAGTAAACATCCTAAACGCGCTTATGGTAAAAAGTGTTAAAAATGCTTCTTTGCCATATTTGTGGGGAATTTTTCCCAGATGAAGTGATTCTTCAAATCCATCAAGAACTGCACGAAGCGGAGGAGACGGCAGATGTGCAAGTCAGCGAGGGAGACTTGGACTCGCTTGACCAATTTTTAGCCGAACACCATCGAAGGCTGGACGAGTTTGATACTTACCTACAACGGATGCAGCGGAGAAGGCCCAGCGTTATCCAGTTTGGAGGTGCTGGACCATCAGGAGTAGGAAGAACTACAGCGGCCATGGATACGGACACGGACACGGACATGGACACGGACACGGAAATGGACATGGAAGAGGAAGCAGATGGAAATGGAACAAGACCTCTACGTACTACAGCTTTGCCTGGTCAAAAGGTAGTACATTTTAAAATTAAAAATGAACGCCTCGAGTTGGATAATTTTTTAAACGAAGCAAAATTATTAATTGAACAGACTTTGGAAGAAGAATTGACAAGACTAAACTTTATTAAATTTGGATTGGTTTTGGACGCGTTGTTTACTAACACAGATGGAGAAACCACATTGAGAGGATTCGTAACAAAAAATCGCACTCTCATGTTAGCATCCGATGTAAATAATATCATTTCTGATTGTTTGCAAGAATTGATTACTAAATTACAAGAACATGAACGTAGAGGATCCGGATGGCGGTTAACTTCAATTGAAGGACTTGATTTAAGAGTTCAAAAACACGGATACGGCATGAGGGGTAGCAGCTATATTGCTCTACCCAAAAAAATTCAAGCTACTAAATCCTGTATAAATGTGCAAAATGTAGATAATGAATGTTTTAGATATGCTATGTTGTGTAAATATATTTTGCCAGAACAGCATCCATGTAGAGTGGGTAGGTACTATCAAAATGTAAATAATAGATATAATTTTCAAGGACTGTCATACCCAGTAAATATTAAAGATGTTTGTAAATTTGAAAAACAAAATCCTGCTGTAAGTGTAAATATTTTTGGACTGGATGATAGCAATAATGTTTACCCCTTGAGAGTGACAAAGACCGAACGCCGAGATCATACAGATTTGTTGTTAATTACTCAAGGAGAAGTTTCACATTATGTTTACATTAAAAATTTTGTTTGTTTGGTTCAAAAGCAGTTGACAAAAAGGAATGGACCAATAACAGTTTGTAAAAGATGTTTTTGTTTTATTTGGAAAGATTTGACCCATGGAGGATCAGAGTGGTTGACTGAACATAAAAAATTGTGTGATAACAACTATGAAGTAAAAGTTTGTTTGCCTTCTGCCAACCGATCAATAGTAAAATTTGAAAAAATTTCTCATCAGTACAGAGTTCCAGTAGTGGTGTATGCAGATTTCGAATCTATACTCATACCAGAAGATATAGCGAACGGAGAGATCGATAGAAGGACGAAATATCAAGAGCATAAAGCAAATAGTTTTTGTTTGATTTTAAAATCCACCTTGACTGAAGAACAACTACAAAAGTATGGACTTTCATCGTTACCTGTATTATACCGAGGTGAAAACGCAGCAAAAATTTTTGTGGATAAATTATATGAAATCGCTCTTAAAGTGCAAACTATGTATGGTGTTAAAGAGCCGATGATACCACTGGATTATGAAGAGGAGGAACAACATGACTTGGCAAGAATTTGTTATTTGTGCAAAAACCAATTTACAGATGATAATTATAAAGTTAGAGACCATGACCATTTAACTGGACAGTATAGAGGTGCGGCTTGTAACAGATGCAATGTAAATTACAAACTACCCAAATTTATTCCTGTAGTTTTACACAACCTTAGTGGCTATGATTCACACTTCATCATTCCGGAATTGGGTAGAGACGATAGGAAAATAGAGGTGTTGGCAGAAACAACAGAAAAATTTATTAGTTTTTCAAAAACTGTTGACAAAAAAATCAAACTTCGATTTGTTGATTCATTTAGATTTATGCCATCCAGTCTTAGCAAACTGACCGATAACCTAAGGAGACACGATCTAAGGGAAACAAGTAAAATTGTCCCGCAGGACAAGATGGATTTGGTTCTACGGAAAGGGGTTTTCCCCTACGACTACATCGACAGCTCGGAACGTTACGAAGAAAGAAGACTACCGCCGAGGGAAGCATTCACCAGTAAATTGACTGGAAGTGAAATCACTATCGAAGACTACGAACATGCCTGCAATGTGTGGAATGAATTGGACATGCAAAATCTCGGACAATATTCCGATTTTTATATGAAATTGGATGTGACGCTTCTTTGCGATATAATGGAAGAATTTCGCAACACCTGTTTTGACGCCTATGGACTGGACCCGCTACATTCTTTTACTTCTCCCGGTTTGGCCTGGCAGGCTATGTTGAAATCTACCAAGTGTCACCTTGAACTGCTTACGGATATCGATATGGTGTTAATGATTGAATCCGGTGTACGCGGAGGTTTAACCCAAGCTGTTACTCGTCATGTGAAAGCAAATAATAAATTTTTGCCAAACTACGACCAAACAAAAGATTCAATTTTTCTTGGCTATTTTGATGCAAATAATTTGTATGGTTGGGCCATGTCTAAACCGCTACCTCACGGAGACTTCAAATGGATAAACCCAGATTCAATTGAAAATATTATGGATATTCCCAAAGAAGGTGACACCGGATATATTTTTGACTGTGATTTTGAGTACCCTGAAACACTACACGATCATCATTACGACTTGCCACTGTTGGCTAAAACTGAAGTATCACCGACAGGAAGATGGCCCAAATTAATGATGACATTAAACAACAAAAATCGTTATGTGGCGCACTATTGGGTTGTACAACAAGCGTTGGAGTTAGGACTGAAAATAACAAAAATTCACCGAGTATTACAATTTTCTCAATCATGCTGGCTAAAATCCTACATCGATGGAAACACCGCAAGAAGAGCTAGAGCAACATCAGCATTTCAAAAGGACTTTTTTAAATTAATGAACAACGCTATATTTGGCAAAACATTGGAGAACAAGAGGAAACACAAAATTGTAGAATTAGTTTCAGACCCTGCAAAATTGGAAAAACTTGTACAGAAACCGAATTTTGGATCAACAATGATAATAAATGAAAACCTTGTGGCAGTAAGCATGAAGAAAACAAAAGTTGTTATGGACCGCCCGTTATACGCAGGAATGTGCATATTGGATATTTCAAAAACCCATATGTACGATTTCCATTATAACAAGATGGTTGACTACTATGGTCGTGACAATATAGGAGTAGCATACATGGATACTGACGCTTTTATCTATTGGATAAAGACTCAAGACATGTACGAAGATTTAAAAACGTTCGTACACAGGAATGACTTTGATTTTTCAGACTACCCACAAAATCATCCAAACTTCAACGAAAATAATAAAAAAGTTTTAGGCAAATTTAAAGATGAATGTAATGGACAAGTAATGGAAGAAATTGTTGCACTAATGTCGAAATTATATTCCTTCAATGTGTATAAAGGCGAACAACAAGAACCATCAACTACAAAGAAGGCCAAGGGTGTGAAAACAAATTATTTGAAAAAACACATTAATTTTGATCAATACAAAAAGTGTTTATTTGAAGATACTACCTTGAAAGCCAGATTTAACACAATCCGAAGCGAAAAACATCAAGTTTTCAGTGTGACAGAAGTAAAAAAAGCACTTTCTTCTAAGGATGACAAACGCCACATTTTGGAAGACAAAATTCACACACTCCCTTTTGGCCACTACTCTATTAACCCTATCAACTAACCTATTCTTCGTCCTTCTACAACTTCGACCTTATTCCTTTTTCCTTCCGTAAAGAAATGGGGAACACGGCAAGTCCAACGCCGTTTTCCCCATTTTTTTACACAAGTTTGGATGACCTTGACCTATATAAATGATGTTAATATTTAAGACAACATTCATTGTTATTATACATGTGATACATGAAACATTCAAACCTGCAATATGAAGAACTTGAAGCAAGAAATTGTCAACGAGCTTCATAAACCTGCAAGAAGAAAGTTTCCACGAAGAAATACAGTGATAAAAGGAATAAATGATTTATATCAAGCGGATTTAATCGAAATGATTCCTTATAGTAAACAAAATAGAGGATTTAAATACATATTGACTATTATTAATTGTTTTTCAAAAATGGCAGATGCTTTACCACTAAAAGATAAAAGTGGCAAAAGTGTTACAAAAGCAATGGAAACATCTATACAAAGAGACAAACATACTATAAAACATTTACAAACTGATGATGGAAAAGAATATTTTAATAAGGAATTTGCAAATTTAATGAAAAAACACAACATTAACCATTACTCAACCAATTCAGAGGTAAAAGCATCAATAATTGAAAGATTTAACAGAACTTTAAAAGGTGCGATGTATAAGATGTTTTCCAACAGAGGATCACACGTTTGGCTTGATATGTTACCAAAACTTATAAGCGATTACAATAACAAGTTTCATAGAACTATCGGTATGAAACCAAGCCAGGTGACTAATAAAAATGAAAAACTTGTATTAAAACGTATAAAAATGAATACCAAACCAAAAGTTGAAAAACTAAAGCCTAAAAGGTTTAATGTTGGTGATAAAGTGCGAATAAGCAAATACAAAGGTGTATTCAGTAAAAGATATCTTCCAAACTGGACAAATGAGGTTTTTACTGTATTTAAGGTGCAACCTACAGTACCGGAAACTTACATTTTAAAAGATAATAAAGGACAATTGCTTGAAGGAGGGTTTTATGGACATGAAATGTTAAAATCAACAGTAGGTGATGTATATCTAGTTGAAAAGGTGTTGCAACGGAAAAAAGATAAGGTTAAAGTACGATGGTTAGGATTTAATAAGACGGAAGATTCTTGGATACCTAAAAAGGATCTAATATAACGGTAGAGCATCATTTTGGGTTGAACCATTACAAAGGATGGAGATAATACCGCAAAAAGACAATTTTACTATTAATAATATAGATGAACTCACAGTGGATGGTTCTCAATTCAATACTGGGAAACACGGTGTTTTGTTACCAAACACGGTGCGTTGTTTGGTTACCGGTCCTTCCAATTGTGGAAAAACAAATGTAGTATTCAATTTGATTACAAACCCTAAAGGCTTACGTTTTAATAATTTATATGTATTTTCAAAGTCACTACAACAACCAAAATATCAGTTATTGGAACAAATACTCAATAATGTGCCTGAAGTTAAATATTTTAGATTTAACGCAAGCGAAAGTGTCATGCAACCGCAAGAGGCTAAACCATTCTCAGTATTCATATTTGACGATGTATCTTGTGAAAATCAAAATACAATAAGGAATTACTTCGCCATGGGTCGACATAACAACATAGATAGCATTTATATTGGTCAAACTTACAGCAAAATACCGAAACAGCTCATTAGAGACAATGCAAACATGTTAATTGTATTTAAACAGGATGAAACCAACCTAAAACACATATATTATGACCATGTAAGTGCGGATATGCCATTCGAACGATTTAAAGAGTTGTGTGGAAAGGCTTGGGCTGAAAAGTATGGGTTTTTAACAATTATAAAGGAACAACCGCTAAACAATGGTCGATACAGGATAGGATTTGATAAATTTATACTAATACACTGATCATGATGTAAAACATTCATTGTTGTACAACACGTCTTGCTACAAACATGGTTAACCAAGAAAAGTTAATAAAGGAAATAAAATCACTTAGTGATTCTATTCGGGATAAAAACAGAGCATTAAAATTAGGTATTAGCGAAAGGGAGAAATTTCTTGAATCTACTTTTAAACCTATTACTGAACCCTTGAAACAATTAAACAAAAAATTTGCTAAACCCGTTTTGGAAGGAGATGCAATTGCACCTATTACAAAGTTTGAAAGAGAAAATATAAAATCAGAAGATTTTAGTGATGAAGACCTGGAATCCTCTACATATAGTGGTTTTACCGGTGAAGAACCTGAAAGAGAGCTAGAATCACCAGACTATAGTGGTATAAGAGAATTATATGAAGTAAAAGCTAAAAGAGGACATGAAGATGTATCAACTGCTAGTGAAGAGGAAAAAGAAGAAGAAGCAAGGGAAGGTCCGTCAAACATAAGCTTGTTGGGTGAAAACATTCATAACAAAGGACCTTTAGGAAGGAAATACATGATAAAAATGTTAGCTGGAATAAATCCTAATAAAAACTACCATAGTTATGGAGTAAGATTAACAGAAGAAGGTTTAATGGTTGGTAATAGCCCGGTAAACATTGATGAAGATGATAATATTATTGTTGGTAATCAAAGATATAAGGGCACAAGAGGATTATTTGAATTATTATTTGAAAAAAAGCCTTTAGAATTGTTAGTTAAAGAAGAAGATATGGAAGCATATAAACAGATTTTGGAACACACCAATGCATACAGGAGGAAGTATTTAGCTGACCAGCCAGTTTTTAGATCTAGGTCTTTAAAATATAGAGTATTTGTATCCAAGTTAATACCAACAACGAGAAGACAACCAATGCCGATAATGCCAAGAAAACCTGTAAAACGAAGGTTTGTGTCATCCACTTTGGATATAAGTGCTCCAGAACCAAGAAAAAGAAACAAATCTGTTACAGGTACAGGTTTAATGAAGAAACTATATAACACAAATGTGATTTATTACAATAATATCAATAAATTGGTGGATAGAATGAAACTAATACATGAAGCTAAAGAAGCGGGTCATACTGGATTGGAAAACGAATGGGTGGCTTTAGTGGATGAACTCCGAAACCGTGGGGTAATCTCATAAAAATGCGTTACTCCCTAGATTACTATTCAGTTGCACCATGAGTGTCGACAAGTTCGGACGTTACTCCTCGGATGGGTTATATTACGCAAATAATTTAAAAAGAGGTGCTGGTTTACCACAAACACCTGATGGAGATTATGATATAACTAATAAAAGGTTAAAAAACATAAAAGATCCCACAGATGAAAACGATGCAATAAATTTAAAAGTATTAAAAGAAAATATATCACCAACATTAAGACTACAGAAAAACACATATGACGCAGGTAATCATAGAATTGTCAATGTTGGTAAGCCAAATCAAAACGCTGATGCAATAAACAAAGGTTATTTATCATCAGAATTAAAAAATACGTTAAAATTCAATGGAAAAACGTATACTGCTGAAAATAAACGTATATCCAACGTAGATGATCCTAAAGATGCAAAAGACAGCGTAAATAGACGCTATTTACATTCATTAATACCTGAAAAGACAAAAGATGGTTTTTCTTTTTATAAATTTGTTATTAACGATATAGGTTATCCGAAAAATGAAAATGATGCTGTAAATTTAAAATACATAAAAGATCATTGTATTACACGTGATGTAGGAGTTATTGATTGTCTAGGTAATTGTTTAGCGAATGTTAAAGATGGTTCGGCACCATCAGATGGTGCAACAGTGGGTCAAATGATGGAAACCTTAAAACAAGAAACAACCTCTTTTGTAAAACAAGATCAAGTAGTATCAAAGCAAGGGGATGAATTTGTTCAAGGTAATGAAAAATTTAATTTATTAACATACAAAAATAATGCTTGGGATTGCATGGGTAAAGGGTTATCAAATATGAGATTGGGTTATACTGCTCAAGATGCAGCTGCTTTATCACAAACCGTACATCTAGATCCAGATCATTCTTTTAGATTTTTTACATGTAAAAATAAAGTAATAAAAAACTTGCATAATGGAAGAGATCCAAATGATGCTGCAACTGTAGGACAAACATTACAATATGACAGTGCAAATAAAGAGTTTATTTATAATAAGCAAAGATTTAAATTAATGGATGTAAATGATTATCAAAATATATTAATTGCAGATCCAAATTCATTTAGCGGATTTAGAAAATTGTCTGGTGAACAATTTATTCATAAAAATCATGTGTTTCGAAATGAATCAGACGGAGCATTAGTTAGTGGAAATTTTAAATATTTTAAATGTCCCGGGAGCGATGAAAATGTAACTGATAAAGACTAAGAATTTGTATAAAAACTGATACGGGTTAGAAATCGAGACTAATATTATAAAAATGGGTTACACTCTAGAATGTTATTCAGTTGCACCATGAGTGTTGACAAGTTCGGACGATATTCCTCGGATGGATTATATTACTTTAATACTTTAAAAAGAGGTGCTGGCTTACCACAAACACCTGATGGAGATTATGATATTAGTAATAAACGGTTAAAAAACATTAATGATCCCACAGATGAAAATGATGCAATAAATTTAAAAGTATTAAAAAAAGAGATATTACCAACACTGAAACTAGACAAAAACACATATAACGCGGGTAATCATAGAATTTCCAACGTCGGTAAGCCAAATCAAAACGCTGATGCAATAAACAGAGGTTATTTATCATCGGAATTGAAAAATAAGTTAAAATTCGATGGAAAAACGTATAATGCTGAAAATCGACGTATATCTAACGTAGCAGACCCTGTAGATGAAAAAGACAGCATAAATAGACGCTATTTACATTCTATAATACCTGAAAAGACAAAAGATGGGTTTTCTTTTTATAAATTTGTTATTAACGATATAGGTTATCCAAAGAATGAAAATGATGCTGTAAATTTAAAATACATCAAAGATCATTGTATTACACGTGATGTAGGAATTATTGATTGCTTTGGTAATTGTTTAGCGAATGTAAAAGATGGTTCTGCACCATCAGATGGTGCAACGGTGGGGCAAATAAAGGAAACTTTAAAACAAGAAACATCTGGTTTTGTGAAACAAGACCAAGTAGTAACACGACAAGGAGATGTATTTGTACAGGGAAATAAAAAGTTTACTTTACTTGAAGAAAACAATAGTGTTTGGGATGGTAAAGGAAAGTCATTGACAAATTTAGGTATTGGTGAAAAGCCTGGTGATGCTGTTACTTATGAACAGATAATACAATTAGAGCCAACTGGAAAACAATGGTGGAATTGTGATAACAAACGATTAACAAATGTTGCAGACCCTGATTATGCTGATAACGCTGTAACTGTTAATTTTCTTGTTAAAGTAATAGGTAATTTATTATTTGATATGCATAATTATATTGCAGCCGGACAACATAAACCTATTGATGAAAAAATGAGAAGTGCATGGATTAAACAAGAAATTCTTTATAAATACTTTTTTAATCATAATACACAAAAGTTTAGATCAACAGATTGGGGTACTTTTGATATTTAATTAAATAACACCATAAATTACATCATTTATGTGCAACCTGTCATAGAGGTAACACATAGGTTACGCTTTTCGAATATAAAAGACAATCATGGCGTTTCATTACACCAGTCCATATCGAGACACTATACGGAAAGGAGGCGGTATCACGTCCACAGCGGTTTCTCTGTTAAGTAAAGCTTTAAATCGTATTCCAGTAGGATCTGTCGTAAATAGAGCAATAGACGCTTTACCATACGAATTTCACATACCGGGAGGTTATCAGTATTGCGGACCAGGAACTAAATTGAAAAAACGACTGGAAAGAGGCGATCCAGGCATAAATAAGTTAGATCAGGCTTGTAAAGAACACGATATCGCATATTCCACGTTTACCGATTCAAAGAATAGGTCAATAGCTGATAAAAAGCTAGCGAATATAGCTTGGCAACGAGTAAAGTCTAGTGACGCTAGTATTGCAGAAAAAGCAGCAGCTTTAGCGGTAACAGCAGGTATGAAGGCTAAAACAGCGGTAGGAGGTGGAAAAAGGAGGGGTAGGAATAAAAAAGGATCAACCATGAAGAATCATGGTGGTAATATTAGACTAAAAAGACGTTCTCCGAGGAAAAATAACAAAAAACCGATAATATGGTCAATGGTAAAAAACGGGGCTGGTCTATACCTAAGACCGTATCGTGCATATTAAATAAAAGAAATCAATTGGTTATACCACATAAAGCGTTGACTAATGTTGAATTATTTAAATATATTTCCTGTTTAAAAATACCATTTTTCCGCGGAGTATTTATGAAAGACAATTTACCAAAGAAAATGTGGCAAAATGAGACTGGAATTGTAAATTTGGATAATACTGAAGGCCCTGGCACCCATTGGGTTTGTTATAAGAAACTAAATAACAATGTATATTATTTTGATAGTTTCGGTAATCTACCACCACCAAAAGAACTTCAAGATTACTTTAAATCTGCTAAAAACATATATTACAATTATAAAAGAGAACAACCTGATAATACTTCAATATGCGGCCATTTATGTTTGGAATTCTTAGCTAAAAGTATCAGTCACTATTGAGATGTCTTCCTATACGGTATCATTAACAGGAAAATCGTCCACTTTACGAAGTATCCTTTTTCCAGCGTTACGCTTGCAAAAAGGAAGATTTTGGGAGGCGGCGCTATTGGATTTTACAACTTACAACTCTATTCCCAATGTTACGGAAGGTAAAAATAACTTATTGCATTATTATAAAGGAAAAGATGCCAGTGGTAAGTTTACAGACTTAGAAGAGTGCAGTTTACCCACAGGTTCTTATGAAATTGATCATATTAATGAATTTTTGCAAAACAAAATGGGAAAAGACAATATAACACTAAAAGGTAATAACAATACAATGAAAGCTGAGCTTACTTCAAAATATTATATAGATTTCACTAAGCCAAACTCAATTGGTGATTTATTAGGATTTCCCAAAGATGGAGCAATTTTAGAACCAAATAAAACACATTCTGGTAAACAAACTGTAACAATATTAAAAGTCAATAGTATAGACATAACTTGTAACATTATACAAGGAGCTTACAGAGATGGAGCAAATACTCATATAATACATACTTTTTACCCCAGTGTGCCACCTGGATTTAAAATTGTTGAAAAGCCACAAAACCTGGTATATCTACCGTTGAACACCACTTTCATTTCAGACATCGTGTTGAACGTATTGGATCAAGACGGTAACTTGATAGATTTCCGAGAAGAGCCTATTACGGTTAGATTACATTTAAAATCGACACTTTAATACAAAATCATGGGTTTAATATTTAAAAGCGAACAACCTACGGGAAACCGCATTAGTAGCTCTTCAGCTGTGGAGGAGTTAACACGCGAGAACATTCGTTTCTTAGAGAGAATTGGATTACAATTAACCGATTATGGATATACTGGATATAGCGCAGGGTCCAACATTCGACGAAACCCTATGGGAAAAAGAATATCACACCCACAACCCTTACACTTCATCAAAATTAAACAATAACGATGAAATTCGTATTCCCATACAAAATCAAGACATTTACACACTACCATGTGAAAGTTACTTGTATATTGAAGGAAAAGTTACTAAAAAGGACGGTACTACTACTGGTACAACAGTTCCATTTATAAATAATCCCATGGCTTTCCTGTTTGATGAAATTAGATATGAAATATCAGGTGTAACAGTTGATTCTACTAAAAAAGTAGGTATTGCAACAACTTTAAAGGGATTAACATCTATATCACCTAATGAAACCAATTTAATACAACCTGCAGGATGGGTTTTACCTGCAAAAGACACAATCACTCCAGATACAAATGGAAATTTTGATTTTCATATTCCATTACGTTTGTTGCTTGGTTTTGCTGAAGATTATAGGAAAATAATATTAAACGTTAAACAAGAATTAGTTTTGTTGAGATCTTCAAACGATAAAGATATTATTAAAGCTCCAGACGGTACAACAGATGCAACTTTAGAATGGAAATTAACATTAGACAAAATTGTATGGAGAGTTCCACATGTTAAATTAGCTGACGAGCATAGAATGCTACTATTAAGAAAGTTAAAGGCTGATCGTGATATTGTAATTCCTTTTAGAAGTTGGGAATTTCATGAACATCCCAGTTTGCCAACTACGGATCGCCACACTTGGACAGTTAAAACATCTAATTATGTGGAACGAGCCAGGTATATTATATTTGGTTTACAAACAGGCAGAAGAGACACCATCACCAAACATGCAGGTCAATTTGATCATTGCAACTTAAAAAATATTAAAGTTTATTTAAATTCACAATTTTTTCCATACGATAGTTTAAATGTGTCATTCGCTAATAAAAAGTACAGCATATTGTACGATATGTATGCAAGATTCCAAAGTTCATATTACGGTAAAACAAATGCACCTTTACTATCACCAGAAAAATACTTAGATGGTTACCCGATAGTTGTAATCGATTGTTCTAAACAGAATGAATCGGTAAAAATCATCAAGTGTGGATATAAAAATAGAAATGGAATTTAACGCGGCTATACCGGCTAATACAACTGCATATTGTTTAATTCTACATGATAAAATCGTAACATACACACCTTTAACTGGAATTGTTAAAAATGTATTGTAAGAACCGGTTTTGTTACATTCCAATGCATTCCGCGAGTATAAAAGCAGAGCGCACAGGCCGCTCTTCATCAGTTTGTTGCCTGTTGTTGTATGGGTAGCATCGTATTCAATATGGCTTCTCCTAGTGGTACACCTGAAAATGTGGTAGATATTGAGAAGGAGATATCTGAGTTTTTAGATCTTCAAGGTCAACGGGAAGGAGATGAACACAACATTTGCGGACAACTTCACGCCAGTAATAATGTTGAAGAAAAAGGTAAAAGAAAAAGGAATGCGCAAAAGAGGAAAAGGGATATTGAAGATAATATTTCTCCAAACATATTGAGTGAAGTATTCTTACGAATATTTTATCCAATCTCGTCCAGTTTGGACAAAAGTGTTTTAATCGGTGTTATGAAATCAACAGGTTATTCCCCTACTGTGATTTTAACTCATGGACCCAAAATGATTTTGTTTGCGGACAGTGCTTGGGAATCGTTTATGAAACACTTGCATCTTCTAGAATGCTATTTAAGTAGTAACATGTTTGGAAGAAAGACAAGAGTAGGACTTTTGGATTCAAATGTGGAAATTGATATTGTTAAACATCGTGGTGATCATCAGCTGCGGTTTAGAGACACAACAAGACATGATAACAAGATTCAACTTAGTCGAGAGGAGTTTTTCATTTTAACTTGTGCAACCGAACCTATAACGAGATACTTGAGACAACTGGTATTTTCAAGTTCGATTATTAAAGATTATCTGGAAGACACTTTGGACAAACAACCAGACGCACCTATATTATACGGACCTGTGGATACTTCTATATTCAATAGGGTTCCTCATGAAGTACAAATGTGGAGACAATTGGAAAAATACGCTCAACTACATAAAACATCAGTAATACAAGAAGAAGAGGAAGAAGGAGGAGAAGAATCAAGTGTTAGTGATGAAAGTGAAAACAAGGAAAATGTAAAGATGGAAACTTAAATGACAATCAACTACACAGCAATGGTTAATTTTTAAAACAATATCAAACACTTTGTGGGGTTAGGCCTACTGGGGACGGTGCCCACGTTAAATATACACCAACGCGCCAACAACTGTACGGCCTGGTATAAAAGTCGTACCTACCGTGGTGTGGAAATCAGTTGGCCTTTGGACTTCAGCATGAGCAGATGGGTGACCTTCACAATGGACAAGGAAGAAGAACAAGTAAAGTCCAAACCTGGTATAATTGAGTTCCAAGCATTTCGAGGTAATGACGATAGATTTATCATAAAAGAACTTGTGTTTTTCGACATCAATACAAGTGTTCCATATACATTTTTGTTCAAACCACCATGTTCTTATTCATCTTTAACTAGCAAAGCTGCTACTACCAACAGGTGGATTTCAAAATATTTCCATCATATCGATTGGTATGATGGTTTTGCAAGTTACACAGACTTGTATCACATCATGCATCAGTTTTCAAACAGGTTTACCAATATTTACACAAAAGGACTGGAAAAGAAGAGATGGATCGAAGAATTTACTCATGTTCCGGTTAATGATGTGGAATTGGATAAAAACTACAAGTATACAATGGAAAATGTTTGTATTTGTACTAAAAGTCCAGAACATGAAAAAGATAGACATTGCGCTTTAAAAAACGCCTATAAACTCGCATCTTACCTTCAAAGTGGGGAAATGGGGAGTGGTGGGGGTAACGGGGGTTATATAAGTGAGGAGCAGACCGGGACCTGGCATGAGTATTACTCGAGATTCCGAGACGACAACATCTCCCAGCAAGAAGACAAAGAAGACGATCTATAACTCGACCATGGCATCTCACCAGTTCCTGCAAACTTTGGTTGAGCAGTTCAATGCTCACTCCAAATCTACCATACTACCCATCAAGAAGTGTTCCGAACTTAAAGACGAGAAGCACTACATTATCCACGCCATGAAGAAGATGGAGACTACAGTTGGAGAGGCCATCTGCTGCAGTCTTAGCGAGGCACCATTCACTCCGGGGGATGAGCCCAAGTTCCAAGTCTACCTGCCGAAACGGTTCGTCCATCTCCTCCAGAACGAGGATCTGCGCTCCATCCAACCCGGCTGTCTCTACCTGGTTTCCCACGGTTGCACGGGTAGCAATTCCACCGAGTTGACCATCCACATCGCCGACAAGCAGCAGTGTTAGATTTAAGTTTTACTGTTGTACATATGTTATTGTAATGTTTTATAAATAAATGATTAAAAAAAACAAAAAAAAAATAAAAGAATAAAAAAATGCAACATATCAATATGTGAAGTTTGTCACGTATTGATATGTTGCATTTTTTTTTAAACTTCGCGGATGGCCTTGACCTTTGACCTTTGCATTTCACAGTTACCCGCACCACCACAGACTACTAGCCATCTTTTTTAGAACACGATTTGGATGACCTTGGGATTTCCCCCACTACTCTGCTATACCAGCATTGCCGTCTGCAACAGATGTCATTCCTCCTCCAACAACCATGGCGGACACACTTGCTTGCGATGCCATGTCTTCCACCGAAGATGTACCTACTACAAGTTGGAAATTGACAATCGACAACGTGCATTATTTAGAAACCATCTGCGATTGGATGAAGTCTATTCTCCTTGACAACCCAGGAATAAAGCTCAATGTCAATTTAGATTATGATTGGTCTGAAATTATAATGCAGCAAGACAATCAAGAATCAGATCACAGTGGAGGTCAACAATCACCACAGTATTTGTCAAATTTACCATTGTCATCCATATATCCTACGGACGAGATGGAAAGGGAAGAAAAGGACCATGGGAGTAGTGTGTTTTTGCGGTTGCTGGCTCAGTTCAATGACCTCTGAGGAATGTGATGACGTCATCGCCAAGGTCAATGACCCCGATGACGTCATCGATGACGTAATCGATGACGTCATCGATGATGACGCAATCGATGACGTCATACCCATGACGTCATCAAAATGACGTCATCGATGACGTAATTGATGACGTCATCATCGATGACGTCATTTCCGTGACGTCACACCCATGACGTCACAGAAATGACATGCTGATGACGTCATCATCCATTATATCATCAAAATGACGTCACTGACACTGTTAAGGTCAAGGTCACGCCGAAACTCAAAATTTTTTGGCACTTTTGCCGTTTCTCGCACTACGCTCCGAGTTTCAGTCAGAGTCCACGTGACCATTGACGACTTGGAGCGAATTTGCGATGAGAAACGGCAAAAGTGCCAAGTCAAACCCAAGTTTGCGACATGACCTTGCTTAAACCGTCATCCACTAGTCCTCAGAGGCCATTGAACAAGCACAACATCCGCAATTTCATATTACTGTGACCTTGAACACTTAACAACGGAGCGCCGACACCGATGCGCACTCCACGACAGCCACCGAGTGACTGACTGTCAGGCTCTGTGTATGCTAGGTATATCGGCTTGAGAGACTAAGACTCTAAACTGTCAGGAATGGGAGTAACTAACTGAATTTTGCAAGGAAAAGTCATTTCATCCAATATTTTAAACAAATCCTCATCAGTAAAACTGACATTAGTCTGTTTTGTATAAAACTTAGGGTGTCCGCGCAACAGTTTGCGCCACTTAGCTAAAGTTGAAACTCTCTTAACTTTGGGTGGTGGACAGTGAGCAACTAATAAAGTCTTAACACGGCTAAGTTTCTTACCTAAAGTGTCCTGCGACATGGCTTCACCTCACAAAAGTCCGCACAATACTGAGAGACTGCTTGTAGCGCATGAGTCAAGGGAAAAGAGGTGGGGGAAACAGCAGGAGTGGGGGAAGGTCACAGTGGCGGGGGAAGGTGAGGTGGTACGCTGGAGTATCGCATCACTTCACCATGAGCTGTCCTACAGTCAACACACTGTTCTCTTGGCCCGAGTTGGCACTAGAAGAAACATTTCTGTACAGCTTAGGCTGTGAGAGCCGAGGAAGCAAAGTCAAAGTGGAAATTGTGTTAAACTCCAAGATGAAGAGTCTCCTAAATAAACTAATTGTATCCTTGCAATCTCCTATAACTTTAGAGAAATACCACTTTATTAAGCGACACCTTATACTTTGGCAAAACGAAGCGGAAATGGAAAAGATTACAGTAAAATTAATTTAACTTAAAACTTGGACTGGACACTCATGGCGATACCACGTGGCGTGAAAACGCCACCCTAAACATTACAAGTTAGGTTATTGAGCACCTCTGGTACGATAACCGATGTGCTAGAGTTAAAGTGTGATGACCTTGAGTCAAAACACTGAAATACTATAAGTCGATATCGTCCCAGAGTTAAAGTGTAGTGACCTACATTCAGAACTTGTAAAATTACTTACATATAGAGAGCTAGAGAACAGCGAGACGCACCGCATGGAAGCCGGAGACATACTGGCGAAGCGGTGTTGTGTAGCCTAGGGACCCAGTTGTGGTGGGGGTATAGCCAACACTTAGAGTACAAGTGTTGTGGGTGACCTTGACCCACATAACATACCTCACCCCCCCCCCCCGACAAAAAGTGCGAGCCCCCCCCCCCCCGACAAAAATGCGAACCCCCCCCCCCCCCGACAAAAAGTGCGAGCCCCCCCCCCCCCCGACAAAAAGTGCCCCCCCCCCCGACAAAAAGTGCCCCCCCCCCCCCACCCCCACCCCCACCCCCACCCCCACCCCCACCCCCACCCCCACCCCCACCCCCACCCCCACCCCTGATATCCTGGGCGTGGCAGCCCCGGTGGGGATATAAGGGGGCCCAGCCAGAGCCGGCTCGCAGTCCGCTCCCGCGCGTTGAACGTGAACGATCGGGACGGACCGCCATAGGCATCACTAAACATTGAATGGCGCCTTCAGTGTTTAGCGAAGTCTACTCTAACTTTAAGACTTGTATTAGTTGTAAGATATTGCGCTTGCGTTTGGGTATTGCGAATTGTTTTATATGAGAGTGTTTTACTTGTACCTTATGTCTCCTGTGTGTCTTTTATCCTTTGTGTCTTGTTTGTTATATGTGTTTAACATGTATGTGCTTGTTCCAGCATTGACTACGTTGAGCTCAATTGTGTGTTGTAAGTGTGTTATATTTTTCTAAAGTGTATACGCTTGTTTTAGCAATCCCCCCTTGAGCTTTTGCAATGCTCAAAGTAAATCGTAAAGACAGGGAACGGGAGTAGGCCCCCGTGTAAAGTTACTTTTGTATAATTGTTAGGCTCCTCTCATGCATGCTTTAATGCGGCTGAGAAATAGGAGCGTCCGTTTGTACGCCTATATGGGGGTAATAAGCCGATGGCCTCTGCACTCGGACCGAGGACGTAAGCCACTAGGGTGTCCTCAGTTAGTTTCCCTTCTGGAAACTCAAAATTATGTAAATGAAACTTTGTTAGCTATTTGTGTTTTTTTTGTCCCCAAGGCCCCCGAACATTCGTGGTTCGCCATGGATGTACGGGGGCCGAAATTTTTTAATGTCCGTGTGGCCTTGACCCACATAGGACTTGTAAAAATTTACTGCATTGCTAAATTAAAAATATTAAAGATAGGGTTACGGGAGTAGGCCCCCGTGTAAAGCCACTTTTTTTATAATTGTTAGGCTCCTCTCATGCATGCTTCAATGCGGCTGAGAAATAGGAGGTGGTCCGTTTGTACGCTTATACGGGGGTAATGAGCCGATGGCCTCTGCACTCGGACCGAGGACGTAAGCCACTAGGGCGTCCTCAGTTTCTTTCAAAATTATGTAAATGACATTTTGTTAGCTATTGGAAAAGTTATTAGTTGGAAATGCAGTAAATGTTTACAAGTCTCGCGTGGCGAAGGGTACACGACATTGGATGTTGCCTTGTTGTCATAGTTGGGTCTCTTCGGAGGCTACAGCGATGACAACCCAAGTGCCCCACACCCCCATAGGGGGGTGTGGGGCTTAATTTTTTTAAAGTTTTTTCGTGACCTTGACCTAAATATAAAAGTTTTCAAAATCTTTAACAGTCAGATCTTACTAACACAGTTTATATATATAGAGGTCTTTTAAAAGTTAACAGTTAGGTATTAGTAACGCACAAGTTTGGAATTGGGTCTCTTGGGAGGCTTCAGCGATGGCAACATAAATGTCCCAAGTGGGGTTTATTTTTTCAAAAAGTGCGAGCCCCCCCCCCCCCCGACAAAAAGTGCGAACCCCCCCCCCCCCGACAAAAAGTGCGAACCCCCCCCCCCACCCCCCCCCCCCACCCCCCCCGACAAAAAGTGCGAACCCCCCCCCCCACCCCCACCCCCACCCCCACCCCCACCCCCTCCCCCACCCCTGATATCCTGGGCGTGGCAGCCCCGGTGGGGATATAAGGCGGCCCGGCTGCATGCACTTCTCATTCCCGTCCAAGCTCCCGTACGGACAGGTTCTCTCTTGTTCTTGAGATTATTTATAATAACTTCACTTTTTTATTCTCATCTATTCTTTTCATTAAGTCCATTTATTACAATGGGTAAAATGGGCCTTAAACTCAAAAACTACCCGCCAGCTTCAACCTCAACCGACACGACTCAACCTCCATCATCCTCCGCCTCGATCCTGGAATATCTGATGACTGCAAACATCTTGAGCTGCCTGACGATGCCACCACCGCCGCCGCCGCCACCACAGCCCGCCTCCATGCCCAGCCTGTCGCCACTGCCGCCGACAGTGGAAGAGGTCGGTGCACCTCCACCATCGTCAGGAAAACTCAGCGGTCGAGTCCCGGTAGCCTCTCCAGCACTCTCGCTGCTATCGGACTCAGGATCGGAGTCTGCAGTCTTCGAAGAGACGTCCAGGTCGAGGATAACCCCCTACAGCAGAACCCAAAAAATCCTATCCTATACCAAATCACAATGTCCCTCACCCATATCCCCCATGCCATCCACACCAACCAAAGCATCCCGTAAATCCATCTTTTCCCCTGAACTTCCCTCCATAGACCTAACACGCTCTCCTACCCCACCCAAAATTGTTTGCTCCATTCCTTTTGACCAATCTTTGCCTCTTCCACCCCCTTCCACCCCTATTTCTTCTAGCCAGCCTAATTCGGAGAAGCTCCAAAACACTAAGAGTCCAACACAAAAGAAACGTAATCGTGTTAAATGCCCTGCTGGCAAGCGTGATAAATGCGATTATGTTTGGTTTAGCAGAGAGGCTGTGGTTCTTTGTTGTCCGAGTTTTGCTCTTCCAGAAAAAGATCGTTGCCAACGACACTTGAATAAGAAAATCAAAATTCCGACACCAAAGCCCTATAGCCTTAATATTATGCCTGAAAAGTCCAAGTTCAAACACCCCAACAGTCCGCAGAAGCTGAAAATTAATAGGCTCAAGAGGGACAAAAAATATTATTTCATTGTTCAAGCTTATGGAGCATTTAACATAAATGTGCAAATCATTCTAAAAGGTGATGGCCGCCTTCATAGAATGAAAGTACCACCTGCGATGGTACAAAGAGAATTTTTTGTCCCCGGGGCTTATTTAATTCGAAGAAAAGGATGCCGATCTGTTTGGGAAATGGATTAGGACATGGGCTCACTAAAAAGAAAAAGCCAAAATTGTTAGGTTGTGTTGGACAATATTTAAAAGTCTTTTTCCAAATTATTTTTCCAAATTTAGTCTTAACCCTCTT
Organism: Neoaliturus tenellus; assembly: GCA_030545055.2. NCBI lineage: Eukaryota > Metazoa > Arthropoda > Insecta > Hemiptera > Cicadellidae > Neoaliturus > Neoaliturus tenellus. The sequence continues at coordinate 40,730,533 of CM061534.1, forward strand.
AAAGTAAGGGAGAGGGGTATTATACAAGTCAACTAATAAAAAAAAAAATACTTGACTTGTATAATACTTTAACCTGGCGGTGATGTAAAGTCACTGGGACAATCTCAAACCGTGTCCTTGAGGGTGAAGACTAAGTTACAAATAAATCATTAACAAATAAAAACTTACCTCCAAACACTTGTAGCTTGCTACAAGTGTTTGGAGGTAAAAATTTTTCAAAGTTTGAATGACCTTGACATATATATCAGTCTTAATTCTTAACAAAAAACCTCCAAACACTTGCGGCTTGCCACAAGTGTTTGGAGGTGAAAATATTTTTCAAAGTTTGAATGACCTTGACATATATAAACTACACTTTAAGTAAAGTGCTAACCATGCGATTAAGGTGTGTGTATTACGTGATACCCCCACTCTGACGCTTTACTAAGCTTGTATGAACCGTTTATTTGCTTCAGTCTGTTCTGTGAGGGGGTCACCCTTGGCTTGGTGGAGGATATAAGGCGGCCAGGTTGCACGCACTTCTCATTCCACATCCAGCTATCGTACGGACTGGTTATTCCCGCCTTCAACACTACATTCCCATTATCACCGTTTACATTATTTCACTTTTCCATTTTCAAAATGCCTCCGAAGCTCAAGAACTATCCACCAGCTTCCAAAACCACCTCGACCGACACGCCCCCTGCTCCAATACTCCAATATTTGATAACCGCAGAATTCCTGAGCAGCCTGAAGATGCCCAGCCTGCCACCATTACCGTCGACAGTGCCACCAACATCGGAAGAGGCTGCCCTACGTCCAGCGCTGAAATTGTATAAAATATTCTGTTGTTTACTTGATAAAATGCTAAAAAAACAACCACCGATACCAAATACTTTCACGTACAAGCTACCCCTGATAGACAAGGATGATGTAAGCAAACTATCATCAATTCAAGTGAAATTTCTGGAAGAAAAAATTCTTGTTTCTGTAAAAGAAGTGTTTCATAATGAATATTCAAAAAGATTGGCTTTCAACTTTATTAGGGAACATGCAGGACGTGAAAAAGCACAGTATCCAAGACTATATTATTTATATCTCTTTGAGAATGGAGCAAGTGTAACGGTAGAAATAACTATCATATTAATGTAATTCTCCCTACCAAGGTTATGAGGTTAGGAGTGCATAATTTGGATGAACTGAACCTAATGTTTTAGGAACTGGAATATTTGATACATCAGAATTGTACGCTTTGTGAAATTGAAATTTTTAAATTGAAATAAAATGTGTTGAACTAGGACTCGAACTTGGACTTGATTGAGGTTTTGTAGAACAGAGCGGGGGATAGATCACTTTGCGGCAATGGACTAGCATGCTGCTTAGTGGTCTATCCCCCGCTCAAAGGGTATCTTTACATGACCTTGACCCACATAAATGCATACTTGGTGGGGGTATAAAAGGGTAAGCAAATTGGATGGATACAACACTTCCATACCATGGCTCCACTTGACAACACCGTGTTCCATTGCAACAGAATTGTCTCTATTCTGGAGGTAATACCTCTAGAAATTATAGAAGTAGAGGACCAACTACCTGCGGTTGATCAAGAAGAGGAGGAGGAAGAAATAATGGATATTGAAACGGACTCTGATGAAGCTGGTTCAACGGACAATGAAGTGGACTTGCACGCCTACGAAACATTAGAGTCATCATCTGAGTCGGAAATGGAATTCCAATTGGAAATTGAAGAAGAAGAAGAACAAGACACTCCTCATCGTCCAATGGATAGAATGTTAGTTGCCAGAAGAATTATGTATTGTCATCGCTGCCTATTCCGTGATGAGGATGATTCCAACTCTGATGGTGATGTTTCACCTTTGTAAGAAGTTTTAAACAAAAAGTAAAAAAAAAAACAATGTGAGCGGGGGATAGAGCACTTTGTAGTAATTGATGCTGCTTAGTGCTCTATCCCCCGCTCAAAATAATAATTCCAAATGACCTTGACCTATATAAAGTTGTTGGAACAGACGTCTTTGAAAAACTCGTACAAAATGGTGGATTTAGATCAAACATCATCAGTTTCTCAAGCCTGTTGAAGAATGTATTGGAAATGGGTGTTTAAAAGCCAAATCTACTACATGATTGATAAACCGGATGTATATGACGTCACTTTCCCCCACCCTTCAACCTCGGGTATAAAGGGACCCAGTTGAGCGCGCTGCCCATTATTGCGTGGACATTCACAGAGTGTGCATTCAAAGCCAAACTGTTTGAAATGGCTCTTTGCGACATTTGTGGGGAAATTTTTGAAGACGGAGATCTTTTCACCCTACACAGAGAATTACATGAAGAAGATGGAAAAAAAGATATTATCATCGATGAAATAGACTTAGACTCAATTGACCGGTTTTTAGAAGAGCATCAGAAGCAGATGGACTACTACGACGGCTATCTACAGCAAATGCAAAGAAGAAGACCTAGTGTGATCCAATTTGCTGGTGCTGGACCATCCACTACTAGAAGACCTATTGAAGAAGAGGACACGGAAGAAGAGGACACGGAAGAAGAGGACATGGAAGAAGAACTGGAAGATGTGAGACAACTGCGCACCACGGCCTTACCAGGACGAGTTGTAACACATTTTAAAATTGATAATGTACAATTGGAATTGGATAATTTTATAACCCAGGCCAGAGTACTTGTTGGAAAAACGCTAAAAGAAGAATTACAGAGATTGAACTTCATTAAATTTGGACTGGTGTTAGAATCAAAGTTTACCAATACTGATGGTGAAACGGCATTAAGAGCATTCATTACCAAAAACCGAACCCTTACAACTAAATCTGATATCAATGAAATTATTGAAGAATGTTTGGATGAACTGCTAGTTAAACTGCAAGAACATGAAGGAAGAGGATCCGGCTGGAGTCTGTCATCGATTGAAGGTATGGATGTAAGGGTTCACAAGCACGGATATGGTATAAGGGGTAGTAGTTATATACCTTTGCCAAAGAAGATACAAGCTACCAAATCTTGTATCAATGTGCAAAATGAGGACAATGAATGCTTTAAATATGCTATGCTAACAAAATATGTGCAAGAAAATCCATGTAGAGTTAGCAGAGCGTATCAAAATGTCCAACACCGCTACAACTTTCGAGGTTTGTCATACCCTGTTAGTGTTAAAAGTATTGGTAATTTTGAGAAACAAAACCCAGGTGTTTCTGTAAACGTGTTTGGTTTAGATGATTCCAATAGTGTTTATCCTCTGAGAGTATCAAAATTTGAGGAAAGAAACCACACGGATCTGTTATTGATAACTAAGGGTGAAATTTCACATTATGTGTGGATAAAGGACTTTGCAGCCTTGGTTAAAAATCAATTATCAAAACAGAAACGTAGGTTAACAGTGTGTAAAAGATGTTTCTGTTTTACATATAAAGAGTTGAGACGTGGAGGATCGGAGTGGTTGTCGGAACACCAGCGGCTTTGTAATGACAACTATGAAGTGAAGATTAGTCTGCCACCACCATCTAGAGCATTTGTCCAGTTCAATAAAACAGTTCACCAATACCGGATTCCACTAGTTATCTATGCTGACTTTGAATCCACGTTAGTGCCGCAGGAACTTCCGGATGGTGAAGTAAATAGAAGAACCAAATATCAATTGCATCAACCTAACAGTTTTTGCTTATTGGTGAAATCTACTTTACCTGAAGAACAATTGCAAGACTATGGCTTAACATCCACTCCGATACTCTACCGTGGGGAAGAAGCTGCTAAGTATTTTGTAGACCAGTTGTATGACATTGCTGAAAAGGCGGAACGCTTATACGGTAATGTTTTACCCATGGAACCTTTGAACCAAAATCAACAAGAAGAATACATTTCAGCAACAAGATGTTATCTATGTAAGAAGAGCTTCAGTGAAGAAAATCCAAAAGTAAGAGATCATGATCACCTCACAGGGTTATACAGAGGACCTGCTTGTAATTCATGCAATATAAATTACAAACTGCCAAACTTTATCCCTGTAGTGTTACACAATCTTAGCGGCTACGACTCCCACTTCATTATTCCAGAGTTAGGAAGAGATAATGGTAAAATTGATGTTCTTGCTACAACATTGGAAAAGTACATCAGTTTCTCAAAAACAGTAGGTAAAATTAAACTTCGCTTCGTAGACTCTTATAGATTTATGGCATCTAGTTTGAGCAGATTGTCTGAGAACCTAAGAAGAGAAGACTTAAAAGAAACCAGCAAAATTGTATCTGAAGATAAATTGGACTTAGTAATGCGTAAAGGAGTGTTCCCCTATGATTACATAACTTCTGCAGAAAAATTTGAAGAAACCAGTCTACCACCGATTGAAGCCTTCAATAGCAAGTTAAATGAAAGTGCAATCACCGTTGAAGACTACAATCATGCTTGTAATGTTTGGAACCAGCTCAACATTCAAACCTTAGGGGAATATTCTGACTTTTATATAAAACTGGACGTAACTCTGTTGTGTGATGTGATGGAAGAATTTCGAAACACCTGCTTCTCCGCCTATGGACTGGACCCTTTACACTCGTACACATCTCCAGGATTAGCATGGCAAGCTATGCTAAAGTCAACCAACTGTCGACTGGAACTTCTAACGGATATTGATATGGTGCTCATGATGGAATCTGGTGTACGGGGCGGTTTGACACAAGCTGTAACACGTCATGTTAAAGCCAACAACAAGTACATCCCCGGCTTCGACGAGCAACAACCATCGGTCTACCTTGGCTACTTTGACGCAAACAACCTTTATGGTTGGGCAATGTCAAATCCGCTTCCCTACGCTGACTTCAAATGGATCGACCCGGCCACCATTGGAGACATCTCACAGATTCCGAAAAATGGTCCAAAAGGCTATATTCTGGACTGTGATTTTGAATATCCGGAGCACCTTCATGACCATCACTACGACTTGCCTCTGCTAGCCAAGACTGAAGTTTCACCGACAGGAAGATGGCCAAAATTGATGATGACCTTGGAGAATAAGGATCGCTATGTGGCTCACTACTGGGTAGTTCAACAGGCTCTTGAATTGGGTCTACGTATAGTGAGAATTCATAGAGCAATTGAATTCACCCAGTCTTGTTGGTTGAAACCATATATTGATTCCAACACTGCAAGAAGAGCTGCAGCGACAACAGCATTTGAAAAGGACTTCTATAAATTAATGAACAATGCCATCTTTGGGAAGACCTTGGAGAACAAAAGAAAACACAAAAATGTAAAATTAGTGAGTGATCCTAGGAAATTGGAAAAATTAGTGCAAAAACCAAATTTCGGAACATCCATGATTATAAACGAAAATCTAGTCGCTGTCAGTATGAAGAAAACAACAATAGTCATGGACCGTCCGTTATACATAGGTATGTCGATTTTGGACATAAGTAAAACCCTGATGTATGATTTCCATTATAACAAAATGGTTAAACACTACGGAAGGGAAAACATTGGAGTCGCATACATGGATACGGACGCGTTTATCTACTGGATAAAGACTTTGGACATGTATGAAGACCTAAGGACTTTTCCATACAAAGAAGATTTCGACTTTTCTGACTATCCGAAGAACCATCCAAATTTTAATGAAAAAAATAAAAAAGTAATTGGAAAATTCAAAGATGAAGCAAATGGAATGCCTTTAGAAGAAATAGTGGCGCTGATGGCAAAATTGTATTCATTTAAGATGTACCACGAGAACAACACACCGACAGTGAAAAAAGCAAAAGGAGTGAAGACATCTTATTTGAAAAAACACGTAACATTTGACCACTACAAGACTTGTTTGTTTGAAGATACTACGATATCAGCAACATTCAACAATATCCGAAGCTTCAAGCATCAAGTCTACAGTGTCACCGAAATTAAAAAAGCACTGTCAGCTCGGGATGATAAAAGACATATTTTGCCCGACAAAATCCACACTCTTCCATTCGGCCATTACTCCCTAAACCCTATCAACTAGTAACCTATTCTTCGTCCTTCTACAACTTCGACCTTATTCCTTTCTCCTTCCGTAAAAAAATGGGGAACACGGCAAGTCCAACGCCGTGTTCCCCATTTTTTTACACAAGTTTGGATGACCTTGACCCATATAAATGATGTGAATATTTAAGACAACGTTCATTGTGATTATACATGTGATACAACAAACATTGAAACCTGCAATATGAAGGACTTGAAGCAACAAATTGTCAACGAACTTCATAAACCTGCAAGAAGAAAGTTTCCACGAAGAAATACGGTGATAAAAGGAATTAATGATTTATATCAAGCAGATTTAATCGAAATGATTCCTTATAGCAAACAAAATAAAGGATATAAATACATATTGACTGTTATTAACTGTTTTTCAAAAATGGCAGATGCTTTACCACTAAAAGATAAAAGTGGCAAAAGTGTTACAAAAGCAATGGAAACAGCTATACAAAGAGACAAACATACTATTAAACATTTACAAACAGATGATGGAAAAGAATATTTTAATAAGGAATTTGCAAATTTAATGAAAAAACACAATATAAACCATTATTCAACCAATTCAGAAGTAAAAGCCTCAATAATCGAAAGATTCAACAGAACTTTAAAAAGTGCAATGTATAAAATGTTTTCCAACAGAGGATCGCACATATGGATTGATATGTTACCAAAACTTATAAACGATTACAATAACAAATTTCATAGGACTATCGGGATGAAACCAAACCAAGTAACTAGTAAAAATGAAAACCTTGTATTAAAACGTATAAAAACGAATACTAAACCAAAAGTTGAAAAACTAAAGCCTAAAAAATTTAATGTGGGTGATAAAGTGCGAATAAGTAAATATAAAGGTGTATTCAGTAAAAGATACCTGCCAAATTGGACCAATGAGGTTTTTACTGTATTCAAAGTACAACCTACAGTACCTGAGACATATATTTTAAAAGATAATAAAGGACAATTGCTTGAAGGAGGGTTTTATGGACATGAAATGTTAAAATCAACAGTAGGCGATGTATATTTAGTTGAAAAGGTGTTGCAACGGAAAAAAGATAAGGTCAAAGTACGATGGTTAGGATTTAATAAGACGGAAGATTCTTGGATACCTAAAAAGGATTTGATATAACGATAGAGAATCATTTTAGGTTGAACCATTACAAAGGATGGAGATAGTACCACAAAAAGAGAGTTTTACTATTAATAATATAGATGAACTCACAGTGGATAATTCAGAATTCAATAGTGGGAAGCATGGCGATTTGTTACCAAACACCGTTCGTTGTCTGGTTACCGGACCTTCCAACTGTGGAAAAACTAATGTAGTATTCAATTTGATTACAAACCCTAAAGGATTACGATTTAACAATCTATATGTATTTTCAAAATCACTACAACAACCAAAGTATCAATTATTGGAAAAAATACTGACTAATGTGCCTGAAGTTAAATATTTAAAGTTTAATGCAAGCGAGAGTGTCATGCAGCCACAAGAAGCTAAACCATTCTCCGTGTTTATATTCGACGATGTATCTTGTGAAAACCAAAACACAATAAGGAATTACTTCGCTATGGGTCGACATAACAACATAGATAGCATTTATATTGGCCAAACTTACAGCAAAATACCTAAACAACTCATTAGAGACAATGCAAACATGTTAATTGTATTTAAACAGGACGAAACCAACCTAAAACATATATATTTTGATCATGTAAATGCGGATATGACATTTGAACGATTTAAAGAGTTGTGTGGAAAGGCTTGGGCTGAAAAGTATGGGTTCCTAACAATTATGAAGGAACAACCGCTAAACAATGGTCGATACAGGATAGGATTTGATAAATTTATATTAATACATTAAACGTGGTATAACACATTCATTGTTGTACAACACGTCTTGCTACAAACATGGTTAACCAAGAAAAATTAGTAAAAGAAATAAAATCACTTAGTGATTCTATTCGGGCTAAAAACAGAGCATTGAAACTAGGTATTAGCGAGAGGGAGAAATTCCTTGAATCTACTTTTAAACCTATTACTGAACCCTTGAAACAATTAAACAAAAAATTTGCTAAACCTGTATTGGAAGGAGATGCGATTGCACCTATTACAAAGTTTGAAAGAGAAAATGTAAAATCAGAAGATTTTAGTGATGAAGACCTGGAATCCTCTACGTATAGTAGTTTTACCGGTGGAGAACCCGAAAGAGAGCTAGAATCACCGGACTATAGTGGAATAAAAGAATTATATGAAGTAAAAGCCAAAAGAGGACATGAAGTTGTATCAACTGCTAGTGAAGAGGAAAAAGAAGAGACAAGGGAAGGTCCGTCAAACATAAGCTTATTGGGTGAAAACATTCATAACAAAGGACCTTTAGGAAGGAAATACATGGTAAAAATGTTACTCGGAACAATTCCTAATAAGAATTACCATAGTTATGGAGCGAGATTAACAGAAGACGGTTTAATGATAGGTAATAGCCCGTTAAACGTTGACGAACATGATAATATTGTCATTGGTGATCAAAGGTATAAGGGCACAAAAGGATTATTTGAATTATTATTTGAAAATAAGCCTTCAGTATCGGTAGTGAAAGAAAAAGACATGGAAGCATATAAAAATATTTTGGAACAGACAAATGCATATAGGAGAAAGTATTTACCTGACCAGCCTCCTTTTAGATCTAAGTCTTTAAAATATAAAGAATTTGTATCCAAGTTAATACCAACTAGAAGACAAACAATGCCGTTAACACAAAGAAAACCTGTAAAACGAAGATTTATGGCATCCACTTTGGATGTAAGTGCTCAGGAACGAAGAAAAAGAAGTAAGTCCGTTACGGGTACAGGTTTAATGAAGAAACTATATAACACAAATGTGATTTATTACAATAATATCAATAAATTGGTGGATAGAATGAAACTAATACATGAAGCTAAAGAAGCGGGTCATACTGGATTGGAAAACGAATGGGTGGCTTTAGTGGATGAACTCCGAAACCGTGGGGTAATCTCATAAAAATGCGTTACTCCCTAGAATACTATTCAGTTGCACCATGAGTGTCGACAAGTTCGGACGTTACTCCTCGGATGGGTTATATTATGCCAATAGTTTAAAAAGAAGTGCTGGTTTACCACAAACACCTGATGGAGATTATGATATGAGTAATAAAAGGTTAAAAAACATAAAAGATCCTACGGATGAAAACGATGCAATAAATCTAAAAATATTAAAGGAAAAGATATCGCCAACATTAAAACTACAAAATAACACATATGACGCAGAAGATCATAGAATTATCAACGTTGGTAAACCAAATCAAAACGGTGATGCGATAAACAAAGGTTATTTGTCATCTGAATTAAAAAATACGTTAAAATTCAATGGGAAAACGTATAGTGCCAACAATAAACGTATATCCAACGTAGATGACCCTAAAGATGCAAAAGACAGCGTAAATAGACGCTATTTACATTCTTTGATACCTGAAAAGACAAAAGATGGATTTTCTTTTTATAAATTTGTTATTAACGATATAGGTTATCCAAAAAATGAAAATGATGCTGTAAATCTCAAATATATAAAAGATCATTGTGTCATACGTGATGTGGGAGTTATCGATTGTCTTGGCAATTGTTTGGCGAATGTAAAAGATGGTTCAGCACCATCTGATGGTGCAACAGTGGGTCAAATGAAAGAGACTTTAAAACAAGAAACAACTGGATTTGCAAAACGAGATGAAGTATTATCAAAGCAAGGGGATGACTTTATTCAAGGTAATGAAAAATTTCGTTTATTGACATACAAAAACGCTTATTGGGATTGCAGGCATGGAAGGTTATCAAATGTGTCATGGGGTCATGCAGATAGAGACGCGGCTGCCTTAGGACAAACAGTACATCTAGATCCAAATAATTACTATGCGTTTTTTATATGTAGTAATAAAAAATTAACAAACATGGCGCAAGGAAGAGAAGCAAATGATGCTGCAACTGTAGGACAGGCTATCACATTATCACAAATGGATAGCAAAGTGTATACTTGTAATAATAAACGTATAACAGACCTTAAAGACCCTGAACATGTGGATAATGCTGTCACTGTTAATTATCTTGTAAAAGTTTTAGGAAATGCATTATTTGATGTATACAATCATATTGGTATTGGTTCAGGTCGTACTCCTTTGTTGGAATCTGAGAGAGGTACTTGGATTAAACGGGAAATTGTTCAAAACTATTTTATCAACCCTCGTACAAAAAAGTTTAGATCATCGGATTGGGGTGATTTTGATATTTAATAAAAGAACACAATAAACGACTTCATTTATGTCCAACTTGTCATAGAGGTAACACATAAGTTGTACATTGCGATTATAAAAGGACAATAATGACGTTCCAGTACATCAGTCCATATAGAGACACTGTAAGGAGAGGAGGTGGGATCACGTCCACAGCGGTTTCTCTGTTAAGTAAAGCTTTAAAACGAATTCCAGTAGGATCCATAGTAAATAGAGCAATAGACGCATTACCATACGAATTTCATATACCGGGAGGTTATCAGTATTGCGGACCAGGAACTAAATTGAAAAAACGACTGGAAAGAGGCGATCCTGGCATAAATAAGTTAGATCAGGCTTGTAAAGAACACGATATCGCATATTCCACGTTTGCCGATTCAAAAAATAGATCAATAGCTGACAAAAAGCTTGCGGACATAGCTTGGCAACGAGTAAAATCAAGTGACGCTAGCATAGCAGAAAAAGCAGCAGCTTTAGCAGTAACAGCAGGTATGAAGGCTAAAACAGCAGTAGGAGGTGGAAGAAGGAGGAGAAGGAGAGTAAAAAGGAGGTCAACCACAAGAAAACATGGAGGAAATATAAAAAGAAGACGACGATCTACAAGAAAAGGCAGGAAGAAGCCCACCGTGTGGTCAATGGTAAAAAACGGGGCAGGTCTTTACCTAAGACCTTATCGTGCATATTAAATGAAAGAAATCAATTGGTCATACCACATAAAGCATTAACCAATATTGAATTATTTAAATATATTTCCTGTTTAAAAATACCATTTTTCCGCGGTGTGTTTATGAAAGACAGTTTACCAAAGAAAATGTGGCAAAATGAGACTGGAATTGTAAATTTGGATAATACTGAAGGGCCTGGCACCCATTGGGTTTGTTATAAGAAACTAAATAACAATGTATATTATTTTGATAGTTTCGGTAATTTGCCACCACCAAAAGAACTTCAAAATTACTTTAAATCTGCTAAAAACATATATTATAACTATAAAAGAGAACAACCTGATAATACTTCAATATGCGGCCATTTATGTTTGGAATTTCTAGCTAAAAGTATCAGTCACTATTGAGATGTCTTCCTATACGGTATCATTAACAGGAAAATCGTCCACTTTACGAAGTATCCTTTTTCCAGCGTTACGCTTGCAAAAAGGAAGGTTTTGGGAGGCGGCACTATTGGATTTTACAACTTACAACTCTATCCCCAATGTTACGGAAGGTAAAAATAACGTATTGCATTATTATAAGGGAAAGGATGCCAGTGGAAAATTTACAGACTTACAAGAGTGCAGGTTACCCACAGGTTCTTATGAAATTGATCATATAAATGAATTTTTGCAAACTAAAATGGGAAAAGACAATATAACATTAAAAGGTAATAATAATACGATGAAAGCTGAAATTACTTCCAAATATTATATAGATTTCACTCAACCAAACTCAATTGGTGATTTATTAGGATTTTCCAACGATGAGCCTGTTTTAGAACCAGATGTAACACATTCCGGTAAGAAAACAGTAACAATATTAAAAGTCAATAGTATAGACATAACTTGTAATATTATACAAGGTGCTTACAGGGATGGGGCTAACACCCACATCATACATACTTTTTACCCAAGTGTACCACCTGGATTTAAAATTGTTGAAAAGCCACAAAACCTGGTATATCTACCGTTGAACACCACTTTCATTTCAGACATCGTGTTGAGCGTATTGGATCAAGACGGTAACTTGGTAGACTTCAGAGAAGAGCCTATTACGATTAGATTACATTTAAAATCGACACTTTAATACAAAACCATGGGTTTAACATTTAAAAGCGAACAACCTACGGGAAACCGCATTAGTAGCTCTTCAGCTGTGGAGGAGTTAACACGCGAGAACATTCGTTTCTTAGAGAGAATTGGATTAAAATTAACCGAGTATGGATATACTGGATATAGCGCAGGGTCCAACATTCGACGAAACCCTATGGGAAAAAGAATATCACACCCACAACCCTTACACTTCATCGAAATTAAACAATAACGATGAAATCCGTATTCCCATACAAAATCAAGACATTTACACACTACCATGTGAAAGTTACTTGTATATTGAAGGACAAGTTACTAAAAAGGACGGTACTACTGTTGGTACAACAGTTCCATTTATAAATAATCCTATGGCTTTCCTATTTGATGAAATTAGATATGAAATATCAGGTGTAACAGTTGATTCCACTAAAAAAGTAGGTATTACGACAACTTTAAAAGGATTAACATCTATAACACCCAATGAAACCAATTTACTTAAACCTGCCGGATGGGTATTACCTACGATTGACACGATCACTCCAAATCCAAATGGATATTTTGATTTTCATATTCCATTACGTTTGCTGCTTGGTTTTGCTGAAGATTATAGGAAAATAATATTAAACGTTAAACAAGAATTAGTTTTGTTGAGATCTTCTAACGATAAAGACATTATTAAAGCTGCAGATGCTACTACAGATGCGACTTTAGAATGGAAATTAAAATTAGACAAAATTGTATGGAGAGTTCCACATGTTAAATTGGCTGACGAGCATAGAATGCTACTTTTAAGAAAATTAAAAGCCGATCGTGATATTGTTATTCCATTTAGAAGTTGGGAATTTCATGAGCATCCCAGTTTACCTACTACGGATCGACACACTTGGACTGTTAAAACATCGAATTATGTAGAACGAGCCAGGTATATTATATTTGGTTTACAAACAGGTAGAAGAGACGCCATTACTAAACATGCAGGACAATTTGATCATTGTGACTTGAAAAATATTAAAGTTTATTTAAATTCACAATTCTTTCCATACGACAATTTAAATGTGTCATTCACTAAGAAGAAATACAGTATATTGTACGATATGTACGCGAGATTCCAAAGTTCATATTACGGTAAAACAAATACACCTTTATTACCACCTGACAAATATTTCGATGCCTACCCAATAGTTGTAATCGATTGTTCTAAACAAAATGAATCAGTAAAGTCTTCAAGTGTGGATATAAAAATAGAAATGGAATTCAACGATGCTATACCGGCTAATACAACTGCATACTGTTTAATTCTACATGATAAAATCGTAACATACACACCTTTAACTGGAATTGTTAAAAATGTATTGTAAGAACCGGTTTTGTTTCATTCCGCGAGTATAAAAGCAGAGCGTACAGACCGCTCCTCATCAGTTTGTTGCCTACTGTTGTATGGGTAGCATCGTATTCAATATGGCTTCTCCTAGTGGTACACCTGAAAATGTGGTAGATATTGAGAAGGAGATATCTGAGTTTTTAGATCCTCAAGGTCACCAGGAAGGAGGTGAACAAAACGTTTGCGGACAACTTCACGCCAGTAATAATGTTGAAGAAAAAGGTAAAAGAAGAAAGACTATACAAAAGAGAAAAAGGGATATTGAAGATAATATTTCTCCAAACATATTGAGTGAGGTATTTTTGCGAATATTTTACCCAATCTCTTCCAGTTTGGATAAAAGTGTTTTAATCGGTGTTATGAAATCTACAGATTATTCCCCTACTGTAATTTTAACTCATGGACCCAAAATGATTTTGTTTACGGACAGTGCTTGGGAATCGTTTATGAAACATTTGCATCTACTAGAATGCTATTTAAGTAGTAACATGTTTGGAAGAAAGACAAGAGTAGGACTTTTGGATTCAAATGTGGAAATTGATATCATTAAACAACGTGGTGATCATCAGCTACGGTTTAGAGACACAACAAGACATGATAACAAAATTCAACTTAATCGAGAGGAGTTTTTCATTTTAACTTGTGCTACTGAACCTATAACAAGATACTTGAGACAACTGGTGTTTTCAAGTTCGATTATTAAAGATTATCTGGAAGACACTTTGGACAAACAACCGGACGCACCTATATTATACGGACCTGTGGATACTTCTATATTTAATAGAGTTCCTCATGAAGTACAGATGTGGAGACAATTGGAAAAGTACGCTCAACTACATAAGAAATCAGTAAAACAGGAAGAAGAGGAAGATGGAGGAGAAGAATCAAGTGTTAGTGATGAAAATGAAAATAAGGAAAATATAAAGATGGAAACTTAAATGACAATGGTTAGTTTTTAAAACAATAGCCAACATTTTGTGGGGTTAGGCCTATTGGGGACGGTGCCCACGTTAAATATACACCAACGCGCCAACAACTGTACGGCCTGGTATAAAAGTAGTACCTACCGTGGTGTGGAAATCAGTTGACCTCCTGACTTCGTAATGAGCAGACGTGTGACCTTCAAAATGGACAAGGGAGAAGAACAACAAGTAAAGTCCAAGCCTGGTATTATTGAGTTTCAAGCGTTTCGTGGTAATGATGATAGATTCATTATAAAAGAACTTGTGTTTTTGGACATGAATACAAGTGTTCCTTATTCGTTTTTATTTAAACCACCATGTTCTTATTCGTCTTTAACTAGTAAAGCCGCTACTACCAACAGATGGATTTCAAAACACTTCCATCATATCGATTGGTATGATGGATTTACAAGTTACACGGACTTGTATCACATTATGCATCACTTTTCAGACAAGTTTACCAATATTTACACAAAGGGGCTGGAAAAGAAAAGATGGATCGAAGGATTTACTCATGTTCCGGTTAATGATGTGGAATTGGATAAGAATTATCAATACATGCTGGAAACCATATGTATTTGTACAAAAAGCCCAGAACATGATAAAGATAGACATTGCGCTTTGAAAAATGCCTATAAACTCACCTCTTACCTTCAAAGTGGGGAATTGGGGAGTGGTGGGGGTAACGGAGAGTATATAAGTGGGGAGCAGACAGGGACCTGGCATGAGTATTACTCGAGATTCCGAGACGACAACATCTCCGAGCAAGAAGACGATCTGTAACCTGACCATGGCATCTCACCAGTTCCTTCAGACTTTGGTCGAGCAGTTCAATGCTCACTCCAAGTCAACAATATTACCTGTAAAGAAGTGCTCGGAACTAAAAGACGAGAAGCACTACATAATCCATGCTATGAAGAAGATGGAGACTACAGTTGGGGAGGCCATCTGCTGCAGTCTCAGCGAGGCACCGTTTACTCCGGGGGATGAACCAAAGTTCCAGGTGTACCTGCCCAAGAGATTCGTCCATCTTCTACAAAACGAGGATCTTCGCTCTATTCAACCCGGGTGTCTATACCTGGTGTCGCACGGCTGCACGGGTAGCAATTCTACAGAGTTGACCATCCACATCGCTGACAAGCAGCAGTGTTAGATTTAAGTTTTAATGTTATACATATGTTGTTGTAATGTTTTATAAATAAACGAATCATAAAAGACAAAAAAAAAATAAAAAAAACAAAAAAAAAATGCAACATATCAATATGTGACAGACTTCACGTATTGATATGTTGCATTTTTTTTTTAAACTTCGCGGGTGACCTTGACCTTTGACCTTTGCATTTCACAATTACCCCCACTACCGTAATTACCCCCACTACCGCACTAGGATTCAAACCTGCTTGGATGCAAAGAACGGTCAGTCTGTTGCCAACTAGCAAACGATGAGCACCTTGTACGAGCTTTGCTTACAACGAGTTATAACTGACGCATCTTTATTCCAGACGGCTTTACGAGATAATATCCCTATAACAGTAAAGCAGGATATCGAGGAGTACAAGAAAGATAATAGAGGGTATTCGGGATACTCCTGGTATAGGTTTCAAGACGGGGAAAAGTTTTGTAGGCCTTGTGGCAATGCTGCCGTCAGAGACCTTCGACGGTTCGTACAGGAAGGTGGTAGAAAACAGTTTGGATTTCTAGCACCAATGTTTAGATTTGAAAACTACAAGGACACCTGTGCTATTTGTTCCATCCCTTTGTATCAATGGAAAAAGTTTAGAAGTGTTTAATTGCATCTTCCATACCCCCACCACCATCACCCCCACCACTTTTCCATGTACCTCCAAACGCTGTGCCTCGGCTTCATTTCTACTCCAGCAGCCAACCTAGCAACATCAGGATGTCTCTCAACGTCAGTTGCGCAAGTTACGAGGAGGTGAGCATCAAGACTCAGCAGGAGCTAAACGACTTATACAAGGAGTTGCAGCTGATGGTGGCACGAGGCTACCGTATAAATGTGCAAGTTTACGCTTGCAATATACGGAACACCCGGCAGTCAAAGGAAGAGCCTGGACACTCCTCAACGGCTTCCTCACCAGCATCCATGAAGACCGAGCCAGACAACTTGGACTACTTCAGCTGACTAGCAGTTGTATTTCTTATCCTAACCATTGTAGAATATGTATATTTTTTCATTATATTAAAGAAGTAAAAGAGCAAAAACACCTATCTTGTTACTGACATATAAGCTCAGTAACAAGATAGGTTTTTTTAAAACACAATTTGGATGACCTTGAAACTTCCCCCTCCACTGCTTTGTTACCCCCACCACTTGACTATTGGTGTACATGGCACATCGCAATTGGAAACCTCATTCCATCTTCTACAGCCACATCGACAACATCAACAATGGCAAACCTACCAACAGATGAAAGATGTCCTCACGCATGTTGTGACTTCGTCCACGAGTTAGAGAAGAGGATGCAGGAGAGGGCGATAAGAAGAAAGCAGATCCACTCAGAAAATATCATGATAGTCAACGGCTATCTTTTATTGTTCGGCCTTATTATGGTTGTACTTTTCATACTGTATGGCATAGTCACATGTGTCGGCAAGGTTGCAGAAGAAAACGCTCGCCACCATCAATTGGAAAGTTTTAATGTTACTTTGTAGGTTTTCCTTTTTTTTTTAAAACTCCGTTTGGATGACCTTGAAACTTCCCCCACTACTCCACCACGCCCCCCACCATGTTCCTGCATGAGCCTCACATCAAGCATCATTCCTTGTTCAGCAGGCAACCATGGATGACAACAACACCATCACCCAGGCAGACTCCACTACCGATGTTGGAACAAGTACGGGTTGGACACTGTCGATCGACAGTGTGCACTATCTAAAGACAATTTTCCAAAGGATGAAGGAGATACTCCGGGACAACCCTGGAATCATAATTCAAATGAATTTGGACTATGATTGGTCGAGAGTTACACTGCAGCAGGATGGAGACAACACTCAACAGTCACCAGAGTATACCCCAATGTCACCTATTTACACCTATGAAGGATCTGATGTGGAGGTCAACGACGAGGCTGGTGGGGAGTGACCTTCTTTCTTTTTTTAAAACCCAATTTGGATGACCTTGACCTTTCCCCTCTACTCCTTCATTTTTTTTAAAACTCAATTTCAATGACCTTGAAATTTCCCCCTCTACTTTTCAATACTGTTACTACAGTCTGCGGCTCACCTCATTCCTTCCTTAGCTACCATGGCGAACGAGGCTACTTCTCAAGTTGAAGTTGACTCCACTACGGACGAAGCATTTCCCTTGTGGTGGACCGTTCATTTGCAAGATGTGACAGAACTAGAAATGTTACGCCAAAAATTGCAATATGTTTTTAACGAGAACCGTGACGTTGAATGTAGGATGGAATTGGATTTTGATGCGACCAGGATCAACTCAGAACCTTTAACTTCCAGCCAGCCTCATCCACACTTTACACATCTGTACACTCCTATAGCGCCGAAAGAAATAACCATTGCCGAAGCTGACTCATCCACACGTTTTATTCACCCAACATTTTGGGTGTTGATTATAGACAATGTGTACAAAGTGGAGGTGGTATGTAATAGGTTGAAGGAGTTGATGGTGGAAGATCCTGGCCTTCGCTTTAAAATAGAAATACACTTTATCTATGGAGCACCAGCAAGGGACTCAGACGACTCTGGTTCTTCATCTGAAACTACTACAGACGACGAGGACGACTAGCCATCTTTTTTAAAACTACATTTGAATGACCTTGACCTTTCCCCTTTACTCACCTTAGTTTATATAAGCTGCGCTCTCACTGACTACAGCATCATTTCGTCGTGCGCCTTCGCCGCAGCAACATGGAGAGTCAACTTAACTACTGTTGCAAACAGAAGTGTTTTTCATGGCCCAATGACATTGATGTGGTGGATGGACTGGCTTGTAGAAAGTGTGAAGCTTTTGGACAATGCATGTGTCGGTGCAAATCTTGGGAGAAGCCAAAGCCTGAGTTGAAGACATTCCATGTGTACCAGATGAGAGGGCATAAGTACACTTGTTGCCCTGAACGTTGCATTGAATTTAATCTAAGACAGCTAACTGGCTGCAAAATGTGCAACAATCATTTTGCAGGTTTTTGCAAACATTATTTAGGGGCGTGTCAGTACAGATCAACTTGGCATACCGAAGCACTCACTATCAATGAAATCGCTATAGACTCACAAGAGTAGTCTTTCTACTCTTTAACTTTTTTAAAACTCCGTTTGGATGACCTTGACCTTTCCCCCTCCACTTACCTTAGTTTATATAAGCTCCATTCCCACTGACCACGGCATCACTTCATCTTGCTCCCTCGCCGAAGCAACATCAAGTATGGAAACTAAGCGTGTCTCATGTTGCGAGCATAAGTGTTTGGAGGAGCCAGGCGTCATCCATTGTGCAAAGAAGCTTTGGGAGGAAGAGACAGGGTCAACCTATTGCTGCAAGGACAAGTGTTTCCTACTACCAAGATGGCAAGTGGACGGGTTGGCCTGCCAGCAATGTGAATGCTTCGGATGTTGCAGGTGTAGATGCAAGAACCAGCAGCTGCCTCCACCGGTACTACAGACTTTCAAAATTTACAAGTCCCAGTACTTTTACACTTGTTGTCCGCAGCGGTGTATTAAATTTCATTTTTCTAATCTTACCAATTGTCGGAAGTGCTACGGACAACCTGTTGGGTGGTGCACCTGTTTTCTGGACTCCTGCCGCTACAGATCGGATTGGTTTACAGATCCGTTAGAAATTGATGAAGTCGCCCAGGAAGCACAAGAGTAGTCTTTCTACTCTTTAGCTTTTTTAAAACTCCATTTGGGTGACCTTGAGATTTCCCCCTCCACTTCCCCATATACCTAGAGTACACGGAGCCTGACAGTCAGTCACTCGGTGGCTGTCGTGGGGTGCGCATCGGTGTCGGCGCTCTGTAGTTGTTAAGTGTTCAAGGTCACAGTAATATGAAATTGCGGATGTTGTGCTTGTTCAATGGCCTCTGAGGACTAGTAGATGACGGTTTAAGCAAGGTCATGTCGCAAACTCGAGTTTGACTTGGCACTTTTTGCTGTTTCTCATCGCAAATTCGCTCCAAGTTGTCAAGGTCACGTGGACTCTGACTGAAACTCGGAGCGTAGTGCGAGAAACGGCAAAAGTGCCAAAAAATTTTGAGTTTCGGCGTGACCTTGACCTTAACAGTGTCAGTGACGTCATTTTGATGATGTAATGGATGATGACGTCATCAGCATGTCATTTCTGTGACGTCATGGGTGTGACGTCACGGAAATGACGTCATCGATGGTGACGTCATCAATTACGTCATCGATGACGTCATTTTGATGACGTCATGGGTATGACGTCATCGATTGCGTCATCGTCGATGACGTCATCGATTACGTCATCGATGACGTCATCGGGGTCGTTGACCTTGGCGATGACGTCATCACATTCCTCAGAGGTCATTGAACTGAGCCAGCAACCGCAAAAACACACTACTCATGGGGTTTAGAGTTTCTTATTTTTTAAAACCCAATTTGGATGACCTTGAGATTTCCTCCACCACTAAACTCAATCCTAAGTCCCAAGTTCACAGTCAACCTCAAGGTCGTCACACTTTAACTCTGGGAAAAACATCGAATTGTCGTACCAAGACAACTTTAACTCTGAAGAGTAGAGTAGTCTCTCTACTCTTTGACTTTTTTTAAAACTCCGTTTGTATGACCTTGAGATTTCCCCCACCACTTCCCATATGCCTAGAGTACGCAAGGTCTGAGAGTCAGTCGCTCGCCGACTGTCATGGGGTGCGCATCTGTATCATGCACTCCACTGTGCGGTTTTAAATTAAAGTTTTCATTTTAACCAGTTCAAGGTCAACACACTTAAACTATGGAAACAACATCAAATTGTTGTACAAAGAGTAATTTTTCTAAGTGTTGGCTCAAACCTGGAGGTACTTTGGATAAATCTTTGAAACAGTCTCAAGGTTATCACACTTTAACTCTGGGACGATATCGACTTGTAGTATTTTAGTGTTTTGACTCAAGGTCACCACACTTAAACTCTGGCAAATACACATTAAACAGTTTTACTAGTAATTTTTCTAAGTGTTAACTCAAATCTGAAGATTCTTTGGATACATCTTTAAAGACAATCCTAAGTCCCGAGTTTACAGTCAACCTCAAGGTCATAACACTTTAACATGTACATTTAAGGTAGCACCAAAACGGTGCCCCCTTGTTTGAGATTTAAAAGTTTCCCAAGATCATCACAATTTCCCCCACCACTTCCCATATACCTAGAGTACACAGAGCCGGACAGTCAGTCGCTCGGTGACTGTCGTAGGGTGTGCATCGGTGTCGGCACTCTGTTGTTCGGTTTTCAAAGGTCACATTCATGGCAAATTGGGAGACCTGGCTCGGTTCAATGACCTCTGAGGAGTGACACATGATGGTTTAGGCATAGTCACGTCGCAAACTCGAGCTTGACTTGGCACTTTTGCTGTTTCTAGTCGCATATTCGCTCCAAGTCATCAAGGTCACGAGGACTCTGACTGAAACTCGGAGCGTAGTGTGAGAAACGGCAAAAGTGCCAAAAAATTTTAAGTTTCGGCGTGACCTTGACCTTCATGGTGACGATGACGTCATATTGATGATGTAATGGGTGGTGACGTCATCAGCACGTCATTTCTGTGACGTCATGGGTGTGACGTCACGGAAATGACGTCATCGATGATTACGTCATCAATTACGTCATCGATGACGTCATTTTGATGACGTCATGGGTATGACGTCATCGATTGCGTCATCATCGATGACGTCATCGATTACGTCATCGATGACGTCATCGGGGTCATTGACCTTGGCGATGACGTCATCACATTCCTCAGAGGTCATTGAACTGGCCCAGGTCTCTCAATTTCCCACTACTTTTGGACCCTAAATAAAAGAAAAATGAGAGAAAAACATTTTTTCCTCGGTGCATCATAATTCGGGTTTCAAAGGGTTAAATTAAAAGATATAAAAGTGTTCAAATTATTATATTTTGCCTGGAGCCCTCTTCAAAAAGTGAAACTCTGGGTTTCTCTAGTGTGAAAGTTTGATTAATTACAAAAGTTGCAGAAGTGAGTGAGAAAAGGTTTGATGAGGTTGGCCGTGCTCTTCATTATTAAAATATTGCGCTTCAAATTATATGGTTGGAAAATATATTAGGCTATAGTTGTGTTTAATTTAATTTATTATTATATTTTAAAAGATCCACAACTAGTAAATTGGTCGATTGTTAAGAACACGTAAGCTGCCACTTTCATTATTCTTACATAAGACATAATAAATTATTAAAAGGCGAATTTATTACAGCACTTTGGCACTAATCATACTCGTTACTATTACAATTATTGCAAATGAAAATTTAATTAATTAATTACCTACCTATTTTGATTTTTGAATCTTAAAAATCGGTTCAGTAGGTCGAGAGACCGACTGGACCGATATATTAGGTTCGTCTGTTACGCCCCAACAGACGAAACCCTTATATTATTAATAAGGTAATCGATGGTGGTAGAAGTCAAAATCTCATATTGTTTAGTCGAGAGAATGCTATATCAGGTGCTCCAATTAATTATAGTTATTTTTTCTTGTAAGAAAACTAAGAAGATAGATTATAAAGCATTAACAAAGATAGACCTAATTGTTAACTAACAAATTATATTCGCAAATTTAGCTACACTTTATTGTGGCTGAATTAGTTTTTATACTCTTGCAAAAATGAAAACTGTAGGCAACTAACTGTAGAACTGCTAAAAACTATAGAAATTCCTGGATAGCTGAGTGTTTATAGTATAGTGCTGTCCTTTGAATCCAAAGGTTGCTGGTTCAATCCTGAGAAAAGTTAGTGGCTTTTATAAGGTTCGATTCCGGACCCAGTTGCCATTTGTCACTGGGCTATTAATAAATGATGCTTTCTAGCAACTGGTCAATGTTAGATAGCATCAAGACTGGGGTTTGGACAGTTCCCCGTAAAAACGTTAAAAAATAAATAGACACATAATAAAATAAAAGTGAAAGCTTAAAGTCTAGTATAAAATAAAAAACAAGAAACCATTGAATATTGCAATATTTTTAAGGCATTAATATTAAGTTAGTTTTAAGTAAGAATATACGAATACAACATAGTTTTTTTTAAGTATATATTTATTATGGAAATAAAAATAAGTGTACTGTTCTAATTAAAAATGCAAAACTGTTTAAAAGGCAAAAAATAAAGTAGAAATGTATACAATACAGAGTAAATTTAGTTGTTGAAATAATCGGCGCGGCGCGTGAACGCAATATAGGTACATGCGTGTGCTGCGGGTGGCCTATCCTCAGGCGTTCCTTTCAATTAGACGATCACCACTCCGTTCAATCAATCTTGGGAAATAATTAACCAAGGCATACTTAATGGGCGATGGAATATTTTTGCCTAAGAGGAGTTAATTCAGGAAGGTATTAAAAATAGACAGAGCTGGATGGTATAATAATTTACTAGTTCACATATAGTCCATGGTATAAGGGAAACTGTACTAGACTAGACGGTGTGTTAGTTTTGAATGAAGCTGTTTTTACAAAATTAACAAGCAATCAAATGTAAGTTGAAAAAATCTAAAATTTTGGGATTGAAGTGATGGAAATAATCAGATCGCATTCAACTAATGTGTTAACGGAGAACTTATAGGACAAGCTTCTTCATTATTACATTAACAGCATAAAATAGCCTTAAAAACATCTAGTACCTATATTCCATGTTTTTGCATTTAGCATTTTAATGGTTCAAGTACCAGGTTAACCGAGCTTTGCTCGTTGGTTTTAATTCAGTTTTGATATAGTATCATGGTAATAAAGCTATTAAATTTCCATCAACAACCAACTATACCTCTTCACAGTTAACATCGCTGTTTCAAAAATCTGCTTAACCAAGGAATCTAAAATAAATCTAAATGTGCTTAACATTACTGTTCCTTTATTTTTGTTTACCTTTCGTTGTTATTTCGTTGCCAAAATAACAACCCATAAGACCCATGTTAAAAATTAAGATTTTTAAACTTAAATTTAGACCAAATTCGATTTTTCCTGGGGTTGAGGCTGTTTCTAAACTTATTTTTAAAGCAAAACTTAAAAGCAAAGTTTAAGCAAAATCTACTCGCTAGATTTCGAGATTGAGGAACACACATCCCTTTAGACATTCTTCGTATAATAGTATAGTGTATTTCAAAAAATTAATTGAAGTATAAAAATAACTTCCTGATTCCTGAATTTTCATAAGCTGTTTAAAAAATACATCGGGTGTTTTACACTCAACTTGGTGCCATGTCTGCGCGTGGCAACTTAAAAGTTTCCGTGTAAGCCGCCCACCAATCCTCTTATAACTTGCATCGTTATAAGTTTAATGGTCACACTGTTGTAAAAGCTCTAACATATTCAGAGTATGAATAATTTATTGAGACGCTTTAGGAAACTCAACTAGATCTCATTGAGTTTTGTTTTGCTCAGGAAGGAAAACAAACAAGAAGACGAGTAACTCGAGCCAATAGAGTACCGATATTGAGTAGTCTCGGTTCTTCTCTATGAACCTTTCATCATATTATGAGCGTCTTGGATCTCAATTCTCAGTAATGGTGAAGTTCAAATTATAATAATTTAGTGCTTTTTTAGAGTGTTTTTGAAGAACCAAATACCAAAGAACAGAAAAGGAAATTAAAGAAAATATTTATTTCAATACAAAAAAAATCTGTTTCAAATATTTATACTCAGAAAAAATTGTATATTCACTGATATAAAAATAAAAACACATTTGCTGAAATGAGACTTAAATTTTAATCCAAATGAATACTAAATAAACTTACCAAAATAAAAAAATGTCAAAACTTGTACATATTTAAATATTTATGACAGTTGTAATCACAACATAACAATAAAAGTTCTTAATAGCAAATACATTTTTTTCTCTGTTTCAGATTCCCCGTCTGGCCAAATAAAGGAGAAGAGTTAATAGCGATAAAAGAGAAAGCCAAAACAGCAAACCGTTGGACCTTTGAAATTCCATTCCAAACTATCGAACATAGAATTTCCATTTCAGTTGTTTCGTGTAAATCCTTCTATCATATTTCATTAAATGTGGAGTTTTACCTACAAATAGATTCAGTCCTTCATAACTTAATTAACTCTCATTTTGGCAGTTTTTTCACCAACAAAGATAGAATAAAAGTGATTTCTAAATATTGTTAAGAAGCTTTTTTCATCTTCATTGTTTTGAATTAACCGAACCGAACCTCCAATAATCACGGGCAACTTTCTATTTTTATAAAGAAACCGAGAACATCGGCTATTTCCAAAACTATACGAAGTACTGAAAATCCATTTCAGGAAATTTGAACATACCCAGAGATCCTTTAAAAGTTGATTATCTATAATTTTGACATTTACCTATCCCATCAAGATTCATATATTTTCCAAAATACTCTTGAAGTCCTTCACTTCTCTTAGAATTCTATAAATTTAGTTCTAGATCTTCCAGACTCCTTCCTCCCACTTCTTCCTGTCATTCCCTTCCTCAACACTCCCTTTTTCACCGAGATTCAAACATTTTCCAAAACTATTCTTGAATCTTCCTTCACCTTTTCCTCCCCTTGATTTCGTTCCCTCAGATCTTCCCACCTCTTCCTCTCTCATCCTCCTCTCCCACTCTCCCGCCACCACCTCCTCCACCCCCTGACACCACTCCCGCCCATGTAGCTCCCCCAGGGCCGATTCTCTCCCCGTAGTCCACCCGCGACCTCCATGGACGCCCAGGACTCGCAGCAGACGCTCAACCCCAGCGTGATGTTCCTGCTGGGCACGCTGCTGCTCACGTCGTGCGCTACTGGCATGCTCTGCGCCGCCATCATGACCGACCACTGGGAGTACGTCGAGTGGAACCAGACCAGGGTGGTGGAGATAGCACAGAGCGTCAGGAGGAACTTCACATCCCCGCACAGACAGGTGGGTAGAAACTGATCATTCCGAGTGTAGAGCTTGTTGGCATGTAGAACACCCAGAGAAATCCTCACAATTCCAAAACTCCTATGACATAAACCTAGGCCTAACAATAACAGTTTTCATCTTTCAAGTTTGCCTTCAAAACTCTCAATTCACGTTCGTTTATTTTGCATTTGTGGTAAGCAATCATAGAAAACTTCCTCAACATTTTACAAAAAAATTTAAAATTAAATATGATGTTTCTTTTCATAGTAGTTTTCATTACAAGTCTCGAAAGTGACTTATTGCGGGGAGAGATTGCATTTACGCGCGAGGGGAACCTTCAAAAGGCTATCGAGCCCCGCAATGGCACTTTTGAGACGAGTATTGAACATTATTTTTCATTAGGATATCGAAATACTTGTAAACATGAATATTTTTGTTTATTCAACTTATCAAGAAACAAAACAGATCTCATCACGCTAAGTTTCCATGCTTATGTCGAGGCACGGAAATTCAGCGTTATGCAACAGCTGATCGGCCTGCACCACAAAATCCCATAACGGTTTCTTTCCGTGCACCACAAATGCGCAGAAAGTTAACGTTATGTAATTTTGCCGTGCGGGAGTAGCAGGAATAACCTTTTCTTGGTTCATTTTACGTTTAGAAAGTGTACTTTCGTGTTTAGAGTAATGGAGAAGATTTTAATTTACTTTAATTTCTTTGCTATTGGTAACATGTGCAAAGAATTCCTGAATTTAGAATGAGATACTATCTAGAATCACAAGAGAAACCCTATTTTCCCATGATGTTATCAGCAGTACAGGTAGCCTCAATGCCCATAATTTTTCTCTTGACAGACAATTTGGTTCTCTCACTGTTAGTGACAATTACCAAGGATTTTTTCTAAAACTTTGAGTTTGAATGGAAATAAATTATAGTTTTATTGCTACTTTAACCCATAAATTGTTTCCATAACGATGTTAAAATCTTGGCCGAACTACTTTAGCGGAGTAAGAGTTAAGATAGTTCTAGCAAAGGGGAAGTTGAATAATTTTCAACGATGGAATTTTTTTCTGTTAACTAAATTTTTTTTAAACTAAAACATAATGCAACTCTTCACTGTATGACTTATTTAATGTATCAAAACTCGAAAAAGGTAGAAATTGAATATATCTCAGTTGAAATCTTTGAATGGTAAATAAATTCAAACGTAAACTCAGATTTTCCTTATGTGCCTCAAAAATATAAACTAAGTTTACCCGTACAGGTACAAATCCGTTCACAAACCACAACCTTATTTTAAACTTACATAGAAAAATATACGTAATAAATAACTGACTTAGAGATATCAAAAGTCAGGTTAATAATGAAAACTGTACAAATCCTCAAGCGATGTTTTAGTGGCAACACGGTGAACCAGCTGCTCGTTTTTTACGCTCCAGATATCAGAAAATATGAACGGCTGTCGCTCTGATATAATAAAACAAACTCTTCCCCCCTCCCCCCTCCAACCCCTTCCAGTCGCTAGCGCCCACCCCCCCCCTCCGAGCCATAAACACTGTTGACATCCTACAGTTTACCGAGGTTACAAAGAGGTTAATCGTTAATTTTAAAAGATTTTCTAAATATTGCAAGGATAAAGTGAAATGATTTCCTATAATCCCTTCTCTGAATAACATTTTAGTCGTCATTAACTATCCGGATTTTTTTGGCAAGGCCTAGCGATGGCTGTATTACTTTAGACAGAATGTTATTGTTTGTTTAGTAAAAAATTTCTGGCATTTCCTAAAAAACCCTTTTTTGTTATTGAAACGTCTATTATTTTAAGAATGCTTTGTTGAGCCTATTGTTTTGTTCATATACAAAATTTGATTCCTCCTATCGAAAAGGAATTTTACTCATTGTATTCAAAACACATCTTTAAAAGCATAAGTTGTGTAAGTAAAACATACTGCATGCTTATTTTCAAATTTTTCTTTTGTTGTACTTCCTCATTCATTTTATGTATTAAAAATGGTATGCACGATAGTTTAACATAAGATCTTACTAGTTAAAATATTTATTATCGTGTTAAAATGTAAAATAAGGAAAGACATGCATCAGTCAAATCATTGATGTTGATGGGCTTTTCATTTTTCGGGCCAGAGTAAACCTTTGAAAGTATATTTGAATATATTTGATGTATAGAAAGCATTGAGATTTCTCAGCACTGACTTTTATACTTTCTGATTTCGAGGTTTGGTTTATTCATTTGATCTATTTGCACACACACATATACACATTAAGAGGTAAATTGTATAATATGAACTGCCAAGAGTTAATCAAATTTAGCAACCATCCAAAACTTTTAATCACGAAGTGTACTATACAGTATATTAAATCTAGGCAGTAAACGTAGGCCTACAGTATAGTATCAAAGTTTAAAAACAAAATCCACTTCTCAACATCCCTTTAAAAGTTGAATCCAGCCGACCGTAGATGAACTGGATTAACTCTTGCATCAGATAACGTAATGGACAGCCGACAGGGGAGTGGGGAGGGGGATTTGAGGGATGTTGAGGACGGTGAGGGGTGGGGGGTTGCTTAAATATTACATCGCTGATGTCCACTGTCCTGTCCACATGCACTTCCGGAAGTGAGAACTTCCTGTTACAGCTCATAAAGAATAATCGTTATATATTGCTGTGTTATTGGATATAACTTATTTTTTAATTATACTTATTTTTTTCAGTACACTATAACGAAACAAGATTACAGTATAAAATAGTAATTTTTTAAAGATAGTAAAATAGTATATTTCGTCACTAGTCCGAAAGTGGTTGTTTTCGGTGAAAGAGAAAAAGGTGGGTACAGCACTTGAATTAGATCAAGCACCGGTACACCACTTTCGGACAAGTTACGAACAATACTTTTCATCTCACCACCTTTAATGGATTTAAAGTTTAGATAAAAGTTAATCAATTTTGACCTCTTAAGTTGTTATTTGTTTTTGTTGCACTAGCTGGCTTCGCCAGTGATTCAATTTATTTTATAGGTAACTAAGCTCTTTCGCTACGCTCACTCGCTGTCACGTTCACCTTTCTTATATTATATTATAAGAGGGTTTCTTATAATACAAGGTTTCTTATATTATAAGAAACTGCTGGAATAGGCTACCTAAAATTATAATTTTTAATTGAATTCGTTTCTTACAAACCAATAAAAATAGATAAAATAGATTTTCAGATATTTTACAAACTATTGAATGCCCTCTGGGTCCCTTTGGACAGAATTGCACCAAACTTAACACAAACCAAACTTGAAATAATGATAATGCCTGAAAGTTTCACTATAATCTGTCGAGCGGTTTCTGAGTCCATAGGCAACATACATATATACATACATACTTCCTCTTTTAAGCTGTTTAGAATCTATATCTCAGTAGGCAAGTTTGTTTCTTTTCCTCCTTTTTTCTCAGCTAGTCCACATAATACGAACAATCCGCGCATACCTAATGATATACCTATATATCCGTCACTCCTACACCTATATCACTTCACCGCTGACGGTTGCTCTACCCTGTCGCCAGATCTCGGTGGAGTGGTACCTGGACGACTATGTGACCCGGATCGCCATCCGGGACCTGCGGAAGCGGCACCGGCAGGGCGAGGGAGTCACGGAGGCGGACGTGGTGGCCGCCGTCTTCCTCGTCCCCATGAACGGCGGCATCTGGACCCTCTGCGTCTCCCTCACGCGTGAGTTATACTCCTGAGATAGTCTGAAAATATTAGAAATTAGTTCTCGAAAACCAAACTCCAGAAACTCCTAGAATGTGAACACTGTGTCTCCATAACACGTGAGTATATTTTTTATGTTTTAGTGTGTTAGGTCAGAGGCGTTTATTAACGTTTTGACGAGGAACGGTCCAAACCCCGGTCTCACACTATCTAACATCGACCAGTTGTTAGAAAGCATCATAAACTAATCCAATGAAAAGTGGCAACTGGGTCTGAAATCGAACCTTTGAAAAGCTACAGTACTAAGTTTTCTCAGGATCGAACCGAAAAACTTATGCGAAGGCGAGCACTATAACCACTCAGCTAACCAACCAGTTAAAATCTTGCCCTGATTTCATAGCTTTGCTGTCTGGACAACATTATAGCCACATGCATCTTACATTTCTTGTTTTCAAGGGAATTCAATCTAGTTTTTACCTCATTAATTTGTTAATAGACTACCTAAGTTTATCAGGTAAGCTGATTGACCACAATGCTGTTTTTTTTCTTTACTTATGCACTACAATAACAAATAGTGACGGCATGACTAAAATTACCACTCCGTTCACGACATTTGACCTTTCTGGATTTCTTTACCTAGGGGTTAGTCAAAGATTTTCTTTTGTTTGTCCATTACTAAAGAAATGTTAAATAAATTTAACTAAAAAATGTTATTAGCCTGATAAAAATAAACTAATAAAAAAGTCAGAATATTTACAGGTAATCAAAGACACATAAAATAGAAGTGTATTGAGTTTGTGCATAGATGTAAAAAAACTTAAAAAGTCACTTGTTAAAACTGCATATAAAAACATTACCGTACCTTACCACCAATTGTTTTTATACTGTTCAGTTTCTTTATCAGGGCAAGACTTTATGGACACCCGGTATTACCGATGCTTTTCATAAATACTCCTGATATACTCTTACAAAAATTTGTAGAGATATAGAAAGTGGACTTTCTATATCTCTCTCATACATAAATACTTTCGCACAACACACAGTATTCCTGATATATTTTTAAAAACCATCCTGTGTCTTCTCAAGCATTAGTGCGCACAACTAGGCCACTATTGCTTTTCTCCTGGTTGGATAGCATCTTTCATTTTGGTGTACCGTTAGATTCTGGTTGTAAATTTATTGTAACATTGTGTTGTCCCAGCATCTTGATGTTTCCCCAGTCTGTAATTTCTGGACAAAATTTTAAGTTATAGCTAATTTCAATGTCTTTAACAAAATTAACAATATGAATCTTAATTCTATTATTAAATATTGTTCGTAACTTTAAAATTCAGAATATTCGTTTTATGGCCCTTTTTAAACAGCCGTTGTTCACCCAAGCGTTTACCTTTCCAACAAGACTTAGGGTAATAAAAAGAGGATATGCTTAAATCATTTCCTTATCATCATTGGACAGTTGCCAACTCTTAAGGAGTGCAATC